>CAJQUW010001186.1:0-324437 GCA_907163375.1 Prostheceraeus crozeri
ACAAAATAAAAATTATCAAATTGCATTGACTAGTTTCTCCACATTTAACACTATTCAAAACGTTATCAAAGATGTGAATGATCAATTTAGATATTCTACTGATAAAGGCAAAACATGGAAAATATTAACTTTTCTTCCTGGTTCTTACGAAGTTGAATCAATATCAAATGAAATTAAGAGACATTTAGGTATACCATTTAAAGATAAGAAACAATTACATTTTGCAGTTGAACCGGCAGTTAATAAATTTTCTCTTACTTTAGACGAAAATCAACAAGTTGATTTTAATCATGATAGATCATTGTCAAAGCTATTAGGATTTAATAAACAAACTTATAGTCAAGGTTTTCATTTAAGTGAGAAGATTCCAAAAATAACTGAAATAAATTCAATTGTTGTACATTGTGACATTATTGAAGGAGGATATATAAATGGTAAATTGTCAAATTTAATATTCAGTTTTCCAGCTTTTACTGTACCCATTGGTTATAGATTAATTGTAATTCCCCAAACATTAATATATTTTCCTATTACAAGAAAAACTATTAACAGTATTAACATTAGAATCACTGATGAGAAAGGGCAAGAAATAAATTTTGGAGGTGAAGAGATTATGATAGATCTTTTGGTTCGGGAAGTATAAACTCCCACGCGAAGCTAGAAAAGTTTAATTTTCTTCTTCTTCTTCTTCTTTAAAAACAAAAAATAAAAAAATTAAAATAAAAACTTTTTATTAAAAAATGAGTGAAGTGTTCCCATTAAATAAAAAAAAACTTAAATTTAATCATCATCCAAATTTATCTAATAAAGTTTTGTCAGTTATTTGTGGAAGATCGGGTTGTGGAAAAACATATTTATTATTTAAAATTTAAACGACTCCAAATTTTTTGGATTATAACAATCTTATAATTTATACAACAACAGCAGAACAACCCGTCTATCAATTTTTAAAATATGGATTTGAAAATAATCTTACAAAAACAGCAATTGCTTCCCTATTCGAAGAATACGAAAAATCTGAATATGAAGAAGAAATAAGTTTGTGGTGTGAAGAAGCAGCAAAAAATGATCAGTTAGTAGAATCTAATAAAAATAAACACATATCGATACAATTAATAGATGATAGTGGCAATATGCAAGATCCTAGTAAACTAGATAAAACAATGAAACATTGTGTAATTTTTGATGATTGTGTTAATGATAAAAATCAGTCAGTTCAGAGAAATTATTTCACAAGAGGTAGACATAATAACTGTAGTGTATTTTATTTAACACAAAGTATGTATTCATTAGATGGAAGTGTTATTAGAAAGAATGCAAATATATTTATACTATTTGAAATAAATGCAAGAAACTTAAGTGATTTGTTAAGAGATTTATGTATAAGAGATAAAGATGAATTTAAACAATCGTGTAATAATGCTTGGTCAAAAGATTATGGCTTCATTACAATTAATATTGATAAAAAAATTCATGATAGAGTTATCGAAGATTTGTTTACCGAGTGATAAAAAATATACAAATATAGTGTTATAATATTTTTTTGTTATTATTATCAGCTTTAATTTTATCCATTTTTTAAAATATGATATTTGAATTTTGTGGTAACATTGGAATACAACAAAAACATTTTACTGAACAAATTATTTTTTTATTGCTTTGTTGTCTGACATCTTTTCGTTTAAAGGTTTCTCGTTTTAAGTTTTGTTTAATAAAGTTTTGTTTAATAAAGTTTTGCTTAAATTTTCGCTTAAAGTTTTTAGCTCTTCTAAAAAAATTTTATCATTTTCTTCATTAGAAATTTTACCACCAGTAAAAGTTTTACCATCACTCGAAATTTTGCCATCCTGTCTATTCTTATCATCAACTTTTTCGGACTGTAATTGAAATGATATTTGATTTACTTCATTAGCTATTTGATCAAATTTTTCAATCTCATCTAACGTAATAACATTATCATCACATACTCTTTGAAAGTAGTAATGTAGTTTATCATAGACTTCTTTAATATGTAAATGCTTAGTTTTTAATGATTTTCGTTTCTTAGTTATTAAAGATTTATCTAACATTGTAACAAGTGAAGTTGCAAAAACACCCGTACCAGTTAAAGCTGTAGCAACTACTGGAATTACTAAAACACCTGAAGATATAACAATTGTTAAAGCACCTAAACTTATTGTTAAGAATATACCAATTCCTTGTGTTACATTCTTAACCTTAGTCCATCTCTTTCTTAATTTTTTATAATGCTCTAATCTTAATAATAGTTGAGATTCCTTATCTTTCATATACCTAACTCTATCTTTGTGCTTTTCAATATTCAATTCACTTATTTTTATTTGTGACAAAGAAGGATATATTCTTGTGTTTTCATCAATTTCCACCCCCTTTACAGTTCCTTCCACTTTTGTTTTATCCATTTTTTAAAAATATTTTTTTAATATTTTTTTATTTTATAATACTATATATATTTTTTATATACCTCCAGACTATTTTATATATATTTTTTTTATTTTATAATACTATATATTTTTTTATATACCTTCAGACTATTAGATATATATATATATATATTTTTAAGAGTCCGTTTTATTGACCCTCCAGACTCTTATATAATATTTTTTTAGTACTCTTTTTAATTAACTAAATTACCAATTTATATCTTTTAACTCATAAAAAATGTCTAATTTTGTAAATATTATTTATAAAAAATATTTTAATATTTTTTTTATTTTTTAATTTATACCTCCAGAATATGTATATGATCTTTTTCCTATACTCATTCTCAGTGTATGAAAAAAACCCAACGAACTAAAAACCTTTTTTCTGATTTCATAATTTTATTTTTTGCTTTTATAAAACTCTTTTCAGTGTATGAACTATTTCCTATACTAATTCTGGAGGTATCTTTTCTAAATATATTTTTTTATGATACTTTTTTTAATAGTCTATATACATGAATTTAGGTCTTAAAAACCTGAAATAATGACATAAATTGATAAATTTAGTCGTTATTTTTAGTTACTATTTTTTTGAATTTTATGGTGTCCTGGTCCGGTCTATATACCATTACTGGTGCGACTAAGGAACCAAACTAAAATTTAAATACTCTCAGTATAGCAATACAGCTTTCAGGGATTCTCGATATGAATTCCTGAGAATTCAGCATTTGAAAATAATCGGGAAGTTCCAGAATCGAATTTCCCTGAATGAAACTCTGACTAAAGAACGATGGAAATTTCTTTTGCTATTCAGCCTTTGTTTTTGCAGATTTGATGGAATCAAGGGTGATGGTCAGATGCAACATCTGATAGACAGTTTTAATCGTTCTAGTGTCAAATGCAAGCTTACTCATTGAGTTGTTGGTTATTCTATGGTTCCTCATAAATTATCAAAGTGCTATACTTGTAAGAGACCACTATCCTCTACATTTGTTGCATTAGACACTGAGCCTCTCATAGCTCCTTGTCAACGAGCTTATTTCTAATTTATTTTGCTTACATTGTTGAGCCACATTTATAAGAAGATGCCTCAATAAAGCAAAATTGTGTAAAATGATTTCAAACTGTGTATATAGTGCGTGTATGTAACAGTATGGAATGTGTCTACAATATGCATGATATGCACCTACTCTATAATGTCTGTGATGTACGCTCGCATTTCGTCGAAATATCACTCAATCTAGTTTCATAACACGCCTGCATTATTGATTGACACTTCTGATGCAAACCTGATCGAGATAGTAACAAAATGATAGCTAATCGTTATGTATATTCCTAGACTGATAATTTATATATAAATCCTAATTGCATTTAAAAAGGTGTTTCACCCGAGTTCGAAATCGCTGCATTGTCCACGTCCCACGGATGTGTGTTGAATTTCCTGTGGGAGATGGTGCAGATCAGGGGTGCGCAACCTGCGGCCGTAGCAGAGGCAAAGTGCGGCCGTGACAATGAGAAGTAAATGAAAAAGAATATTGTGCATGTATATTGCAAATGTTTTCAGGGTTCAAGGTAATAAAAAAAACAATCGGAACTATAGTAGCATGCTAGTCACCTTGTAACTGTCGAACACCTTTATACCCATGCTGCTTGGAAAAATGCGCGCCCGCAGGCGCGATGAAGGCGTTGAAGCAGTTCGATAACTCATGAATAGAATATTTTAGGGAAGTTACATTCACGTGCATTCATGTCCATACATCAGCTAAAAGAAACAAAAGGGTCAATTGTAGTTTACTCGAATTGTTCGCGCAAGTAAGCTTCAATTCCGACTCAATAAGGATTCACGTAAGTTTCAATAAGGATGCCTGCTAGATCACCGGTCCTGTGATGAATGAATTTTGTATGGCTCGTGATTCCTTTATGAATTATTATAATAGCTTAGTAAAGTGTTTTCTCCTTCGGTTGCCCTTACAAAACATGCTTTCAACTTTTCAAGTGCTATTAACACCTTAAGCTTAAAATCTAACTCCTAGCCTAACAAAGACCGATTTTTTAAAAAGTGCGCAAAGCGTTAGTAGGCCTTCTATAGTCGATCTAACAGATTGGCATGAATGAGCAAGTCTACTTAAATGATGCATTTTGAGAATATGTAGTTTGTACATATTTTTGTACTCAGCTAGAGCAGTGATCATTCGAGTATTGCCGAACACCAATCAACATTTATTTATAGAATTACATTCCAATCGCTTGCTAGTCTCTTTTTGGCTTTCTCCTATCTCTTTCGAAAACGGACAGCCTACATTTTGATTCTTGTCGAAGGTGAGGTTCTCACTGTCATATTGCGCAGAAAGATGACTCAGAAAGTAATTCCTTTTGATGGGTGTGCAGAGTAGCATTTACAGCATGTATCGCCTTACGTATATATTGTATTGTACACCAGGGATGCGGAGCCGGAGTCTCGGAGTCCTATCAAACCTATAACTAGACCCGAAATATAATACAAACAAATTATTTGTCCTTGTGCATAGCTGTCACTGTCTTCATGTCAGCTTTCTCCATCAAGCAAAAGTACAGAGACAACAGTGCATACAGAGCTTGTAATAGTTGAGGGAATGAACCGTGATTGTGAAAAAAGGATTGTCGTTTCACTCGATGGTTTAGTCTCGATAACACATGCGCACCAAAGTTCACATCGGAGACAAAAGTAAAATATTAGTTTGCTTGAGAACATTACCTCTTACCCTAACGTCAATCGTGTGTGATGGCTCCTCCTTAGCCTATATTAAAATCGAAAATGTACTCTAATTTTTTGGAGAAGGATGTGGGATTTTCCTGCCTGGTAGAGACTGGAGAAAAACCGTGTGAAGCACACACCAAAAAGTGATGTGCAAAGTTGGCAACCTTTCATAGAAAATGATTAATTTGATATAGCAATCAGGCTCAGGTAAGCCTATAATGATCTATGATGCAGGTTACCAAGAATTAGGCTTATATACTTGCACCCGGAATCGGAGTCCGATGCATTGTACATATGCATTGTAAACTAAGTTTGACATCAGTCAATTTTTTTGATATTGATAAATATAACTAATTCGTAAAAGTGCATATTGAATAAAGTTGTCTAAGCTAACGCCGGTGATAACGTTAAATCCGTGATTTTTTATTTTAGGG
Source organism: Prostheceraeus crozeri (assembly GCA_907163375.1). Taxonomy (NCBI): domain Eukaryota; kingdom Metazoa; phylum Platyhelminthes; order Polycladida; family Euryleptidae; genus Prostheceraeus; species Prostheceraeus crozeri. The sequence continues at coordinate 5,613 of CAJQUW010001186.1, forward strand.
GTCCATGATTGTACATAAGCGTGTCATGCCGTCGAGCTGCTTTGTTGATTGATGATATCTTGCCAATTAAAAATAGCTTGAAAACAGTGGAGACTCATGGAATCTGCTGCATTTTTCATTACCAAAGTGAGGTAACTACCTACCCTGTGTTTATTCAAAATTAATTCACTTGTTGAAAAACGTCTGAGAAAAGAAGAAACCTATGTAATTAGAAATACTTCTAATTCGAAGATAAAAACCGAAAATAATTGTTGTATATTTACACTTCTGCTCTATGGCACCTTTGTCTACCTCGCCCCCTCCGACATCGCTGACTTGCTTTCGAAATGAAAGTCAATACTTTCGATAGGCTGTCATCAATCTGATAAAGCTTTTACTTTTCTTGCCTTGTGGTTGCAGATATTACTAAACGAATGTGCATCTGTTGAAATTGCGCATACTACTGTCAAAATAAGTAGTGTGAAGAGAAGTGCAAAATGGGAAATAGCTGAAAATCAGGAAAATGATAAAGATGATTAAGTCACCGTGTTGATTGCATGGTGATTGAGGCATGAGTAGATTGAGGTATATATGATTGATAATAATGGTGTACACGTGCTTTAGGGTTTAGTATGAAATGCGTTTTCGGGATTTCCCGGGAATCGGGAATTCAAATCACTTTCCCAGTAAATTCCTAGGATTTTTCCCGACAACTCAACGAATCTTTTGAGTTGAAGATCATATAGCTGCATGAAATGCATGAATGGTAGGCCTATTGGTACCTAGTGTAAGCGAGAGTTGCTTATTACAACACAATATCAAGATAATGTAATTATTCGCACTTTGATGTCATGTTTTGTGCTGGGCTTAATGGCTATGCACTAATCCCAAAAATGTCTGTCACCATTTGAATTGCTTTCTAATGTCAATAGGTGACATCGCTATAAAACAGTGTTGTCAACTGAGTTTTATCTTTACTGGGTTAACAGAGTACTGAATTTAACCGAGTTTTAAATTCCACCTTAAAAAACTAAGTTACGTAACTAAGTTTATTTTTCATAAAACTAGGTATATTGAGTTTTACTGGAACGGAGTTTTGTGAACATCTAACTTGGTTTTTGAAACTCGGTTAACTCAGTTATCTATGGTCATGATCTGATTGAATTGACATTGAACGAGTCAGCGTCGCATCGTGAAAGCCAAGCGCCCACGATGAGAGTGAATCTTGGAAATGCCAGAAATCCCAGACCTATTTAAAAGTGGAACTAAGAAAAGAAAGAACTAAAAGAATATATCTCGACTTTTTCGTCGCCTGGCGACAGAGACGGAAATGTAGAAGAACCTGTTACCGAGAAAAGTGATTCACAAAAAGTTGCTTTTTTAATAAAAAATTTAGAGCTGAGACAACTGGAGGAAAAATCTAGATCAGCTTTAAAAACAGTTGCAAATCCAGTTTGAGAGATACATTGATCGGTTTGAGCAACAGGATTTCATTACAGAAGACTCTCCTTTGATATTTTGTCAAGGCAACAAATCCAACGATGGTGAAGTTGTGAAAATCGCCCTTCATATTTTGTATCAATACCAGGCACCAGTGCATCGGTTGGGTGCACATTCTCATTCACTCGCATTTCTTCCGAAGGTTGAAGAGGTACATTAAAACCAGAATTATTGGAGGCATCTGTCATGTTGCGCCACAATAAGACTTTCTTCTGAACTTCCCTTATTTGTTCTATCCGCGTTTTGTTCTTGAAGGTATTTGTTGCGATAAATATGCTTTCGCTTCGATCGAATTATCATGGAAGTGTAATTGATGATTTATGTCTCAGTTTGGAGTAGTACTAATGCGTGGCATTTTGTGTTGTTTTTCTTTATGACAATATGCCTACTTCGTAGTCTAAATATAAAGAAAAACTGCTTCTTTGACAAAATTTTTATAGTAGTGGGTCAAATGTAATCACTTGAATTTATGAATACGGATTTTAGGAGCTGCCATGGTAGGAAACAGAAGAGGAATAGAAAATGGTTGTGTTGAATAATTTCAAGTCAAATTAATTTCTTCAATGTTCTGCATCTTCATCTATATTGGAGCTTTTCGTAGGCTTACTTTATCTTGTACATTGCTCATGCTAGGTCGTAGGATAGCTCAGTTGGTTAAGGGCCTCGCTGTCCTATCTCTAGCTTCTAGTATGGCTTCGTGCCTTGGGTGGGGCAGAATTGAGTAAAAAAACTCGATACTGAAATTTAGGTAAGCTGAACAATTAATTACAGAATGTCCCTTTTAGATATCACTAAGATTATCTAGCTTATACTGTAAGATGCTGTAACTTAGCCTACAACAAGTAATAAAGGTTAGATCTCAATTAAAGACAAAATCACTAACCGCAACTTTGAAGCTAGTTTAGGCCTATAAACAGATCTTTTGTGTATAGACATACGGGCTATAGTCATCCTTCCACAGAAAGTCTACACATTGCCTACTTTTATAAGTAGCAGTCATTCTAGGCTCATATTTTATGTGCGAATTCAGATCAGCTCTTTTGTTGCGTTCTTAAGCCTTGCCAAATAATGCTTTCATTTTCTAAAATTCCATCTTTATATTTCTCTATTCATCTACCTCTTGTTTATCTTATCATTTTACTTTTCTGCTGAGACTGCAACTACCTGTGAATACACCCAAACTTTCATGAAAAAGTTATTGACTGAAGTGCCTATAATATGCAATTTTTAGAGAATCAAATTCAGACGGCCTATGCCTATGCTGACAAATTTTTATGCATTTTTCTACCGAGTTATCTAAGTTTTACCGAATTATTTTATTTAGTCATAACCGAGTTTTTTGAAAAACTCAATATACTGAGCTTAACTTAACTTGGTTAATTTCCGGTAATCTCGGTTAACTTAGTTTTGTCTGAGTTTCCTGAAAAACTCAGTTGATAACACTGCCATAAAATTGCCAATCTAGATATATCTATGAAAACATTTAACACTCGATGACTTGCATAAGTCCGCATTGACCTGAAGTATATTTCTATGGATGCTATAATGTTGCACTTTAGAAAGGTTTGATTTTGAAGTTAATTGTACTCAAGCATGCCTTGAACGAGATCAACTAAATGAAAGCAGTTAAAATGAATATAATATTTAATATTTAATATTAATAAAATAAAAATATTAAAAAAATATTTTTAAAAATATTATTTTTATTTTAAAAAAAATAATATTTTAAACTAATATCGAAGAGAAAAATCAGGGGAACTAAAGAAAATATGACTTTTAGTAGAGACTTTTGGCTTTTCAGTAATGAAGATGGTAACATCAGAAATTGTTTAACTTCTGAATTTTAGCAAAAGGATAGTTTTATAGTCAAGCGAGACACAAAGCGAGATTTAGCGAATAATAAGATGTCGTTTGGAAATCCACCAAACTCTTTTGTGAAATTCGAAGAACGTTAATAATATACTTAAGTTAATGCTCAGACTAGTTTTTAATGAATCGTTATGTTTAAATCCATCTTTTATGAAAGCTGATCATTTTTATCATGATAGAAATGGTCGAAGGAGAGATTAGCCATCAAGATCACCACCGGATCTTAATCCTTTTTGGAACTTATTGCCTGCTAAATGTTTGTGCACCATCTTTTCAGTGTTTTTTAAGCAACATTGAAATCTGAAATTTTTTCTATATACTTGATAAATGTACTCTTTCCTTTACGCAATCCTGCAATCGTCTCCCGAGGCATGGAACGCGTTTTCTGCAAAATTGATAAATGTCAATTTTTGAAGAATAAATTGCTTGAATGCTCTTAATACTCTGAACATGTGTGATGGGATCTGTCGAATAGGAAAGTATCCAAAATAGCTGGCATTGAGTGTTTGTAAGACCTACAATCCATTGTGGTCGAGAACTGGATGTCCATTCCTCAGAGCGCAATTGATAACTTGATAATAATACATGTACAGTAAATATTTATTACTCGAAGAATCAAAATTATCAACAATTCATCAGGAGGTCTCCTTCGATGCTAACACTGAACTAATATTGAAAATATCACTGATTATCATTAGGTTAATTACTTCTCTTGACTTATGCAATGGAAACATTTGTTACAGTAGGCCTATGGTAAAATGTACCTATATATATTTGAGTATATTAAAAGGTGACACACATTTTTGGGATTAGTGCACATTTACTAATCTAATGAGTTGCAGGCCGACTTTATAATTTATGATAATGTAGACTGCATTTTCAAAGTCAATCAAACACAGGAAAATTGAAAACAGATTAATCAAAATAATGACCCAAACGGGCATGATTTCTATATCTTGCTCCACAAGAAAGCTTTAAATGGTCAACAAATACGAAGTTCCGATGTAATAAAAGTTTTTCTAGCTATAAAAGTTCTGAGGTGAACAATTTGATCACTGACTGTGCTGCTGTTACGAAACGTTTTGTCTGCGACGTGCAAACTTGATTTAAAGTTATTCACTGAAGTGATATATTTACTATTTCACTTTTGTGGGAATTCTAGTAATTTGCAACGTCAATTGAAAGCTCTTTCCAAAGTTAAAATTCAAATCTTTTGAGTTTGCATTGATGACCATGAGCTGACGCATTAGAGTCTGGAACAATGAGCTCGCTAAACTTTTCATCAATATTTCATTTCACTGAGTGACCCAAGACCGAGCGGGAGTGTTGCTGTACCTACGTCAATCAAACTTATCGTATACAGTTAGCTTATCAAATAATTATCCACGATCCACTGTCAAATGTTCTAGTAGTAGGCCATAAATTACATCGAAATCCATTATTCATTGCAGCTCTCAGCTCCACGTGTTATAAAATATTATTAATATTGTAGCCTACTAAAATTATTCAAGATCTGAAGTAATTTTACAATGGATAGGCTAAGGAATACATAATGTTTCCAAAATTCATACAGGCTAGAATATAGGATTCTGGAAACTACATCACTGATAAAGTAGAGTTTTGCTACGTGTATAAGTTGCCAGTAATCATAATTTAACTGTTTAAAGAACAGTGCTTTCACAATATCTATACCACAAAATATACGTGTAGATACTCTCAAATTATGTTACATTTACATGCTCTTAATACTGTAATGGTTGACTAAGCAATTTATTCTAGACTGAATGTCGTCAACGGTCGACATGGGAATAATTAAATTAACCGGTGAAGTAACCGGTTAAATTAACTTGTACGGACAGTATATAATAATAATAATAATAATAATAATAATATGTATTTCAAAGAAATACACAACCCTGTTGAAGGGCATTGAACAGTCATTGGAAAATATGAGTATATATATATATATAGTGGCTTAGTCAACATGCATCTGCGCATATTGACACTTTAAGTCAACAATACATGATATCGAACACGAAGTAACACATAACGGATGCGTTTAGATTTTGTGACGTAGGCCTATACGTAAAAATTGACCTCAAGGAATGAGGCATCGAACGCTCAATTTCTTCACCAGCTTTGCCTACTGCTGACATATTGTCACTTAATTTCGCTGAAGCCTTTTCCAATGACTCGCAGCTATAGCAATGGTCTGAAAATTTATATCTCAAATGTTTCTAAAGCAAAAAGCAGATTGTTTTTCTTGGATTTTTGGTATTTTATTCAAGCATTTTAAATACATTCTCTTCAGTTGAACAACATATCAAGCTTGTTGGCAACCTCAAAACTGCTTTCATGTGAAAAGTGGATCACATGATCTTGTTTGGCAAAATACAGCCTGTTCTAGTCGCGCCTTGTGCTAATGTGCATGGTACAAAGCCTTATTGCATAAATGGACAATTACTGACTATCAAACCCATTTAAATACAAAATGAAGCACTTACGAAAGCTGGGAATAGGTTATTAAAACCATTGCTATGCAAAACTAAACCTTACTTCGAATTTCATTATTCAGAAATATCTAAAAGACAAAAGAGAGCAACACAAAAATCATGTTTTCTTCGAACCTAATTATTTATATATTCATATAAAGAATGCTCAAAACAGAGTTTCATGCTAAATTTAACGATGTTTAATCGTTACAAAGCTTAGTTTTAGGGAGGCCACAAATTATAATATGTAGCCAGATCATACGCGGCATGGTTATTTTAACGTTTTCTTATGCCCTTCAATCACAATTCTTACCCTCATTTCTTGATGCTTCTACACCCTCTGGAGGTTTCATTGGGAGCAATAGCATAAATGTAAAACCATTCCATCCCACTATTTTCATAATTGTGTTCCAAAACATCCAACGCGTCTGTCATATAGCGGGAAACTTTGTCAGCCATCACATTCAACCTCAAGACGGTTGCATTCGTTTGTACCATTGATGTGTTCCATGCTAAATCAGAGTCAATTTCGGTAGTTGTCAATAATGCTCATTTGTCTTTATTTAGTGTGTATGTGATCATTTCATTTTATCATGACTGTAACTTCTCATGATGTTTATGATTTTCATTCTATCAAATATACAATACTTACTTACTTATAAATGCCCTAAAATTTCAATTTGCCATAGGTAGACATGCATTTTTTAATGTTTAACTGAATAGCTTAAATGTTCATCAACTCTCTACTCGCGCGGGCTCTGATGCCAATTGCAATGGAAATACAACTGGCATTAAAGCGCAGTGGAAACAGGTATTCATTCGGGCTATAATGTGAATTATTACACATCTGAATTGGGCTTCAATGACAAAATTTTCGCACGCTTACGTTCCCTCAGATCATCGTCATCAAAGCTCTCTTCAAACGGATATATTATTCCTAATCCAACCTAGTAGATGGAATAGGCCTACTATGACCATTAGTGGAGGAAAGAAAACAGTTTAAAGTCGCAAAAATAATACATAATGCATAATAGGCAAGAAATATGTACGCGTATATGCTACAGTTTCAATTATATTCGAATACCTGACTAGACTACTTTTATGGCAATGTCATCAAATAAAGTCACACCAAAATTGGCTGCTCCCAAAGCAACCCAACCAGCTGCAGATATATCATTGGGCAATGCCGTCTTTATGATTGATCGGCCGTTGATGGTAGATTCAACAAATGAGGTCTCATTAGATTTATATGTCGTTAATGACAAACTGTACCAAACATCTTTTGATAATGGAAATGTCAAATTTGCAAGAATTGAAGTCATATCGGATTTTGAAGTCAGCAGAATTTGTTGTTTGTCCATCAGTAACCATAGAAATAGTCCATTCGCTTTTTGAGCATCACAACCTCCGTTGTTTAGTCTCGTGCCAATGAAAAGCCCTGATGAAGAATTTTGCCAGTTTGGTATTGAAACATCTATCGTAAGAGCAACATTTTCCCATTTCACGCTGCCTACTAAAGCAATAGGTCGAGGCATTCGGGTTGGCAAGCAAGTATCGATCGGTGGTTGGATTACCATTTGCATTAAAATGTGTCCTTTTCTAGTAGAAACTTGTTGTACCTCCAAAGTACCAGCTTGGGCTGTTATTAGCTGAGGTTCTTCGCTAATATTATACATTTCAAAGTCATCGGAATAGTATGAAGGAAAGTCAGTAGGAGGACTAGGAGATGGAATTGGTATTTTACGTGAATAATTTATTGTGGTCAAAGTTACAACCGTGTTTGAGGTTATTTCAAGCTTAATGACACCATCAGTAATTGGCAAGTCCTTTTGTTTTACGAACAAAAACGTATTATTTCCTACAAAATCAAACCACGACATCCAAAAATACAGACTTTTTCGCTCGGCAAACTGTAGCGGAAGAGAAATCTCTATTTTTTGACTTTTTGATACATTAAAAACCGGCATGTGGTAGAAGCAGCCTGCTACGTGAGGATCCATTGTCTGTATCACAATAGTCAACTCATCTTTAGTTGGGCTGACTAAGGATATGTATGAGCCGCCTTCTGACAAGCGTCCAGAGCCGCTGCCAACTGGCAGGTACATCCATCCTACGTCAATGAATTGTGTAAAATGCGCAGTAATCCACAATGGTGAAGAAACTTTAAACCAACCTGACCATGGTTGGTTAGCAGTCATCAGACTGGATCGCGTATATGGAAGACCATCATAATAGGCTGTGATTAAATTCCAAGCAATCACCGCGGTGTATCCCGCATCTACAAATGACTCCGTCAAAATTCTGGCCCAACATCCACCACCAGCGAGATTGTTTAATGCACTATACTCTTCAGAACACCATAACCGCTTCTTCGATTTCACTGCGTTGTCAGTGGTCCGCGCGCCTGGATAATGATATCCCAGTACATCAACTGCCTCGGCAAGAGCATTATCGCGAACTACATCGTTTTCTATTCCATTTAACCCTCCATCTGCGGCTACAATTTGAGTTCCTGTGAATCCATAACTATCGAGTGTGTTTCTCAGAAGTTTGATATAATCGTTATTCCATGGTCGTTCATTCCAAATTCCAATGTAATCAATCAAAAGACCATGTACTTCATTTGCCCCACGTATCCATTCCAGAATGTATTTGACAATATTTGAACAATTGTGAGCGTACGGTGACATCGACCCTTCTCCAATCCAGCCCGGAAACACCCAAGGAAGACCATAGAGGATTAAGTTTGGATTTCTCTTCTTTGCTTCTTTCATTAACCACCATTCATATCCTCGGTTAAAATTCAAATCATCCTTAGAATGCATATGTGAAGCTTCTGTTCCATCGGTACTTTGAGAGTCTCCACCAATTTCAACCTTGAGAATTTGAAGGGAACCAAGATACCCAGGTTTAAACAAGAGGTCAAGAATTTCATCCCGTTCTTTCGCAGGGTAACTGATTAAAAGTTTTGAGGTTGCTCCACCTCCACTGATTGCTCCTATTCCGTCAAATCTCCACCGCAGATTGGTTGTATTTATGCAAATAGGAATTCGAGTGAAACTGGTCTTGGTATTATCTCGGCCTAATGTTATGCATGAATTCAGTGACAATATTGCCAACAGTCGGAACAGAATAGCAGTCAACATAACGACAACAACATTGAATGTCATTTCGTTGATTAAACATATTCCGATCGGTCAGCGACTATGTTATCATTATGAGCGTCGGTGCACACTCATTAGATACAATTTCGTTTGAAAGTTTATAATCCTGAAACTCAGATACCAGTACAAGTTACAACAGCTACACGCTTGAGTAACAACTGCATTAGCATGATTTAGAGAGTGTTTAGTGATCAAGAGTAGCCATTGAATACTTAAGTGATCAAGAGTAGCCATTGAATACTTACTTACTTACTTAGCGTGTCCGCATCACACACGGCCTTGCCAATACTGAGCGCATTGTATTGCCACGTCCGTGCACTGGTGTAGATCGTGCTGAGTGCATGGTGCTGGAAGCAACCGACATTGCAGTAGATGCTCCATCGTCCTTCGTTCTCCACACCTGCATTTGTCACCTTCAGTGATGTTCCATTTTTTCCTTGTTACTCCACAGAGGGCTACTCCACTTCGAAGGCGGTTGAGCATCTTCCATACGCATTACTGGAGTTCCTTGCCGGTTTTATTCCCATTTTCTTTAACAATTCTGTAGATACGTTGTCAATACCCACTGCTTTTCCCGGTTTTAGTTCTTTTATGGCTGATTCCAGTTCATGCAGTGTGATCAAGGTTGGCTTTTTGCCGGCTAAAACTGGTTTTTGCCACTAAGTGTTAAAAATCCGGTAAAATCCGGCAAAAACTGGTAAAAACCGGCTAAAACTAAAGTTCCGAAAGATCAGTCTATTTCTTCACGAAATTATCGACAAGTTCGGTTTTGAGTATTACGATGCATGCGGTTTTACAGATTGCTGAAAATGACATTCATTCTCTGATGACATTTTGTCTTCTTACCCATTCTCTTTCGCTATTTTATATAACTCGAATTTTTGTTTACGTCGATGCATCTTTATGATCTGTATATCTTGTGATCTCCATTTTGAAGAGAAATAACCATCTACTTGACTTGACTTGATAAAACCACATGATATGTTTTTATCACGAACGACATGCGATGTTGTCTTTATATGCGATTGCTGTGCCCTTTTCTTGAACCTCTAGAACAAATGCAGACTTCAGCACCATTTTGTCCCTTTAGTTCATGTAACAGAGGTTATTAGATACTTCAAAAATCATCATCAAATAAATGCTCTTTTAGATCAAAGAATATGATTCCGGTAAATAAAAAAAATGAAAAAAATATATATGAATAAAACTGGTTTATAATAGAACTAAATTAAGCAAGCCAATTTCTTCATGTGGACGAACTTCAATAGCTCCACTGTCATTCTTCTGTGTTGAATGTTCAGCAAGAATGCATAACTTGCATTTCAATAGTCTTAGGTTTCATCAAATCTAGTTTTGAACCCAAGTCTCATGAACACAGAAAGAATACACTATCAAAGGGTCTCTCCACCGGCAAATGCACTGAAGCTCCCAAATCAAGGCATTGTGCAAAAGTTACATAGAATGCATTTCTACATTTTTTAGAAATGTGCTATTTGCACTAATTAATGCCTATGACTGAAGCAGAAAATGATGATTTGGAAGAACAAATAGTAATTGAATAACATAGATCGCAGCAGCAATCTTGATGAGGTATAGTGTGTCTGAACAGCTTCAGCTATGATTTCTACAAGAGAAAATTTCCTGTAAACTGCAAAATTGGACGTTGTTATTAGATTCTGAGAGAGGCAAGCAATTGTGACATTCATTTGCATTATTGTGATATTCAAGTTTGTTTAAATTTCTTCAAATTTCCATATTTTGAGCTCAGATCAAAACTTTACTTTCGGCATTCAATTCATTTAACATCACCTTATCTTCTTAATATATGAGGGGAACTTGCCACGACATGAAAAATGTTTCAGGGCAGTGTTATTGATCTTGCCCTTCTGGGACAGCAGGATAGATTTCATAATCACAATGGATAATCACAGAAATCCGAGGTCTGATTTCTTCATTTTCTTGCCCTTCTAGCTTCATGGAATACCGGTTTTCAAGCTAAAACACTGTCTTTTATATAGAGCCAAGTGATTTGCTTCCAGCATGCACGTTTGTTGCATCTTACAATGAATGAAATTTATGAAGCAAGGAAAAGGTGCACGCTTTAAAGAATGCGTTGTAGCTTTATAACAATATTTTTTATAATAATTCGTGTTCTTACACTTATACTTGGAACATATTCTTGATTGAAATATGATATTGATAAGGTTTGAATTGTGAAAACACAGGGTTGACTGTTTATCGAATGATGAAAAAGTAAAGTGAACATATTGTGACTAACGTTCATCAATAAAATAAGGAGTTACGATGATCCCTTAAACTGTATGTACCCAGAATACTGAAGTAATAATGCTGGAAAATAGTTTTGGCCAGTTTTAGCCGAAAAATGGTAACAAAAGCTGGTTGTTTTTACCAGGTTTTTACCGGTTTTTACCAGGTGGTAAAAACCACCCTGGTTTTTACAGGTCAACCCTGAATGTGATAGAGCTTGCGCTCGTCGTGAGGGAACTTCTTCCAGTCTACTTTGACTTTCTTCATTCGTTTTTGGCGCTTGCCGTTTAGATGGAGTTGACTTGCAATTTGGTTGGGAGTCACCTTCGCTTCCTTCAGTCGTCTCGTCGGGTCGCCTTGCAGGTTCCGTATGGTAGCTAAAGCCTTCTTTCCGTTCCTCGACATGTCGAGTGATTCTATCATGCCCTTCCCCGCATTTTGCGTTCTTTGGAGATGTTGTTCATTAATTTTCTGCCTGTCTCGATCATGTTCTCAGCAAAAGAATCCTTGTTGTAGAGCAACTGATACTCTTGATAATGGGCAGCATTTTCACTGGCTAGGCCCGGAATGTAATTAGTTCTGCATCCTCTTGAAATAAATCTTCTCGCCGTTTTGAGGATTGCTTCTACAAAGGATTCATAGTTGCCGTGTGTCGCTTCAATCTTGTCGAGTCGAATGTCAGGCTCGAATTTGCAACCATTCCAGTTCGCTTTCTTGTGGTCAGGGTTGCAACACAACAAATTTTCATTTTTTGCGCAGGCACAGTAAATTTGCGTAGCTGCATTAACTTTACATAAACCGGACTTAAGAATATACAGTAAGCAAAACGTACACTCAAATATCTGACATTAAATGAATCTATAAATTAGATGTATGTCCTCGTTTCGGGAGCTGCCAATGTGGGCTGGGTTCAGTCAGTAGGGCTATAATCGCAATTCGTATTTGAGCATGTTATACACGTATTATACCACAACGCAGTTATTTCACGATAATATGCTGCTTTTTGAAGTGAATTGGAAACCAAGTCAACTCGTATGAAAGGCTTATAGATTAAAGGCTTAAAGGATATAGGCGTATTGATATAGCTCAGTGATTTTCAACCGGGATGTCGAGAAAGGTCTAAAACCTCCGCAAGGGGTGAAGAAAAAAGATAATTGGAAAAATTCAAATGAGAATGAATCAGCGTTAGGATTCCGACAATTATCAATACAGCATGTTAAAAATTAGCGAGAGTGAAGTTAGTGGAACCAAATTTAACTTTGTGCCTGAATTTCTCAAAAACAACTGCGACTTTGTGGAAAGTGAGCCCAGATTCATGATCAGGAGGTTGAAATTGATAGAGTAAAGAAGTTGTTTCGAAAAGAATCACACTGCAATAAAAAATAGCTCTGCTAGCTTCACACAAGTAAGCTGGATGAGCATGTTGCGACATAGCTATTTTTGACTGAATTGTTGGTGGAAAATACATTTGCATCAGCGCATAAAATGGATCAGGTAGTGAGAGAATAAAATTGATTTACTGCACCTATCAGCGAGATCAAGAAATTGGTTCGTTTCCGCTAAAAGCATACACAGCTGCATAAGAGTTTTCTTAACACTAGAAATCTAAAAGTTTTGAATTTTTGTGCAACAAGAACAAATCGCATAATTGATAATATGAAATGAATTGTATATGAAAGCAACAGATAATCACGGAATCAAGACATCTCGAACGACTTGCTTTTATCGGCAACATTAAACAAATTTTAATCGACTTTTCTTATTGTTAATTGACATTGTTGTCGATTATTATCGTTGTTTATTGTAAATTTATCGCTACATAATTCTGTAGAAGTAGCGACTACTTCAGCAATCTGAAGTGATACTAAAAAGTGTCGTAATAAATTGCACTTTGAAGAGATAGCTATTCAAATCCAAAGTTAATGATTTTATTTCGACGCAGTATTATGTGTCTCAGTCACAAAATGGGTAGTTCAGTTTTCAAAGTAGAATTCAGTATGACACTTTGATAAAACGTACTTAACAATAACTTTTTTACATTGATAGCTATATACATGTAGAGTGAAAATGACAGAATAATAGTGAGCATTTCTACTATGTCGTCGCCAACTTCTTTACAAATCATTCGATGAATCGTAGAAGCTTTTGGGATTTGCACTAAAAGGTTTATGAAATCACGTTGGTGGACCAATGTCGATTTCGGAATATTAATTAGGAGTTCAAAACCAAAATATAGACCTAACAAGTTCTAAAGCAAAGCAACAGATGTTGGTATTGGTCATAAAATATTTAAAGCTGATGAGGTGGTAGAAAAAATAGAGATCATCAAAATGTTGCTGCTTTCTCATTTTTCTCAAATTTCATCACGATTTTTCGCCATGCCATATTTAGGTTGAATGTCCATACTCATTGGTTTATGATGAACTTGAGAGAAAAGGGAAATTTAGTGTTGTGTGAGCTATCTCTATCTAAAATCGAATTATGCATCTGTCAGTCCTGATTAGGGGCATCCATGGTTAAACTGCATGAGCTGAAGCTAAAAAATATATCAAAGAGTTCTGAATGTCGATCTTGACCATATACACGTACCGGTATATCACCAAGGACATGATGGTATATCGCCAGCATGATGGAGGTCCAACGCACCGATCCTCTTCTACAAAGAATTCTTTGACTGAAAATGGCATCTATGTTTTGCAGTCATGGCCCTCTCAAAGCAGGCATGAGAACTCGACGAGAACAAAAAGCTAGAAAATTAATGGCTGCCTGAATATTTTTTATGCTGGTCCATCGTATTTCTTCCGAGCATCATGCCTAAGCATGTCGCTACGCAAGTAGCAAGCTTTCATTTTGGTGAGCTGCGATCAAAATATATTCATTGATTTGGATCAAGTTCATCGCGTCAATGTGAATTAAGGTGCTTAAAAAGTCAACACGCAGACTGGCAAATCGAGATGATTCAGAGGTCTTCATGAGTATTATAATTAAATGGAAGGTTATAGAACAAAATTCGAAACGTAGCAATTTCGTCATATAAAGATGTACATGTACGTTGGACTGCTTGCTAATAGCTTCTCCCATCACACACAAAGAAGCTTCAACCTACAGGTTCATGAAAGCAGGATGATACAGCAAAGCAGCTTTCAATGGTAAGCGGGAAGTTAGTTGCACACTTCTAGGTTAAAAGCATCGTTGCTATTGCCTGAGATACCGTTGAGCAGGAGATTTCGGTCGTTGTAGCATGGGGTACTGGGCAACACTATGGCCTCTAGAACATGGATCAATAATTTCATAGACTGCTTGTCGAGAGGCATTTTAACTTCAAACTTTTTCCACAAGCCTTCCACTCCTTAAGAAGTGAATTTTTCAAGATGTCAATATGGGAGGCTAGCAGAGTTCGCGGTTTGGTGCCCAAAACCCCTCTATTTCCTTCAAAAGATTTTGAGGCAAAATTATATCTGTGAATACGAGATGGTAGCTATCATTATGAATCGCTTCAGGTTACGTAAGACAACTGATGGACCATTTGGTCTGTTTGATCTGTTCGCCGTGGAATAAGTGAGCCAGTGGCTCCTTCTTCTGAAAAAAAATATATAGGTAGTTTTTCTAGAGAGGCAACAAGGTGTCGAAAAAATACAAATTTAATCAAAGTCAATTCATTAATGAAGAATAAGAAATTGATGATTGCGCTCTCCTCTACCACAATCTGCCATCTTTCGGCTGCAAAGGGACGCTTTCATTTCGAAAATTCGATCTGACTTTCCGATTGACCTTTTCTGTTATATTATTGCAATTTTGCGCGAGACGATATTAAGAGTGCGATCTTGTACAGATAGAAATGAATAACAAAAATGACATGCACATCAAGGAGTTGAATAAGCTTATAATGAGTACTTGACCCCGAAAATCAGACAGTTCTTCTAATAATTCAGAAGGATCAGGAGACTCTTGCTATCATATGAGACAAGCCCATCTGATTTTTTTAATTTCAACTCGAATCAGAAACGGATTCACTAGCTCCTCACCCTCCTGGATTTTTGTACGAATTGGGAGACCCACCAAAATGGATCCAAAAAGACGAAAAATTCCCATGCCTGTCAAAGTCCAGATGTCTCTATTATCGAGAATGTCTGGCAGATTTTGAAGGAGTAGATTCTTCAAAGGAATCCAATGACTCGCGAAGACCTGTGGAGCGTAGCTGTTGAAGAATGGAACATCATACCGCGAAAAAGAATTCGATCCTTAGGAGATTGATTGCTTGTGTTTCAGCAAAGGGCGGTCACACGAAATATTAAGTCGAGCAAGACTATCCAAGATAACTTCTGTAAACATCACGAATGTAGCTTCCTTCATTATGTTGGTTGTCTTCTTCATTTATACAGCAAATAGTCCAAAGGCGCAAAAACGTTTGGACGACCTATTTTTGCAGATTATTTTGTTTGTGTGACATTCCGTTAGGTTCGATGAATTATTCAACTCTCGCATTGATAAAAAGCATCATGAAATAAAATTCTACAAGAAGGGACGAATACAATGTAAGAGTGTGTGATATCCAAGCACATAGCATTTCATGTATCATCGAGGCGCAAAAACTTATGAACGGGTCTGTACAACGTTTCTGCAGAATAACGATTTAATCGTTTTTGACAACTGAGCCACATTTTAAAAGTATAAAAATAATTTACAAAAGATCCGTTTTGCTCTTCAAATCCGACACATCTGATACCTGAGTATCCTTATTCACCATGACAAATACAGTAAACAACGCAATGGAAAAATGTCCAGATTAGAAAGTCCAATCAAGAAATTCTATAGCAGCCGTAGACGCTGAGTTTCGTCCCACAAGGACTCATAAGTAGGCCTATGACCCGAATAGTCCAAACTAGCTTGTGATAAGTAGAACAAGTTAATCTGAGCTTGCATGGACTGCACAGCACGTTAATCAATGCTTGGTTATCCTTGTTTTTCCGTGCGGCTGATGATCATAATGATTACAGTGCTAGTTCGGCAGTGCATAAAATAGAAATTTCCTCTAACTTGAACAATTTAAGTACTGCTTCTCTTAACCACTGCGTTTCACCCCACAACAATATTCCGTAAATACGGCACAAACTATCTTATGAAAGCCACACTGGTCGAGAAAACTGACGGATTGCACAAGATTGCTCTGCTTTTATTAATCTTGACTTCGAAGAGCGGTTGATATTTCTATACGTAATCGTGATAAGAAAACATACTGAGAAACACTGATGTACATTTGCTATAATTTCTCGAACCACTCTTGTTGCGATGGCCAGTCGAAGTACCTACTTCAAAACCTTCAACGGGGAAACACTTTGAGAGAGCGATCTTAGAGCACACAAAATCATTAGAGGAAACACTTGTACCTAGTCTACACGTTGAGTTAATTTATAGGGCATGATGAGGAGAATTATAAATCAGTCAATGATTGAATGATATCTTTATCATAAATCATCATTTATCATTGAGTAGGCACTTACTGATGTTTTCCAGCATTTGCGCATAATTTAGAAGATTTTCTTATTTTTTGCGCATTTGCGAAGGTGTGGCAACCCTGCTTCTAGTTAAATCTCCTTTTGAATGGAACTCAGTTTGGTGCAACAATTGGCTTTATCTGAATACCGACTGGGCGGTGTTGGCTGCACGGCAAAGCATCAAGGACAATCTTACGGCAGACTAACTGATGCGAGGTCTGGGTTATAGCCTCTCTTACAACGTGCACTGCTGAAGGAACCTGGTAGTTTGGGGTCATGAATAAGGGTTACTTTGTTGTTGTCCATCCATGTTTCCATTTTCTCTCCGTTGTCATCAGTTTTCCTATAACCCCACGTTATGCTGTGGCTGTTGAAGTCTCCTACGAGAATGTGTGACTTGTGTTGAACAGGGTCTGACAGGTTGAAATCTGCGTTCGTTGGATTGTACACACAACTGACAATCACGTTGTTCAGTTCGACGGTGATATAACCTCCGTCATATGTAGAGTTGAAGCATTGGTCCTGCAATCTTCATTCCTGAGACGGTAGGTACCGTATTGTCGTGCCCTCTGTGAGTCTCTTGAAGACAGAGAACATCGCATGAGAGATTGAAGCAGACGTTCGCGAGAACGTAGCTAGGTGTTCTTAGGAAGTGTGTAATAATATTTACGTAGCGCATTATGTAAGCACTTACATGATTACTTCCAGATGTGTTTCAAACAAAAGTCCATGAAATGCATGAAATAATTAGCTAGATTTGGTGCTCATTCCACTCTTAATGCGCGCACTCTGGTCGTAAGTAATCCCTATATACTTTCTTTCATCATTCTTTCTCACTTTCTCACAGATTCTTCCTTAATAAGCTTGTATAGTCAAATTCCAAAATTAGCTTCTTATTTAATTTTATGTCTCTAAGATGCCTCATCTGACATGCTGACTCTAACTTTCTGACTGAGCAAAACGAAACAGATACTTGGTAGAATAAAATCTTCTCGATTCTTATGGATCAACGAGCCATACTGAGCTGAATTGGCTTAAACGCCTCAAGGAATTTAGATGGCACCGATTTTGCTTCTGTTACATAGTACCTACAATTGAAAAACAAGACAAGAAATTTGAAATGCGTCAAGACACTACAGTGCAATTTCCGCATTACCTTTTGATATGGCTGGATAAAGTCTCTCTGGGGAGTACATTTCTGGATATCCCAGGGAAGGATCTCAAAGATCATTGCCAAGGATGATCCCTTCCCAGCCCCCCCCTTTTGTTCACACATTGCGTGTGAGCAGTTTAATGAGTTGAAATGAAACTATAGGCTGTATGATGGGTATCACATCATGTTATACTTGCATATTAGCCTATATTTTAGATGTCAGAGTTTCTTCTCAGAGCGTGACGAAGAAACATATAACATAAATGTGCTCCATTACGTAAGCACAGGATGCCTGCCGAGAAATTTCTCTATATTAATTTGTCTATGCCCAACCTAGCTTTTTGTCCTTGGTTAATCAGTTGGGACAGGATAAGAAAAAGTTGGTATTCTGCAGCAAACACAATGATGCTCATGCAAACCTTGATAAATTGCCTAATTTGTAGAATAATTTGCCGTTTGCTTAACAGCTTAAAAATAAGGTGGCGTTATTTACAAAGCATTATGCTAGCGCATGCTGTGAAAAGACTTCAATACAAAAAGAAGAAAATTTAATCCTAGTTTATGGCCCACTATCCAGGAAATGCTTTCAAATGTAAATTTTGACTTCACATTTTTAATTGTTATCATCATCATAGAATGTTCATTTGCTAAAATCACAATTCAGATTAAAATCATCGACATTAGCTCACTGAAGTCCCTTAGTTATCATCTGGAATATAATGATGTCCTCTGACGCGAACAATTTAATCTCAAAATTCCTTGTCAGCTGCGTACCGCCCTTTTGAAGGACTCGTTAATACTGTTCGGAGTGGCCAAAAGTATAGAATTGTGTGATGACAATATGGCATATGGAGCCTACATGTGCTCGTAGATTGTCTGAGAGCATCTATCTATTCTACATGACCATGCAAACTGGCATTCTGCAATTTTAAGATTATCAGCCGCACTGCTAAGTCAGGATAAATAAGCATAGAGCCGCCGGTTGTGCAGTTCTTCAGATTGTTCATCTGTTCATGATTCAAGCTATGTTGGGCAATTTGAAGCCTCAACGAGGCCTTGTGGGGCGAAGCAGAACGTTTACAGCTGCCATGGATTTTTGTGTTTGAATTGTTCAAGTTTGAGAGCATCATTCTGCCCTACACCCAGTAAAACTGGAACTCGGTAATCTTTTTCGGCAATCAATATTAATTCATTTTAAAGGGTTATATTGAAACACAATAGATACACCTTTTCCAATTCATGCATCAGAATGCGACATTCAATCATTAATTATCTGAAATCAAAGATAAAAATTTGGTTTGTTTCGAGATTATCATTAATGAACTGAGATGTAATATTACTTTGAAGATTGCCTCAATTTAACTGTAAAATTATCAAAACGATAATAAGTAAGCTAAAAACAGATGTAAATGCTTGACATTCTTGAAAGAAAATTCAATGTATCCCAGCTATAGCTGGGTGTATTACTTCAGTGTATTATTTATCAACGTATTTATACTGATGATTTTATTTTCATTTTCTAAGAAATAGGTATTGAAGTTTTTCTTATTTTTTTTCTTAGTGCAAGTGAAATTGATAAAATATAATTAAAAAATCAAGGCTTGTTTATGAAAAAAAATTAATATCCAGACATGCAGCATAGATTCAACGAAGACCTTCTAAATTCATTTATGCATCTACATGTGCGTTGTGCATGCATCCCATGCTCTACATAAGCCTATTTATGCGCCTGTCTTTTTTTTATATCGAACAAAACAGTAAAAAATTAATTATCCAAATATTAATTAATGCATTTAAGAAAACGGAGTGATTCATTAATCTATTCATGGTTGATGTCATCACCTGATATACAAGATGGAAGAAGAGTCAACATATGCTGATAAAGTCGACGAGTTTTCAAGGACGCTGCCGAACTAATAGACTGCTCTGCCAACTGCATCATAGTTGCTATCCGTTGTTGATGGGTTTTGCTGAAACAGGTAACGCCTTGTCTCCGCTATCAGTTTCTTTAACTCAGCTCTTCATATGCTGAATGTACATTGTGGATGCGATTTCTTGGCATATTTGCAGAATTATCAGTCGACAAACGGAACTTAATTGGTATTTATAGAGCTATCTATCAATGAATAGCGAATATTATTCATGAATTGAGATATGTTACTTCAATTTTCTCTGTCGTAAACAGTTAAACATTAGAAATGAGAAACTGCATACTTGGAATGACATTAATGACATCAGAAATTGGAAATTGAATGTCTTAAGTGAAGAACTTCTTGATTTGAGTAATGTTAACATTGACTTTAGCGATTCGATGCACCCCCCACCTCCACGTTTTCAAATTTGTCTAGAACCGCAAAACTGAATCATGCGTCATAAAACTTCAAATGTACAGTCCGTTTCATAAAAAGTGGATCATCCTAAAATTTGACTTAAAAAAAAAAAAATAAATACAAGTATGATACAGAAAAGCATTTTTCATCCCTAAATATATAAAATAATAAATTAAATGTCCTATATCATCTGATACAGTAGACGGTCTAAAGAAGCTAAATATTTGTAATATTTTGTGGCCCTACCCTATTGTCAATGACAATACCAATTCGTTGATACGATGATTTTCGATGATTTCGATTGATATCGATGATTTTTGACTGATCTAACTTTCTTTTTAACAGTGTTAACAGTGACGTAAGTTGTTGATGGGCCATCCTGTAGGTAGCATGAACGACGAACGTTACGTTTTAAGAATACTTCCATACTGTTACATTTTCTATGGGATTTCAGATCAGGAGAACGAGAAATGACCTAAGCCCGTAAAAGCCCCCCAGCCTAATTGAACAGACTTGCATAGTTACTCTACTACTCAAGTGAACGTACAAATTATCTCCATAAATAACCAAGTCGATGGAAATCAACCAATTTTGATTCTGTCCAAATTCATGTTTCATTCGTAAAACTCTAGTTCACATAGCGTTCATGAATTGCATGTTCCTTGCTGTATGGTTGAAAGTTCGAGCGGCCATTGTCCATATGCCAGCCCATGTCATATAGTACGCACCGACTTGTACCGTGGACTATTAAAAGTCTCGGAATTTCCTGATCAGAATTTTATCTCATAATCATCATCGAACCCCGGGACCTCTTCAGGACGGTCTGAATTTCCATCTCACCAACAATCCGATCCCAAAGATTTATGCCAATGACAATGAACTTTCATATCTGAATCTGAGACAGACAATTTGTATGAGCTGATCGATAATTCGACGATCTGAGTGAGGCCTCTTACAGAGACTCTAATTCGACTCAATAAGTCTTCTACGAATATGGACTTAGAAATAGACGAGTCATGCTATTACAAAGGCCATCTCAGGTTTCATGACTTTAGAGACTTGGATCAACTTTAAAAATCTCAAACTTAGGCGTCCTAACGTTTGTTTGTTTTCTAGCAGGCCTTACACTTTGCCTTTATGTTAATGTTTAGATGGTTTAGCATTTCATATTGGGCCTTTTATTGTTTATTCAACGTAAGAGATAGATTTCAAGCTGAATAGCAATCAGGAGTGCTGAGCCAACACCACCGAGCAACGAAGTCAGGAAGCTATGGCTCACATGAAAGTCCATCTTAAGTTTCATGCATCAGTTTACATTTTAGTTTTAATCACATTGTGCTGATAACTGGCTCTTTGATGAATCGATTTATCTTTATTTTTAGTTGATTTGCGATAGCTTTTTTATATGAAAAAAACAACTCAATATCATGCTTGTAAATTCAAAACCAATCGATATAGTAAGCACAACTGACATATCATTCAAAATTTCAGAGAAAATTCATCAGGTTTGGCGGAAGTTGCCAAATGTTAACAAAGTTGGCGATTTTATAGGGTGTAAGGTTTTATATGATTTAAATCTGTATTTAGCTGACCCACATGCGAAAAAATCGGGTAAGTGCCTTTTGAAATAGGACGATGATTTAAAGTGTAGCAATGTCAGCAGCTTGATGACTCAGTAACTGTTCGATGCATTATTATGAAACTCGCATGTGTCTTGCTCTCTCCCCGTCTACTTCTCATTGTCCGCCATTTCAAATTTCACGACTCCTCGTCCTGCCACAGTTTTCAGTTAGATAAATCAGTATATCATATAAAGGAAGTTGCCTTGGTCATTATCACTTCATGATTTGATCAGAATGCATCAAACAGACGAAGACGGATGAAGATGCTGGCATGCTACACTTGAAGTTATCACCTTTAACTTGCTAATTAAAAATGTGCTTATCCGATTTGCATAATTGAACGAATGTGAGTAGGCTCGTATATATCAGTGGTGGGCAGCCAAGTTGGGATAACGGGCCACCAATTTTAAACGGGAGTAGTATAGGCTAAAAATTCCTTTATTCCGTACTTTTAAGTGTACACATGGGCTGCTGTACCGTACGTGCATATATAGTGGTCGCATTCCAATACAAAATTTTGCATCTAAATGTATACGGCGGTGTTCTACGCAACTACAGATTGTTTCATAAAAAATGGATCACCCTTAAACATCGCCTTAACTCCAACCCTGTTATAGATGAAAAAGTAGTAGATAATTTGATCTTCATTTAGCAATGTTACACAAAATCATACCTCACTCTTATAAAATTACATTTGTTTCCTTTGTTATGTAATATGTTGTTCTACAAGCCAAAAGCTATCAAGCAAAACAAAAATAAAGAAAATCGGTCAATCAGAGCCAGTATAGCACCATTATTCATCAACAATAATGTAACTGCTGCATGTGATTAACTGGACTTCGTGTTCCATAGCTTCCTGACTTCGTTGCGGTGATCTTGGCAGCACTCCTGATTGCTTTCAGCTAGAAATCTATCTCTTACCGGTTGAAAACAATACAAAGCACAAATGAACAATAACGAGATCGCATTCACAAAAGGCAAAGTGTCAGCTGGCATTTGGACCAATGGCCGCTCTGAACTTCACATGCAGCAAGGAACCATGAATTCTGAACGCTATGTGAATGTTTTACGAATGAACATTGGCCAAATGACAGATCAACTTGGTGATCCATCGACTTGGTTATTTATGGATGATAATGCTACGTGTCACAGGAGTAGTAGAGTCAACTTATGCAAGTCTCAATTAGGGCTTAGGACATTATCTTGGCCAGCTCGTTCTCCTGATCTGAATCCCATAGAAAATGTACAGTATGGAGTATTCTAAAACGTAACGTTCGTCGTTCACTGCTACCTACAGATGGCGCATCACAACTTACGTCACTGTTAAAAAGAGAGTGGAGAAAGTTAGATCAGTCAAAAATCAACGATATCATCGAAATCATCGAATCAATGCCTAGACGAATTGGTAATGTCATTGACAATAAGGGTAGGGCCACAAAATATTAGCTTCTTTAGAACCGTTACTGTATCATAGCTTATCAGATTATATAAGGACATTTAAATATATTAGGGACATGAAATAACATGAAAAATGCTTTCTGTATCATACTTATATTTTATTTAGTCAAATTTTAGGATGATCCACTTTTTATGAAACGGACTTAATATTTAGGAATCATAATTTACCTTCTACAATTCATGTGAGAATTCAAGAGCTAAAAGGCCTATGGCAAATCATGAAAGCATTTCCTTTGTGTAATTAAACGGTAATTCGACTTTTTTGGTGATTGGACCGATATCACCTTATTTCATCGAAAAACAACAGTCTTTAAGTACAGTGCAACTATCCGCTTGAAAGCCGCACAAGATATAATTGATTTTGCTACAATTATTGATCATGCTACATGTACATGCGTGCACACATGTCACCCAAACATATACGGCTTTCAAAAACCGTGCATGGGCTCCACAAATGGTAGTCGTGTGCTAATGCCAATCGAGTATACGAAATATATATTAGTGTTGCCTAGTAGTATACAAAGAAAATTCAGCGAGAATATTTGAAAAAAAATTTTTGATCTGTCAAAATCTTGCGGTTGGATTACTCCATTCGTAGTCAAGTTCTATTTAATATAGCCTCTTTCTAGGTTCATTAAGGCGTGGTTCATTGGGTAGAGAAACATGCTCAGCAGGGCATTGAATATTATGTGACTTAGCATAAACTCGCGCAGGTGATGACCATTTTGTGCTTATACGAGAAAATATTCATTACGAAAGGATTATGGCTGGATAGGCCTCATTCGAATGTGAATTTTTGTTTTTTGTGCCATCATATTACTTATTTAGTTGCTAATTAATGGTTTTGCAAATTCTAAATATGATCCCTCACCCTTAGATGCACCTCCCAAAGGTCGAAGTAGGAGTGAGTCATCTTCACATCATCGATTCAAATATGTCCGCGGGCCACTTTAGATATGAGAGCGGTGGCGGCCCATTCCGCGGGCCACGTGTTGCCCACCACTGGTATATATTCTCGATTACATGTGCCAGGATTATTTCTTCCGGAAGAAATTCCTGAGCCCGATATTATTAAACAAAAACTATTTTCTTAAATTAAATTACGAGCATTTGAAGTTTTGTGACGACTGATGTATTTTTTGGATTTCAGATAAAATTTGAAATTGTGGGGGAAGGGGTTTCCCAATAAGTACAGAGAAAGATTTACTGGCGATGAATTCACTCCACGTGTCTGCTATGCGTCCTGTAGTTCCACATCGCTTTCTCGAATCTGCCTCGACTGATGAGGCCCAGCATTCCGAAGCTAATTTCGCGTTGGATATATCTTGAGATTTGATCAATTCATGCTGCTATTCATTACAAACATTTAGAAATGGAATGTTTATTACTTTCTATTGTAATTACATTTTTATAATTCTTCTCGCACATCATAGTTATCATTGAAACATTAGGAATCGCCTAAACCCGCCTCCATGGTTGTTGTAATCATTCGAGATAAGTATGACAGCTATAGAGTAAGTTTCTATAGGTAGAGTGTCGATTCAAAAAAGTGTCTGTATACAGTGAACACTTTTATATGAAAAGATTCGGTTTTTTGCGGAGATCACGTTCCTGCGGTCCAAAAAATTATTTGAGCAGTTTTCAAAATGCTAAATTTTTACAAATTTACATACTACCGACATGAAGTCCCTTTATAAGTAGCATGAAACAAGTTGGTTATCAAAAGGAATGAATATTTGCTAATGAGCATCTTAATTCAGCCGAAATTAAGCTGATGATCAATGAAATTCCATAAACCCATGACTCACAGTCTCTGCAAGTCTTCTATGAAAAGTTGAGATCTTGTTGAGAGCTTCTTGACTGAAATATTATGTTTTAATTCAATTTTCAGCGGCATGATTTTATGATTCACAAGGCGTCATTTCTTGAATCTGAATAATTAATATGGGTTCATGTGCATCTTTTGAAGTTCATTGGGATTAATCTCTTTGATTACGATGTTTTGCTCTTTCAGTGACAGTTTGTGTGTGATATGATCACGCTTAAGAAAATAATCTTTTCATAATCAAGCTGAGCCTTCAGTAATGGCAACCAATCAAATTGCTAATTTAACAAGCTATATTACCTCTTCCGGATGTCATGAAATGGAACATTTGTGGAATACTATTCCTTTTTCTGTATTGCTCGCATTATCAGTCAAATTCGTATACATTTCTCCAAACGTGTAAAAATTGCATATCTCCCATGTGGCACTAGGTTCGATCAGTTCTCGACTCATGTCCATTTAATGAAATCGAAACTGTTTACACATTGGGGATATAATAAATGCTGAGTTGCCACCCTACCTAATATGCTTACTCTAATATGCTCACCATACTTCATTCTGAATTCACGCAGTGTTTTATATTATGCTCAACATAATATTTCTCGACTTTGCTATCTTGGATCATCGACATTCTACACATCTCATCTCTATATGTGCACGATGCTCTCTGTAGGCGGCTCAAAGATCAAATGAAGATAATTAAATATAAAATTAAAGATATTAAATCATTGAATCACTGCAGGGATGCATAATGAAATAAGATACGTCAAGATACTAATGATAATTGGCAACAACCTTAGAAGCGTCCTTCAGAACCGCAGTAGCAATGGCGATGAGTAGGCATACATGTGGAATCATGTGTATAGTCACGTGGAAGTTCATGTACAAGTATGGAGGAGAATGTGGTACCTCAAAATTGAAAAGGTGTTTTTTTTTCGGCAATTCATTCTGATGATGACTTACGAAGAGGACGATGGTATCAAAGCATACACAAACGATTCATCTATCTTTTCTGATCTCATGTTCAACGCGGTACTCAGAGGGAACTAGAAAGGCGGAAACCTTCAACATTGCAAGACGAAATGAAATTTGTCGAGTTTGTGTCTTGTGTGCTTCGTAATTTTTGTAACCTAATTACGGTAATATCAGCTCAATGAAAGAAATGAAAAGCCTTGCTGCCCTTTTATGATCCTTTTATGTCATTTGACACAATATCGCACAAATGACTGCCTAATCAGGTTAGAAACAATGCAGTAGAAAAATTATCAGGGGATGTATAAAATCATTCTGAATCCAAATTACTTAAGCTACCTTCCATGGCTGTTACCAATCGTCAGCGATAGCCACTCATCAACCATCAATGTCGAGAGGCAGCGGAAGTTAAGAAGTTTCCAATTAGCAATTAGTTGTAGATATGAAATATCAGGTTATCAATATCTAATATTTCGATTGTGAATATTCCTTTTACTTTTATAATAATCATTCTTCTGTATATTTTCTAACCTGAGAGGCAGTCTTATCTGCGAAATATTGCTAAAAAATCATAATTAAGCACTAACAAGGCTTGTTATCCTTTTCAGTTGATAATACTTTTCACCACCATTCTACTGTACTTATGTAAAATTACTTTTCCTTGAAATACACCAAAGGATCGATTTGCCGAAAAGAAAATTTACATAATATTTAACGTCTATGAGTTCCGACACTTCTAGAAAGACACTAAATCTAGGCTGTATGCCACTTTTCTTCTAATAGCAACCAAAGCTACTATACTCGAAGATAGGAATCTAGGCCAATCATTACCCAGGCAAATCAAGGACAATTATCATAATTAACTTTAAAAGATGTAAATGGGTCCGCAATATTAATCACATTCAAGAAATGAAGCATTAATCTAGTGAATCACAGCATCGTGCCGATGAAAATTGAATTAAAAGCTTGAAATCTCAGGCAAGAAGCACAATGAGATCTCAACTTTTCCATGAAGACTCATTATAATGCAGTTACTTAAATTTCCTTGATAACCATGTAGATTTCTGCTTAATTAAGACACCTGTCAGTAAATTTTCATTCATATTGATATCCAATGAGTTTCACACTACTTATATGGAAGTACCAAATCGCTAGTATATAAACACAGGAAAAATTGAAAAAATTTAGCTTTTTAAAAAAATGTCAGCAGTCAGTGAAATTTTATATCAAAAATTTATTTCTTTGCGCAGATTGGGCTCCTGCGGTCCAAAAAAATATTTGATCAATTTTCGAGTCGGCACTTTACCTATTATATACCTACTCTATGGTAGGTAGCCATTACTCTTTTAAGAGGTCCAATTTGTGTTTTCGATATCGACTGCAGCAGCGTCAGAAATATTGTCAATAGGCTGCTATCAGAAACCGGCTTGTACGCATCCTTCTGTATAATGCAACTCAACTCTGTGATTTCATATAGATCTGTTCGACTTTGCTAAGTTCCGTTGGTGAGTTAACATTATTAGTCCGGCTACCAGAACGAGTTTCTGCAGGGAACGCGGCCGAAAGTGAGACTTTCACATAATTATGTGCACTTCATGCCTACTTCGAATCGGCACGTCTGCCGAGTTCTACTGAGTTCCTATTTTTGTCAGACAAGATCAAAGAAAAACACATGTAAATCCAATGAGACGCAGATTGCAGTTTTTGGCAAAAATGAAATTTTGTATTTTTTCTCTACTTAAACGAAAAGTACTAAGCCCAGAGTCATAATTTTTGGCACGGAATGTCTTCAGGTCATTTCCGATGATGTGCATGTGATATTATGAAGCTTCTGATCGGTGATGTATGCGACAGTGATGTTGAATGTGGATTAAAATGCTCAAAATGTCTGTGTTTGACGACATTGAGAGGCTCGCCAAATCGAAATGTGTCTATCTCTATAGACAGGGGTGCATGAAGATGAAAAGAAATGACCTGAAGATATTCAATGTCAAAAATTATGACTCTGGGCTTAGTACTTTTCGTTTAAGTAGAGAAAAAATACAAAATTTCATTTTTGCCAAAAACTGCAATCTGCGTCTCATTGGATTTACATGTGTTTTTCTTTGATCTTGTCTGACAAAAATAGGAACTCAGTAGAACTCGGCAGACGTGCCGATTCGAAGTAGGCATGAAGTGCACATAATTATGTGAAAGTCTCACTTTCGGCCGCGTTCCATGGAGAAACTCGTTCTGGTAGCCGGACTCTATCCTAAATTACTTATTGTCAATATTATCATATCGAAAATACCGCATGCGCAAACATGAAAAATTGCAAAAAATTGCGGTTTTCCTAGACATTGCCATGGGTCGGATTTGAAACTTTTTAATTGCAGCCGTGCTCGAATAGGTAACCGCAACCAAGAATGACGGTTTTTAATGTTAGTCGCATTTACTACTCGAAGAAATGCGGTGCTCGAGCATTACAAAGGCGCTCGCTTTCAGAACAAGAATCTGATTATAAAAATTTGTCTCCAGCTTAAATTGACATGTTGTAGTCATAAAGGCAATCACAAAAATGTCAGAGATTTTTCGATCGTGTAAAAAACAATAAGTTTTTAAAATAGCTGTCTAACAAACGCTACAAATAAACTACATGTACATGACTAGCTTTGATGCATGAAGTGTACGTGAGGAAATGTGCTTTATGCCAGATCAAGTGACAATTATGGATGAGTTTTGTGGCACTACAGCTCTACCTGAGTTTAGAGCCCTTTCTGATGTTGTAAACTGAGTCTGATTTTGTGCAGCAAGAATCTCTTGTGACTCAATTGCTTCGTCGTATGTTGGAGGAGATACATTATTGTATTGAGGAGGTGAGAAAGCCATAACGTCATCATATGAAGGCGGAGATGGTCCTGAGCTCTCGTCATCTAATAAGGATGATGATCTAGACCGTGTTGAGGGTATTATTCGGGTATTAGATCTTCGACACCAAGAAGATATCTTCGGAAAGCAGTGTATACGCGCAAAAATTATTATTGCAGTTATTATGATGAGAGTTACACCCACAGAAGCAATGATAGTGCGTTGTGATCGAACTGGCTGGTAGCATGATATTTTAGTTGGGGGTTTGCTTTCTCTCGAAGGTCCCGTACATGTGAAATGCTTGTACTTTGACGAATGTGTTGGCGGATCATGATTAAAACATGCACACAGTCGATTTCTTACTGTATATTTAGTGCAGACGAAATTTCTCATTCGAATGAAAGTTTTCCAGGGACTCCATGGGCACCAAGTGATAAATTTTTTATCCTTATCACCATCGTCATGATGCGAATCATATTCACTGCCATGACATATCTTCGTTTTGTTTATTTCAGTGCATTTTCCCGCGCATTTCCAAGGTGATTGTTGAAGAAATTCCGGAATATTATTCGAACTACCGTTCGCATGCTTAATAACGCATATGCGAATTCTTGCCTGAAATCTAAAGCAGTTCTTTTCTACTTTCGACCAAGGGCTCCATTCGCTCCAAGTTATAATGGAGGAGCAAAATTGAGGCAGTTGCTGAAGTTTGTAAGAGTAGGAATTATAGCAGACTTCAAGAGAACAATGGCAGGGCGCTTTCATTAGTCCAAGACATTTGTCGTTGATTAAAGACTTCGCCTCCGCTTCTTGGTACCATTGGCAGCTTTTGGTGTCAGCAGTTGAAAGAAGGCAAAAAGGTAATAATGAAATAATGTCCACAATTTTCATGATAAATGTTATTAATCGTCACAACGATGTGATTGAATCTGCATGTGCCATCAGCAAAATTGAATATGCATTTGACTGTTATCTATATGTCGGCTATGTGATCAACTGATACGTAACATCCGAATACAAACATTTGTTGCCAGCTGTAAGCGCTATCAGTCACATCACAAACGGATTTAAACTAAATATTACATTGAATTAATGATTGCATGCTGTAAACAACATCCGCGAATGACATGTTTATGCTGGCGCTGCAGAATATCCTTATCAGAATTTCAATTTTTCAAATCTTAATAAAGAAATTAAAAGATATTTCATCTTGATATGCTATCCTTGCACTAAAAACTGGAAGTTCGCTGTTTGTGATGGCAGATTCAAATCTGTGCATGTGAAGCTGGTCTCGCTTGTATTTATCAATTACACTCTATGACATTTGAATGCTAGAATCAAAGACATTCGGGCATGTTTGCAATTGATGAACACCGGTCAAATTGCTGTTTATGCAGCTTTTTTATCAAATTTAGGGTGATTTTGTGACATGGATAATCCAAAATCCTTCGTTAAATAGAAATTGTGGAACAGGAAGAAAAGAAGTTGGCAATTGTCCTTTCGTAGATCAATCTGTCAAAAATGAGACTGTTGGATCTCTTGTGCACTATCTAATTGTACCATCACAAGATAACCTGATTAATATGGAATGGAGATCTGCACGCTGACTATTTAGGAATATTCCAATGCATTGCCTCTGAATTTTTGTTACGCCTCTGGGATCGTATTGCAAAACACATATTATTCACTGCAACGCCTATATCTGTGTGCTGTAAATTCTTGAATGTGGCGTCACTAACGGATGCCAAAAAATATTACAAAGAGAAGATTTTCAAAAGATTCAGATGAAAAATGTCCTCTCCTTTAAATTCCGAGAAAAAAAGAGACTGAGTCATTTGTGATTAGTTTTGATATGCGCGAAGGACCCAGGTGCAAGAGTTTTTTCGTTCTTTTTATTTTTCAAAATAATGCTGTCCAACATTTTCGGCTAGCATCCACCAGACATGTTCACAACAACTAAGGAAAGAGGTCTCTGTTGGACGCTAGCCGAAAACGTTGCACATCATTATTTTGAAAAATAAAAAGAACGAAGGATCACTTGCACCTGGGTCTTTCTCCTTTAGATTGTTGGTCATTGCTTCTCAGCCTGCAACATATGGAGGTTTTGCTTTGAAATTCTATGGTCAATAGATGCACTTCTATTTATTTCTCATCAAATTTATATTGGAATTTCTCTTTCACGCAAAATTAAATCCCTTGAAAACCTCTATACAATTCAACTGAAAACACAGAAAGTAGATAAATCACATTGAGCAGATCACTTAGAAATGTTAAAATTTTTAATAGAGTCGATAATGCCTGATGATGTTGATAGTGCATTAATGTAGCAGAGCTTATAGCATTTTCAATATACCAAACACTTGGAAATCAGTTTCCGCTCAGTTCTGCAGTAAAGTAGGCTAACAGTCTTCTTCCCCTTCAGACGTCCTTGTCACACCTGAAACTGTTCAAAATTATTGACAATGTGTCACTGAAGTGAAAATAATCAGCATAAATGTTTCGTAGTGGTGAGAAGATGTCTGACAATTCAAGATCGAATTTTATTGTGATAAAATATCAGTTCTGATTGTTTCGAGTGAATGTCAAAAGTTTTTATAATCTCTGAAAAAACCTTAAAGACGCCATGGAAGCTGTGAGGATGACCTCAGCACCACACCCACGCCTCCTCATGAGTACCCATACCCATGGATACACCCATAGAATCACCGCTTATCCACGGCAACCCTGGTTTAAGTATAGCTTTATCACAATTGTCAACTATTTTTAAATCTGAAATGTGAAAAACTGAAGTCCCAAGCCATGGACTATTGACTTATGATATCTACAAGTAGTAGTCCATGCCTAAGCAAGTATATTTCAGCGGCATGGCGACGCCATCTAGGGTTCCCTTTATGGAAGATTTGATATCAATGCTCCATACCACTTACATGTACTTACTTGTCCATTGAAACACTTATTTCTATGATGCTTGAACTATACTTGCACCGATATCAAACTTGGTAGACGCAGATTCTAATCAATGTTTACATTTGACAAACTTCTGACGTGAGTAAAAACACAAATTGCATTCTATCTGTACATGGTGCTTATTCGATCGAAATGTGTTATGATTCTAACCAGCAACGCGATGTCTACATCCACACAAATGCGTGCATGATTCTGACGCCATATCCGGTCAACGGTTACATCAATGATGGGTGTTATAATATAACCTCATCCAAGTTGCTCTCACTATAATCATTATTGGTCACTTGCACTTGTTCAACCGTTGCACTAGATCATTGAATTACATGCCGTCGCAACACGAGAGAGCAGTTCTAGTGTCTCTATGGCTAGGATTTGGAATCACTCATTTTTGCTATGATCGCATATATTCAAAGAATGATTATCAAAATAATCCATCGGTCTATGTCCAATCAATAACTCTTTTACCTGCTTTGGTTATATTAGCTTCGTGTTCTCTTCAATGTGTCAATAAATTTATTGAAATGACAACATTAAAAGACAGCAGCGTATTTGGTAATATAAATAGTGGCTTGCGAGTTGGAGGAATGGTTATTTTGAGCATTTTTTCAACGTTTCTTGTTTGTAATCTAACAAATGTAGTGACAATGCTATTGTCTGTTGCATATACATGTTTGTCCACCACCTTGCATTCGTGTAGGCATGAAGCAAATGAACAGATGTGCACTAATATCGATTCTGTAGATGCAACAGTTTTACGACAGTGGATGAACAGAGTAAATGGTGGAGGTAATGTTCAGATGCATGGTGATACATTTCCAATGCGGTATCTTCTGTTGAATGGTTTATTGGCTTGGGGTTTAACTGCATGTATACTTTGCATAAAAAAGCAAAATGCCGTGAAGATCATTAACGGATTATTGGGACTTGGGATGACTACAGCGATAGTATTGTTATGCTATTTAACTTGGAATGGAAAATTATCGTATGACTGGAGGCACAGCAAATTGCTGCGACTATGTCTGTATGACAATATCCTTGAAAATGAAACTTATCTCTTAATTCTTACTTTTTACAACATAACTACCTCGTTTATCCTTCTACGATGTAGAAAATGGAGTTTTAAAGGTACTCTGACGTCTTGTGCCATTACATTTAGTTTCTTATTTGTTCATGATGTCTTGCAAACTGCATCAGCAACGCATCTTGCTGAGAACAAGACTTTTCAAAACATTAACAGTGATTTTACAAATGGGTATCTTTACATTCCATTGGCACCAAATGGTGTATTGAGCAAGTCAATTATGTTGTCCGTCACCTTTCTCATATCAATTGGATCTATTATCTTTGCTGCTCATACTTCAGTGAGCTATTCTGTCATTGGTGTTGTTTGCGAAAATTTTGAATCGAAACTTTTCAAACTGCTTGCAGTATTTACATTTTGCTCAGTGGGCTTCATAATGAATTATTTAGTGCATCAAAGTGTTGATGGGCAAAAACTGTTGTCCACTGTTTTTTACAACATCACATCAATACTGGGGCCATTTCTGGCGTGGTTTTCGCTACTATTTGTTGGATATATAATCGGATACGACCTTTTGCTACGATCATGGACAAAAATGTGCGGTAATTATATGGTTGAATCATTTTTAATTCATGCATGGAGACATTTAGCATTTGGGATATTTCTTTTGACAATTTCTGGGGACATTGGTAAATTTTTTGGCAACCATATGAAAACATATGTATCCCAAGGAAATCTCTTAAACAACATCACTGTTAGTTATGTACCTATGATACCTTTTATACTGGTTGGCTTCACTTTATTTGGGACCTGGGTGAAAAGGAAATTCTCTGGATTGTCAGAAAGTTGAATCTGCAGTGAACTGCAATTGTCGATAAATGCTGTCATTATAGATTTCCACCACTTTGTTCTCGACATTTCTTTCAAAAATTGGCTCTTAAGAACTTTCTCTTTTGAAAATGTTTGATTTCGATTGTTCAGTAAATGTAATTCAATAATTATAACTTTTCAATATTATGATGGCAAGTTTGGCATCGAATTTCATCCTAGTACTTGGTATCCTAGAACCTAGTATCCTAGTACCGGAAAAGCACAAGGTTGCATGGCACTTGCATGTACACATAATTGTTTATGAAAATATCAACATAAAACTTGGTATTTAGGTTCGAAAAACATGGTGTGTATATGAAAATGTATTTTGGCTTTAAAAAGCATGTTTTTCGCTTTTTTTAAATTGTCAAATAGTGACGTTCGATGTGATGAGACTCACTCATGCCTTTCCCCCACTCTACACTGACTACAGTATATCAAAGATAAATCTTATCAAATACAACTTAGTGGACTCACGAATAACATATGATATCGACAACACAGGTGTGTTAATTCATCTTTTGACACTACCGACACATAAACAACGAAATAAAAGACATGGTGTCTTTTGTTTTGAAGTATTTCAAAAACATTGTTTTTAAACTTTAATGGCCAGTGATGCTTTTCAAAGAGCTCACAGTGTGACAACTGTAGAATTTGAGCATCTGCCACAACTTTCAATTTTAGCTTAGTGGTCTTCTTAAATTTCATCTGATTGAGATTCATATAAAATCTAATTTGGTTGATAGATAAACTTAAATTAAAAGCGTCAGTGATTTATTGAAATATGACTAAATTGCTGAAAATTCTAGAGCTTGGTAGACTTTCAAGTAACAGTCGAAGAAGTTGATGTTCCCTTATTAGTCTGATCTAGTGGCACTCGAATTATCGACAGTTCATTGAACAACTAATCGAATGTATTTGTGAAAATATTTTAAAGATATATATTTGATAAAGAATAGGAAGTATATTCAAAAACTCAACTCAACTTGTGAAGTGCCCTTGAAGCCCAATAATGTCACTTCAATCTGTCTCGTTCAATAAATAAATATAATACTTCGAATAGTTGTGGGAAAATACTCAACATCAAACTGTCAATTTCACTGCTATACATGTAGTTGGCATTATACGTATATAAAGCGACGTACCTAGAGAATGCATTCATAATAAATGATTAATTTCTTGTGTCATTTTTGTTCATAATAATGAAAAAAATCAACTCTATTGCTTCACTTCACAAGAATCTATGAACGCATTGCATTGCAATGAAAACTGTTTCAAAAGGCTATTGACAAATTCTTGTTTTTGTAAATTCTTGTATACAAAAAGTAGTTTTTAAATATTTTTATCCGTTTAAGATGTGGGGTCAGTCGCGAAGCTAGGCAAAAAATTTGATAGGATTTGAAAATTATAGAATAGACCCATTAAAACCTATACGTGGCAAAGCTACGAGTACGTCGGTGACAATTACTTTTTTATGACTGTTCTTGGAAACTAGATTTAATCATCGTCAAGAACCACGATGAGGAGCTGTAGGTTAGATAAAATGTAGAATCAAATTTCATTTAAATGCTGTGTGTTTCTGTCCACCTGAACTTGAATTTGTAAATTCTTGTCACTGCAATTTTTGAGTTTAAGGTAAAGAAATGAAACACTAAATTGATATTTCATGACTAGTAATTGGTTTCAATTGGCTCACTCATCATATATGAATGCCAAAGATTGTGTAGCGTTTGAAACTGATTACATATGTAATGTTTCTATCGACAAGTTGAAGAATATACCCTTCATATGTGACGTACCTTTTGTTACGTACAGGCAATGGATGTGACAGCATGCACTACTCGTATATACACAAATACAGCAGCTGTCTGTATATTCTATATTTCATGCATACAAGACAGAAAGATTTTTTGATTGAATAGCGATTCGCAGCCTAGTGGAGGATTAACCAACATATTATGGTATGTCGTTAGAGTAGCACGAGAACAGGCCTAATTCTGCTATTACTAATGAAAAGTAGCACATTGCACACTCATGTGATCACCTGTAGGTCCTTTTGCACTTATGTTTGCGCAATGAGGGCGCTCTTATTCTAAGGCTTACAAATTTCTATATCTTAAGAATACCCTTACAAAGACTACCGGTGCTGATAGCATTCAGTTAGCGACGGGCCAGCGTCTAAATTTAGTAGGCCACCACGTATTCTATGATAACACAAATTATTAAGTAAGTGCATGAAAAGTAAAAAATGGCATGAGACAAATTAAGTTGTTCTCTGTATTCATGGATTGTACATTTTGATTTACAATATCTAAAAATTGTGAATTTTGCAAACAGGATATTACAAATCCGTTTTGACTAACAATGTAGGCCTACTAAAATGTTGGGCGATGTAAAATTTTGAGATTAGTACGTGCAGCTCCATTATTTGTGAAGCATGTTTCCCAAATAATAATTGCGAGTTATTTACATAGTCAACACTAGTGGCAGCAAAAATTTCGATATTCAAAACGTATGAATTTGAAGATGGTAACCCTGTAACATGATGGTTAAAAAATGCATATTACGGGTGAATGCTTACTATCAGCCTATCATAATATTCGATTCGCGAAGGAATGTGTAGTGCCAAGTTATATGAGCAAGTGGTTGTGCTAAAGCAAGGTCAAGGCAAAGACTAACTCTGACATTTTGTCAACTTTTTGTTTTGCCTTCTTTGGACTTTAGGATTATCAAGGAAGTTAGTATCAGCATCTAGAATTGTTGTGGAAGTCAGTATCTGACATACAGAGGAAGGGAAATTTATAACAGGACATTTCTAAATACTGCATGATGCAGTTAATCATCCAGTTTGACAAGAGCAGATGTCTTTATCTTAAAATAGAAACGATTTCATTGTTCTGTTGAAATCTGCCTCATTCTATTCCTATTGAACCTCATCTAGTAATTGCTAAATTGCTAGTCATTTGAGAACAGCAAAGTACCATTATCGTCAAGATAAAAATATGTCTCGCTATCAAATCAATGAAGCATTCCCAGTTCAAAAGAGAATTGGCCAATTCGTATGTCAGCCTCTTTAATCAACGTGACTGAAGTATGATAGTAACTAAAATATTGCTTGAGAATCATGTTTCGAATTTTACATTTGATAGCGACACATGTCGCATGTATCAACAATTGTCACGTGCATCAGTTGAAGCACGTGCGACACGTGTCGACTATCAATATCCTAGAGCAACGTTACTGGTTTCACTATAATTTGCTGATGAATTCATGTCGATGAGCATCTGACGAGGTTCGTCATAAGCAGAAATGGTAAGGTCGACAGATCAAGACATGAAGAAAATCAATCATTATTATGGCATGATTTTACGAATGAGATAATATTTATGCATTTGCGATCGTAATCGAATTACGCTGTGATATTGCTTGATGACAAAGGCAACTCAAATATTGCTTAAAAAGTGAAATCTAATACGGATACATAACAATGTAAAACACATTGTCTTGTATGCAACAAAATCAGAAAATCTGTTATTTCCTTAACTCTTCTTCTTTTCAACGTGCTGCTTGTGGAAAAAATCTATTTTTGAATCTATAAATGAATCGATTTACTCGCTGGTTGGGTGAAGCATCTTTCAAGTGCGACACTTTTGCCTTGTACATCGTGTACTTAATCCTCTACGCCTGCGCAGCATCTTACATTGGGAGGATGTCCAGGTCACTGACTGTCAGTTCTAGGCAACATGTCCCAAAGTGGTTAACTGATAGCCGCAGGTGGTAATATCAAACCGCCAGCAGCACTGACCTACATCATATTTGTAATAATATCTATCGTAATGATGGTGCATTTTGAAGCTCATGCGTGTGTAGGTCCACCATCCTCGAACACTGCCGCTACTGTTTTTGC
The DNA here is from genome assembly GCA_907163375.1 of Prostheceraeus crozeri. NCBI lineage: Eukaryota > Metazoa > Platyhelminthes > Polycladida > Euryleptidae > Prostheceraeus > Prostheceraeus crozeri. Next base: position 43,355 of record CAJQUW010001186.1, read on the forward strand.
TCCGCTGTGTCGCTAGGGGGTCAGACACCGTCTCGCCGTCGTCTCTGTCCCTGCCGATCTTCGAAGCTTTGTTGCTTTGTTTGTTCGTAACAATAGCCTGCCCGCGCCGCGTGTCGTCGCGGAGAGTAGAGATTCGGCGCCCCAGGCAGGAAGCATAACGCTTTTTTTTAATAGTGTCATTGTCTCTCCGGTGATCAGCTCTGCTCTCGATCTGTGTCAGAATATGACGTCACCTGCCTTCGTCACATTGAAAACAAATGATAGAATGGAGTGAAAATAATTGCAAAGAATCAAGAACTAATGCACTCACAAGAAGCTCACAACACTGTCCATATCTATGCAAACAGAAGTAGCACGAGACCGAACACACTCGGTCTGACCGGAAGTGAGATATTAGACAATCCTCTCTCTCTCTCTTTGCCGATCATCTTGTTCTTGTTGCCGGGAGTCACAAGGGAGGGTGACACGGTTGCAACCGGCCGGGGCTCGGTCGGCGTAATCAATGCTGGCCGAGGAACGGCCGGCGTCTCTGTAACCTGGTTAAGGTTGGTAGCTGATCAACTTAGACCGGTAGACATATAATTCTATTTCTAAACAACATGCGGTAGGTGTACCAGTGCTCCCAATAAACAAGAGTTTCTGATGAAGTCAATCAGTACTGATCTCTATCAACTTCTATCGAATTTCATCTTCAATAAAGTAATTACACCATTATTCGTAATGCAATAATACATTTCGTTCTATAGAAAAAATTGAGCAGCAATACGAGAAACAACTTTTTCGAGATAATCTTAAGATAGATAGAACTGTTATAGGCAAGAATATGCGATTCTAGAAAATTTACTTGAGAGAAAGTAAAGCTTGAAACTGCATGTGAAAGTCAACAATTGCCTGCAGCTTATCACTTCACCGTCGTCCGGTGCATTTTGAAAAATAGATCCGTTGGTGTTTGGGGTGATTTTAGTCACCACAAATGAATTTTCAAATATTAGATGTTTTTTGTTGTTCTAATCTTTTATTAAATGCAGTTTCTTATTATTTTGATAATCATAGCATCCCCTAAGCATATTACAAGCAAGATAATTTTTGTAAAAATCTGAGTAATATTTATATTCTATGACGTATCCAGATAAGTTGTAAATCTATGAATTAATTCCTGTAATTTGCACAAATTGTTTAGAAAAAGCAAATCGTTTAGTACATACTAGGCCTGTATAACTACATCTTTCTATAAACACTATAGCCTACGTGCGGGCTTTATGAATACAATTCCAACATCAATCTACATGTAAGTCGTTTAATTGTACATATAGGCCTAAATGCAGTTGTCGCAATTCACCTTGGTAACTTTTGATGAATGTTTTTGGCAAACATATTCAAAGCACAAATCACATTGCCGTGTTGTTTTGAAGTCTTTCTTTCTGTCACACAGGAAACAGCGTTTCTTTTTTTTCTGTCTGACCGTGACGAATGTTGAGGCAGTTGATACCCAATCAATTTTATAGCATTCAATATGCGAGTTGATAGATTTCTTGTTGACTGAAGTCTCATTTTGATAAAAGGATCCAATAATTCATATCCAACATCGAGAAGTAATTGTCGACGAAAACGTTGACTGGTTGCAATGAACGATAAATTATACAACTGTTCAATAAAGCTACGTCCATCATATTAAAGAAGAATGTCAATGGCCAGCGACAGGACACTTTTCCACTTCGATACAGTCGTATCATATGATCCATGTTGTCTGTTCCTCCCTTAGTATCATTGTAAAAATTGACTATTTCGGGGACTCCATTGATGTCGTTTTCAGCAGATGTATGCATCGTTGATAACAAAAGTACGGGCTTATTTCCTTTGTCATAATACGATAGCATGGTTTGGCCTTCTGAGGAATAATACATGGATGACTTTTTCTCTCGCGTATTCACAGATTTAGCGTGAGAAGGAATATCACGTCGATTTGAACGGAGAGTGCCGACGATAGTTGTTCTTTTTTCCATCGAACTATCAGCCAAAGGACTGCTTGTAAACCAATTGTATGTAGTTACATTGTAACCTTTTCTAAGAATGGTCTCATAAGTGTCATTGTCACTGCATGTGGAATAGAAACACCATGCTTTTCTTCTTCGGAGAGAGTCTTTTCACCAATATAAGGTAAGCCGTTCAACGCAAATCCCGTTGTCGATTCATTCAACCACATGATTTTCATACCGTAGTGACCTGGTTTATTAGCTATATAAATACGAAATCTCAAACGTCCGTGAAATTCGAGTAACTGTTCAAAAACAGTTAGCTCAGACGCAGGATTATAAAACATGGTCAGACTACGTTTGAAGATTTCCCATATATCTCTGACTGGTTGCAGCGAGTCATCTTTATCACGCCTGGTGCGATCATCAAATCGAAGAAACCGTTTGATTTGTTTGAAGAGCTGACATGACATGGTTGCTCTGAAAACAGGTAAACCATCTCGATCACTCCAAAGTGATTCCAAATCAACCTGGCGAGATCTGTAAACTCCGCATAATATATTCAGTTCAATGAAAGCATTAAGTTCACTTCTTGTAACAGGATGCCATATCAATTTATTGGTATTATTGCGGTTGTGTGCTGCTACAACTCGCCTTGCTTCCAGATTGGTAAACCGAACAGTGTAATCTAGTATTTCATCAGTAAATAAAAGAAACGCAGAAGCTGGAGAATTTGGATTCACTCCAGGTTTGACACCTTGACGCGTAGCAAATACATTTCTCAAAGGAGCTCTACCAGGACGGTACCCTTCTGGCATAATAGTCCATTCACGCCCTGAGGGTGCTTGTAATTCACTTGGAGGGACTTGGGGTTCTTCATCAGAGCTCGAATCGGAGGAACTATCAAAGTTTATAAGGTAGTGGTCGTCGATATTGTCAATTTCATCTTCAATAATGTCTCGTAGTTCGATTATGTCGACGTTTTCCGCGTTTTCAATTTCTTGTTCCACGTCTTCTTCTAATAAATTAGCCAATTCTTCCTCTTCGTCGTCGTGTATTTCTTCTTCCTCGGGTAGCATCATTCTACAGTCCGTTTCATAAAAAGTGGATCATACTAAAATTTGACTAAATAAAACATAAGTATGATACATAGTTGCCTGCAATTCAGCACGCCGCTTCGGTGGTCGAGACATGACGACAGAACAATGATTGTTGACTGTAGAACAAATCTACTATAACTTACTGTCGTCGCTGTTCAGCGGTTGATAAAACTGTAACCGACCATCATGAGTCACTCTATCATTCAACCGATCTCATGATCGTGTGAAATCCATGGAGATAGATCTCAATCGCACGTCGGCAAGAACTCTGATATCAATTTCTGTGGTGAAACCCGAAAACACAGCTCAATATTGGAAGCATCAACTGCGATAGCCTACTGCATGAGATTTCTTGTTTTTCATTAGACATGAATGAAATTGAATCTGTATGAAAACTTCTGATGTCACATTCCTATACATTTTGATTTATCTGACTGCGATCTTATAGAATCGATGGCTTATTCGAGAATTCACATGTGCTTTGTTTTGGGTTCTGACTACATATAGCTGGCCTACTCCACTATCAATGTAGGCCAATTTACATAGGTTTTTAAATTAAGACAACATGTTAGATCACTTAGATATGCCCTAGACCAAAGTGCATGATATCAACCAGCAACTGAAATTGTATTTTCCATAAAAAGATACAAGAATCAGCACCATCATTTGCTAGTTTCTTGGGGTGACTGAAGTCACCCCAAACACCTATCTATAAAACAAGATAAATTCTGTTAGACTATGCGGACGTGAAAACAAGTAAAGAGATAACAACTTGGATAGAAACGTAGTAAAGTCATGAAATTCTGAGGTATTTTATCCATGGCTATCACTTTTACAAACGCATCAATTTAGTTGGGGTGACTAAAATCACCCCAAACACCGTACGACGGTTAATGACTGTCAACGTGTCATCACTGCTGTCAAGCCAACTATGACAGCTTCGTAGCACGCACAGCGTTGGATTTGAGGGGAGGGAAAGTGCGGAAAGTCCCCTGCACTGGCGCGTCTCATCCCTGGTGCTGAAGATGTGTCTTCCTTCCCTGAGGGGGAAGAATATTTCCGGTAGATAGGCCTTATAATGTCGCAACCAGATTGATTGAGCATCAATATATTATTTTTGTGAATATTAGCAACATTGACAGGTGTAGGCATAGTTTCCTCACGATTCTTCGTATACTTAATTGTCTAATCATCAATAATTAACTTTCTTTGTTCAGAAAGATGACAAATGAACTTGAGAAGCAGAAAATGCTTATGGGAATAATTAAAGGTAACGAAACCATAACAAAAAGAGTGGAATCCAGAATGCTATATTGTTTCTTTCAGGATGTTGTCGACAACACATGGTATTTGATTCATATTAATGTGATGAAATTCTTCATAATCCAGAAAATCAGGTTTAGGAGCATCGTTTACCTTTCACTCTGTGAATATTGATAAAAGCCTGATCTTTGTGAATTCATTATAGGTTTAATTGCAATAAATTGCAGAATTGCCATCTGAGGAATATTTATTGAGATCAACACATGCGCAGAACTACCATAAATTTCTGATTTACAAGGGTATTTACGGACCTCATTTGAAGCATCATTTGATGAATACCGGTTCTACCAAATGCATGCATTGGAGAGTGACTTTCATATCTCCTCATGTATCCCTCTTCACAGGTATATCCTCCTTGCATTTATGGCTCAACTATTTTTGAAAATATTCGCGGGCGTTCTAGGTGGGAGGATGAGAGTGGTGCTACAAGAATCGATGTCCTCTTCCTTTCTTTTTTCCGGCTTTGGTTACGACTTTGACCCAACAACTTCCGGTCGAAAACTTCCCCCCTACTGCTATCAAGCTCAAATCCAGCACTGAGCACGCATTATGAAGAATCAACTTCAGTCACGATCAGAATCCTCGAACGAAAATATCCGAGAATTCAGCAATAGACCATTACTTGCACTTATTAATGTACTTCCAAATAATTGTATCTTTAGACATTATTCCATGAAAAACGGAAAGGAACCAAACATTGCGCACATTTTCCTCAGAAGCTGTATAAGCTGCAACGCTGAGTATCTAAACTGTTTTGTCATCACTACATAACCATGAATAATTTTGCGCGTTTAACAAACAATTAATTGTTGCGTCGACGGCTTTGAATGTAGATTTGAAGATGATTGACGGCTCGCAGTATTTACGTCAAATAAATTTCTTATATTTACATGCTTCTACACTTGTAATGTTTTTAATTGACCAGACAAAAATTTCTAGAATGAATATCGTCAATGGTTGATATAGGCCCTATCTAGAATAACTGGCCGGCCGGGTGTAGTGAGCAGTCAGCCGGTCTTCAAAATTTATGGGTGGGTCGGCGGCCAGCTTCAGCTCTGGAGGGTGGTCAAATCACTTTCTCTCTTTCTCTTGCGTTGTTTTCGATCGGGGCCAAAATGCGCGAAGTATGGGGGACAAATATCTCTCCTCTTCTCTTCTGCTCTCTCTCTCTCTATCATGCACACACACTTTACATTTTATAAATGTTAAATGTTATTAATGTTCACGTTGATGCACGCAGAGTAGGCACCTTGCCGATTTTACCATCTAGGCGTGGTGAAGCTTTTCATTTCACAACCCGGGACCGGTTCAGGATTATAAATAGAAAGACCCGGACTTGGCCGATTTTTCAAATCTAGTAAAAATTTGAAAGTAAGTGTAAAATATGCTTGAATAATCAATTGATAATCAAGTTTATATTAACTCTAGATCTTATCCTGTTTAGAATAAAGACATGTGGGTATTCAAAACCCCACAGGCATGTATTTTTTTGATTGATGCAGTCAGCGTATACAATGTGGATTCATTTTCCAAAGTGTACGACCAGGATTTTGCGGTCGAAACGCAATCGTCCTGACCAAGGTCCTGTTGATGACCTCATTTAATTAGTGAAATAATTTGTTTGCATATTTTGTGATATTTCATTTCTAGTTCTAGCTTAAAGAGCTAATATTAATTCTCTCACACAACTGGTAGATTTTAGGGATTGTAATCCTGCCGTGCTAGCTGGATCTGATCTTATGATTAGAAACTTTTCAGATTTTTTTATTAATAATATAAACTATATTCAGAAGTAAATAAATAATACATTTATTTAATTAAGTAAATAAAAATATGATTAGAAACAGACCTGTCTTCTTATCATCTGAATGGGCAGACTGTTAGACAGAAATATAAACGAATATCCTCGGCCTATTTAAAATGATCAACATTTTAGATTTCTGGTCGCCAAAGGTAAGTTTGCAACATCCATCTAATAGTCACACAATTTCCAATTGATGATGTACCAAAATCGGCTGCTTGGTGCATACTGCATCCGCGACCGCACGATTGACCTTTAACTTCTACATGATTATAAAAAACATTTAATCTTCAAACTAGAGATACGCAAGTCAAGACGTGTTACTAGCGGCTAGACAAGGTTACAGAGAGAGAGAAGATCGGCTAAGGTGAAAATCTCAGAGACGTTTTAGCAGACAATATCTGTGGGATAAGTATTTGAAACATTTCTACCAGCTGTGCAAAATTTATCCAACTCCTTACAGCTCATGTTTCATGATCGGTGTCTCACAATATCTGCATGCACACTGAAGGTTGCACTCTCGCACACAAAGCTTAAACAGATTCAATCCTCCGAGTGGCTCCATTTGTGATATGTATTGTTCATATTCCATACTAATGGAATGTGTTGCGTAAGAGCTACATGCGTATCAAGAAAGTCGTCCTAGAGAACTTAGTCTCATTGGATGAACGACTTCCGTACAGTGGATTCCTCTTAAAAACCAGTTCAGAAGGTCAGACTGCGCTGCCAGGGGTCTGCAACCCGTATAGGACCCGAAAGAGCGTGCCCGAAGACGCCAACTGCCTTATATCACGGTCCACAATTATGCTGCTGACAATCAAAATACATAACATTTTAATTCATATGAGATGGAGACCACTGGATTCTCACTGACGTGTGAAAGGAAGACATGCTGGTTTACTGAGTCGGCTAAGCCGGTGTAGCTGTTATCTCGGCATGAGGTAAAATAACGTTGGTTGGCTTGGACTAAGTTTTCCTGGTCTTCTCTTCTGACAACATGCCTATACCAGCGCAGCCTGTTTCGTCGAATGACATCCTAATTAAAGATGCTTCGATTTATCATATTAAAAGTATTATAAGTATCGAAACACTTAGCCAGAATGAAAACAGCTAGATTGCTCCATCTCATAACATCGATCTAAAATCCTTCTGCATACATAACTTGAATAAAACTAATCATGTAAAACAAAATTCTCTCCTGAAATGCTGATTAGGTTGCTAACATTTTATTCAATTATCCTTCTAACAACATCAGCGAAATTAGTTTCTCTGAGCATCGACTTCAAGGCTCCTGCCGCAACGGCGTCCCTATAAGCTGATTTGCCTTGAGGAGGTCATGTTAAATTGAAATCTAACATCACTCACCTTTGCGTAGCAGAATGTTTGTGAGCTCGCGTACATCAAATACATGAGTTGTCCTGTCATCATCGCTTCTAATGAAGTTCCCTGGAAAATGTCTAAAAGCATGAACAAGTAATGTTAGATCATGTCTTTGACTTGACATACATATCATTATTTAGAAGATTGAATTTCATGCCTTTTTGATTGTGATTTATAATGTCTTGCGTGCAGTGGATAAAATGGTATGTAATTTCAAATCCGGAAAGTTTTAAGTCTTCAGTAGAAGTATTCCAAAATTTCTTCAAAACAAACATGTGATCGATTGGATATCTGATCTCGTGTGTGAAATCTTTGGTGTGGAATCCAAGAGCATTACTAAAAGCAAGAATTGGAGCCAACAGTTGCTTCAGTTTTCGAAGTGAAATAATTCTTTTCACGAAGATTAAAAAGTCAACTTTTCAGTGCGAGGAGCGATATCGTTGTCGAGAGACCTCATTCATAGATTTCGCGGTATAACCATCAATTTCATAATGAACAATAGACATCTACAAGGCACAAAATGAAAAGCTACATTCTTTCGAGAGGAAATAAACGCTTCCTCCCTTAGCTATCTGTCCATCTCTCGCTGTACAACATAGCTGAAGGAGGAAAAGTTGATATTTCCTCTCTCAAGAAAATAGCTGTTTTAATCGAGTGAAGGTACTTTATTTCTGTGCATGCATATATATATATACACAGTGCGCGACAGCAAGTTGGAAACTTGGCATAAATCTACGGATACGTACATTTTTCAACACCTTCTACATTTTTTTGCTATTAGGAAATATCGACAAATTTATAATCATCTGAAAGAGAATTTTCGGATCTATCATTTGAATGTTGTTGAATTAATTGTTTTTGAAATTGGTGGTTCGTAGAAGCCCATAAACCCGAAAGCACCAAATTTTCTTTGACTTGTTTTGACAAGCACAGAAATCAATTTGAAACATTCTCCTTGTGATATTCAAAACCGTCACAAAATAGGCTTTCAGAAAATACATAGTTTGACAGTGTTTTCTCGAAGTTTATAGGCAATCTTTTGAAAGTAGTATAGATAGAAAATGTGGCGATTTTTTCATTTTCAGAATATTTCTTCGAAGGGCCTTAAATTTACCCAACAAAAACAGAAAACACTAGTTTTGAGGTAAATGAATGCCACCAGTTAGTTAACAGCGTTATTTCTGTTATTATCGCAACACATTCTGAAAATGAAAAAAATCGCCACATTTTCTATCTCACAGTAAGAAGCCAAAGAACGTCCTCCCGTCAACTGATGTCTTATGGAAAAATCACGATATCAACAAATTACAGATAGCTGAGTCAGTAGTCATCAAAGAGAAGTGTCCATCTATGAACAAGCAGGATAAGGGGCTTACAAGAAATCTCAATATAATTTAGTGCTATGTTGTCTAGCAGTGACATTCTATGGTGCAGTTGCACCAAATATTTGATGTTCTATCATTGTTACCGCCATTCTCATACTCGTAGCTAGTTTGTTTTTACTTAATGCTGATCTCTCTACAACTTTTGAATTTAAACTTTTTGGCATTTTTTTATCTTCATTACATTTCTTGATAATGGACCTTGTATGTGTGTCCGAAACGTTGAAATTTTTTATAATAAAATGGTATTCAAAGATTGCTTTTAAACAATTCAGCACAAAAGGAAAAGATCTATATAGAAAAACCGAAAGAAGTTTACAGAAATGATTAAAAATTCCAAAACGATATTCTATTTAATAAAACTTGTATCATGAATAATTTGCATCCCAAATTTACGAATGTTCGTCTTCACAATGATGCAATAAAGCATCACAAAAGAACAAAAGAATTCAGAACCAACTTAATAGAAATTGAATTGTGTGAAAAAGAGAGTAAACTTGTTAAAGAACGAAGAGATTTATGTCGTTGTCTTTTTGATTTGAGGAAAAACGTCGTGTCTGGTCTACGATTTCTTGGTTTAACATATATATATATATATATATAATTAATATATATTCAATATAATACATTCACTCTTTCCCGCCAGAAATATTGAAAAGTAATTAATCTAATTTGGTGGCTCTCAGTGCTCCGATCGGTGACTCTGCGTTTTGCTTCGAGTATGTGTCACAATTAAGATGATCATCTGTAAAACTATTAACGGAAATCAAAAGTCTCCATCATCCTCAGATTACAATGATTCTTCAGCAATTGCGTGCCGGATTCTGTAAATTAAATTTAACCGCATTGCTCGATGCTGTCCGCCAGAGGATGTATCAGCTTCACTCTCAAAGTTCGATTCTAATGTTTTGGAATAGCTCGAAGAATCTGTTGGAATTGAGCTGACTTGCAATGCCAGGATGCAGTGTCAGTTGAGTCTGAGACATGATGGACTTGGGTTCAGATCTCTTGAAAATCATGCTTCAGCTGCTTACTTGTCATCTGTTGTTGGAACAAATTCCAATTCAATTCAAACTAGTGCAATCTTTGATTTTTTCCGATCCCGATCTGGCTCGAGGGTATCAATGGCCACTTGTCGTAAGCCTAATTGAGAAGAAACAGTTGGAGAATTTGATTTCTAACTGTACATCAACTGCAGATAGGGATCGGTTGCTTGCTGGGACATCTTATTCAGCAATTGCAAACAAGCTCAGTTGAGTCCACAGCTAGAAAATAACAACAGCAGACCTGCGGACATCCTAGTTCCTTCCTGGTAACTCGGCAAGGCTGCAGCATTTGATTTAACTGTTGTACATCCGCTCAAACCACGTAATATTGACGGAGCGAGTGCAACAGTAAGTGAATGTCTTAATGATGATGAGTGCAGGAAGAAGAAATTGACTTAGGATGCATGTGACGCACGTAACTTGTGGTGCATACCTCTGGCAGTTTCTGTCTATGGGACATGGGGAGACCTGGCCATTACAACCATCCACAAAATCGCTGACCGCCTTGCGATTCAGAAGAATATGTCGCCTAACATTTCTCGACATCAAATTTTGGGTGTTTGTCTGGATAGATCCAATGTCATCGCATTGCTAGACCGAACTCTGTCAGAAGTATCATGACATTTTTGTATGCTTCCTTTCTTTTATGATGAATTTTGCATAACTTAGGTATTTTTGCAGATTTTTTAAGAATTCAGGAATTGTCTTTAAGTTTTGCCACTCTGTTGCAAAATATAAATAAAAAGATATCATATATGAAAAGAATGGCTTTACAGATATCTTAAAAGTCCCTGATCGGGAATATGTTAGCTATCCTAGCGTCCTAATGGTCGGCCATACTATGACATTAAAAAGTCTATGGCCATACTTAGAAATACATAATGCCTATTTCTTTCCCCATGTTTTATTCCATGGACTAGGAATAGGCATAGGCTAAGCATTGCAAAAGAAGACTTTTTTGAATTTGAATTTGATCAGAGTTGTACCTCAGTGTTCAGTATTTGTTATTTTCTATTCATCAATTCACAAGACAGCGACCTAAAAATGAAAAGAGTCACAGACATAAAAATAAAGAAAGAAACAGTAGTAAAAGATACGAAGTTAGTAGTAAAAGATAGAAAGATCGAGGGAATCAATTTTATCAAATATTGTTAGCTATTTGACAGAAAACCAAAATAGCGGTTATGTTGATAATTGTGTTAATAATAAATCGTTTGCCAATTTGATATTTTTGATTCTGCATTAGGTCAATGATTCAATTGAGCACATTGTAATGCTCTCATGTTTCAAATGCTAGATTTAGGTGCGTGTCAAGGATATCCAACGCAATTTCAATAAACTTTTGTATAACCTTTTGCACTCTCTAAAAGTTGTTCCGTTGAATTGTCACGCACTAAAATATGTTACGTTGAATCATCCCAAGCAAGAAATATGCAACCGTCTACCTGCTGTTTAAACGACAATTACAAGTATATATTTTGATATCAAATTTTCAGTGTATGCTGACATTTTTTGAGTCGACACTCTACTAACCATACAGTGTATACTTGTTCTATAGTTCTTCTTTATCACATAATTTTTCATCAGCCAATTGTGAAGTCTGATATATAATTTCTGTTAGAATTTCTTCTGCGCATTATGGTAGGTTTGTGCATCTGTATCAATTTGGATCATTTCGTCTCCTTTCTTAAACTATTGGAGTATAAAGTTCCACAGCTGTTACAGAGAATGTCATCAGCACAATTTAATCAGTAACTATACAGCGTTTCCAGAGTTGCAATGGTTTAATAAACCATTCGGTTTGGGGGACCAATTACTTTATGTAGTTTTGATTCTTTAAGAGCATTCATTTTTCATATTGTACAATTCCATCCTTGAGATTTTCGACTTGATTTTGTCTTTGCAACTTTTTTTGCTTCAGTTTTAGAAGATAAATATGTATATTGCCTGATTACTTAAGATAAACCATAAATCGCCGCTCTTAATTTCTTGTTCACAAGTCATAATTAACTTCAGGAAGTCATCTTTTTCTCGCTGATGTATTGCCTTTCCTTTCTTGGTTTCAGCTTCAAAATTTAATTTTTCCACCTTTGTTTACTTTTATGGGATCATTGTGTTTCGTCGTGTTTTGGATGTCTGAAGGTCCGCAAGTATAAATCGGTTGCCTATAGTTTTTGGCACTTGGCAGACTCGCATGGTGGTAAATTTGCACATGGGAAAACGTTTCACACTTACGGAGCGATATCAAAACTCATCAATATTACAAAGTTGCGGTGTCTATTTCTTCAATATCTCACCAACAGTGATTCATTGCGAGAAAATACATATCTTAAACGACATTTTCACAGGTTACATAAAATTTCTCATCAAACTAGCCTGTCTTTTGCATCCACCCTCTTGAAGGGCTCAAATCTTGAAGATTGCTTTGTAAAGGGAGGCCTGTCGTTGTGATCATCAGGCTTCATCCTAGATGTTTGAGGGAGATGGAGATCGTCTTGAATGCAGTGAGATGATTGTGATCGTACATGCGATGGTCGTTCCTCAGGATCTGTAAATGAATTGAACTATCAATATCAAAATGGTCACAATCAATTCACAGAATAATATGCTGATAACTGAGGGATCAAACTATCGAAATGATGTAGACATAATTCATTCCCGAATAGGGTTTTGAAAAAGCATGCTATTTGATGATTAAAACAATACGACGTGCATGTTCAAGAGTAAATAATAATAAAACAGTTCAAAGGAAGTCCTAGAAACAAACCCCTTGCGTCTTCAAGCATCATTCCTCCAACCATCAATTTATTTCGATGATTTTTCCAATTTTTTTCGCACAATTACTGTGAGTGGGTGATGACGGCTTCCACAAAACTGATAAAAACTGTTTTTATTTCCTTTCTTCAGAGTACTCATTTATAAGTTGGCCCATGGGCAATTTTTTCTTCTTAGTCTACACTCAATATTTCTCTTGATTAGGTTTATTTTATCAAATCTCAACAGATGTAGCCACCACGAGACATGTTTCGGCCTGTTGGGCCTCACATGCAAGCATGCCCTCTAACCACAAGGCCACCGGACCATTTGTTGAGAGTGTGAATTAGCGGATGCAGTATTAAGTGATTGCAGAATGCAATCCGCCCTCCACGTGCCTGCGTTAAAGCAGTGCCTTCCTGGCTAATTTACGCTAATTCAACGGTTGGTCCCGTGGCCTTGTGGTTAGAGGGTATGCTTGCGCGTTCTCTAGCTCCAACGTCACTGGTTCAAACCTGCCTATGACTGATGAGGCCCAAAAGGTCGAAACATGTCTCGTGATGGCTACATCTGTTGAATTTTGGTAAATTGATCAATTGCCAGGTACTTGTCTTAGCTTTATTTTATCACTAGCTTGTTTTTATCTCATTGATAACTTTTGATAAACACTTATCGCATCGACATCAGGATTAAATCAGAATTTTAACTGTAGCTGATGTACAGGGCAGAATACAACCGGAGTACATAGACTTCATAAAAAGCTCAGTTTCAAATTAGTTATCAACATTGCTCACAGACATATGCAAAAAAGGAAGTTTGACTCATTCATACCATATGTGAAATTAATAGAGGGACTGACATTATTAACCATGTTCAAAAGTTCAGAAACAATAATTTACATATACAAGAAAAATATCATCAATGCACCTTTCCCACATCAAGATATTCTGATTGCTGTTCTAAGTCGACTCTCTACGAAATGCTTATAAAGTATAAATAATATACATGACCGGGGCAAGATTATTACCCATAGCAAGTCCCCTCCCAATCTTGTTGATATTCTTGATCGACAGAGCGTAGCAAATAATTGTTGTCTTCCGCATATGCATTCAGGTTTGAAATCAATTGCGTCATCACGCTTCCTGAATTCTGAGTTGCTATTCACGTCATGTGACACTTTCTTGATTTTTTTATTGTTTACTACATAGATAAAGCTTTAAATCAGATGAAAGGGTGTGGCTGTCAACTAATAACAAAATGCATAAATTCCACTGATGCATCAAATTTCAGTTGAAGTGATGGTGGTCAATCGAATCAAACTTGATAATCAATTTCTTTGGAATAGAACGAAACTAAATGACCTAACCAACAATTCTGACATTCTTTTGAAGTTACAAAGAATAGTAACAATTTAGAGAGACAAATGATATCGTTCCTTTCTTCTGAGACAACCTGTATTTACTATTCAAAAGTGAAGAATTTGATATCTGCTGGTATTTATTATAAAGCACTAATATTATCATCATGTCTGTGGAAGATGTGCCCAAGGTTTAGATGTATTAAAAGATAATGATTATCAAAAGAAATGTGTTTCATCCAAAAGTCTGTCGCACTGAGAAAGAGCGTGCAGCATCTTTGGTTTAGTACTAGCACTGAGCGTACATATCACACTGACAAATATTTTGTCATTGGTATTTCAGGATTTAAATATTCTGGCACTGAACGGCACAGCAAAATCCATGAACTCTCGATGATTATTTTGTCATTGGCAAAATAAGTGGCATATTAGTGCGAGTGAACTTGATTGCCATGACATTGAAGACTTCTATGGCATCGTTAAGGTTAATAGATAGTTGACTGCTGAAAGCTTCAGTAAGAATTAATTGAATTATTAATTAACTAATTATTTACTTCAAATTAACTCCAATAAATTTTTTGATGACCCCACTTAGATTAGTGGGCAGTAGCAGAATAATAAAACAAACACACAAAAATCGCGCTTCTCCTAAATTAAAACTCGTGGTGTTCTGTGACATTGAATGAACTGCATTCTAATTAACTACAGATGAACAATATTTGCTATTGTAGCATAATGCTGATGCCTGATACTGTACGTTGGGGTTGGAGCCGGCGGTAGGCGTGATCAAAACCGGCCGGAACTAAGCCGGCGTATCTGTAACCTACTAATTAAGACTAGTAGGTGCTCAACCTATACCGGTAGACATCATTCGATTTCTCGATTTCTATGTAGCATACGGTAGGCTAGCCGGTATTCTGAATAAGCAGGAGCTCCCGTTGGACCGATAAAGTACAACGACGCTGATTTTCATCAATTTCTATCTATTGATCCTCTATTCGATAATTAAACAAATATTCTCACTTTGATAATATATTTTGCACGCGTATGAAAAAGATTGCGCAGCAATGCGCGTAATAACTCATTCAAGGCATGGAATAATTATGAGAGAGATAGTCTAGCGAACACATGGTTTTTACAAAATTCATTCATGCCGAGCATGCGATTCCGGAAACTTTCTTAGGGAGACCGAGTACGGCTTAAAACTAGATGTGTAAGTAAATAATTGTTCATGGTTAATCAGTATTGACGTGTCTTTACTGGCGTCAAGCCAACTATAAAAACTTCGTAGTACTCATTGCGAAGAACCAAACTAAAGCTGCAATCAGAATCCTCGAGCAAAAACAGCAGTGAATTCAATAATGAAGTGACTTATTACCAAAACTTATTGATGTTCTTCCTAATAGCCTTGTCTTTGAACACTATTCCCTACAAAACGTAAAAACAACAAAAATTGATAAAATTTCCACATGTGTTGCAACGGCTATTCCAAGTACCTAGACTTCTTTATCACCGCCAACTTTCAGTGATATTGTACAGTCCTATCAGCCGGTTTGAATAATGATTTGGAGGATAATTTTCAAGAAACGGTTTGCAATGCTTGCTTCATAAAAATCGTGCTATCATACTCCTACAATATTGCAGTTCCGTTCTAGCTAACTAGACAACTAATTCTATAATGAATGTCGCCAGTCGTCGACATAAGTTTGATTAGATGACCGGCCGGTCCGTTGGTCTTCAAAATGTTTGGCCGGAGCAGGACTTGCGAGTGGTTCCAATCCTGATGTACGTAGCCAGTGACCAGACATAACAAAGGGTAGCGGCAGTGAACTCTCATTTTGTGAAATTTTCCATCGCGCCGCTTTTTTTCAGGAAAAATTGGGTGCTTGTTGTTTTTGGACTCAGTATAAGATCAGCAATCATTTTCGAAATCTAAGCATGCACATACATTACTATACACATGTATATATTAAAGGTAAATCAATGCATAACTGACATCTTACTTTTTGACTTATAAGACAGCTTTGACTGACAAATCTGCTCCCTAACTGACTTATGGGCAGCGGATCTTTCTCCTTTTACAGATCCAGGAAAACGTAATTGGGAATGTCTGCTATCTACTGGATATGGAACTTTCCAGTGACAGTCTGTGAGGGCTTCAGATGATTGATGAAGTTGAGAGATTGTGTAATCTGCTACAATTCGTGAAACGGGACCTTCGTCATCCTGATCGCCCGCTGCAGCAACGGCCGACATGGCAGCGATAACTCCTCGGCCACTAGCTGACCCATGAGCCACTTCATGCTCTAGCATTTCGTAGAGCTGATGCACCACCTGTGAAAGGACAGAACATTTGATATCAGCATGGAGTGATTGATTATCAAATAAACTTTTTACTGCGACATTCCGAACCTTTATCAAATGTTGCCAATCGGATCAGGTTTAAAAAACTTTTTTTGAATTGCTTTTTGATTTTATTTTTTCTTTGTTTTTTTCTTTATTTTTCTATCGTTTCTTTTCAATTCTGCATTGGCAACCTGAAAAGCTATTTTAATGTGTGTGAAATAGAGCACATGTAATGTTGATGATGATTCGTGAGTTAAACATAGAGATTGCTTATGCATCATGCTATACTTGCAGGCAACAGCTCAAATCCATGGAAGCATAAAAGAGGGATTAGCATTCAAATCATCTGATCATCATAGCTAAACCTAAATGCATCTCTGAATTTATCTATTAATGCTTGAATGACCTAGCATGTTTACATGCATCTCCACCCCCGCCTTTCAATGCTGTCGCCGTCCATGGTGTGCAGTAGCTCCGATGTACCACAAGGGTCAGTTTTAAGGTCCTGTTTCATTTACCAATCAATGTCAACTAATGAATTGAAGTCAGTGCATTTCACTATGCATCGTGTGAAGTATGCGGATGGTATGGGTATCATTAAAGATGATATGACAACTCATCAATGTGAATAAGACTCCGGTTTTTGGCATCGATGCTGCTGTAATTCAACATGTAGCTGAAGCTGTAAATGTCAAACTGTATTCATGCATATGCCCGATTGCATGCATAATTATTTTTTTGTTGTTGATCCTCGATTAATAATAGGACCTAAGATAGGCGTCCTTAAATAACGATTATTACAGTTTGTTAATCATTCATTCTCTCTACTACAATTATGTCATTGTGCATGAAATGATTATGAAATTATGAAATACATGTGCATTCAAGATTCTTGCTCTTTTTCAGTATGCAGTTGACGGAAGAAGAATGTTATGATGTTCTATGTTATGTTTGTGCAAGGTGTTTTGCAAGCAAAGAACTGAACCAATATTCTGATATTCTGATGCTCAATAACCTATGAACGCAAGAACGCTTGCACATCTCATTTCAATGCCGGTAAACATAAGAGAATTGCAAGAAAATCTCGCTCGTTCAGTTCACTTTCATGCCAGTGGAAGGGTTGAATCTTCGTTAACGCATTCATTCACTGAAAAGTTTGAATTCATCGAAAATGCACTGCGATGAGTGGATGATGGATGAAGGAAGGCGGCTATCTCTTGGAATGTAGGCTTGTATCATGGAGTGGTCTGTTATGCACATCCTTGAGTTATCAGACTTTCAGTACATGCATAAGCGGCAAAATTCAAGTTTATATAGGATTATAATGAGTATCACAACTCATCAGTCACTGTAGTTATTCTAGGACAACCCAATTTCAATAATTCCTACTTCCAATGCAAGAAGTGTATTTATGTTATCCATGTTATTCCTATTTATAAGACAGGAAGTCGTAAACAGACGGCTAATTATCGTCCGGATAGTCTTACTTGCACAGACTCTAAACTTATGGAATGTGTAATCAGAGATAGTTAGTGACAATTTTGGGATTCGCATTCGTTGATAAAGAATTCACAATTCGGCTTCCACACGAATTCACTTTGCTGTCTCCAGTTTCTCGATTTTTTTGTAGAAGAGCTTTTGTAGTCAGTTCTAAAATCGATTGTTGCAATTGGGATGATGCGACATGTCTTGATTTTGAGAAGGCCCTATCAAACATGGTACCGAGACAAAAATTATGATCAAATTGCTCGATCAGTGTAATCTTTACAACTTTTTACACAGTTTTTGAGTCATAGGTTAGAGAGTGTTGTTGTCAACGATGTTGTTATTCTTCCTATGCCATGTCCTCTGGTGTCCCTCAAGGCTCCGTAGTTGGTCCTGATCAGTTTGTAGCCTATGTAAATGATACCGATGATGTTGCTGCGAAGTCTTTTATTCTGAAATACGCGGACGACACCAAGCTTTACATAGAAAATAAGCTTTATGGGCACCCCATGCAAACCGCCTCCGAATCTTAGGAATGCCAACTGTACAACTTCCTCGCTGTGTTTTCGACCTGATTGTCGCATACAAACTTTTTCATTTCATCACTCCATGTGATGCAGGAACTTTTTTCAATCCCGCCACTTTAAGAACTCGTAGACATGACCTGAAGATCTTTAAAAATTCTTTAAGTTTTCAAGTTGGGAATGTTCTTTCTCTAAACGTGTAATCGACTCTTGGAATTCGCTGCCCCTTATGCTGTGGAATCGATGTGTCTTCGGGATTTCAAGAGGAGTCTGTACAATTTTCTACGCTGAAGAAACGAGTTTTGTGACTCTTCCTCCTTCTGTTAATATGTAGTCCGGCAGCCAGAACGAGTTTCTGCAGTGAACGAGGCCGAAGATGAGACTTTCACAGAATGATGTACACCCTATGCCTACTACGAATCGGCACATCTGCCGAGTTCTAGTGAGTTCCTCTTCTTGTCAGACAGGATCAAAGAAGAACACATGTAGATCCAATGGGACGCAGATTGTAGTTTTTGGCTAAAATGAAATTTTCTATGTTTTCTCTGATTTAACGAAAAGTACTAAGCCCAGAGTCGTACTTTTTGGCATGGAATGTCTTCAGGTCATTTTCTTTCATTTTCATGCACCCCTGTCTATATAGATAAACACATTTAGATTTGGCGAGCCTCTATATGTCGGCAAACACCAACATTTTGAGCTACTTTATCCACATTCAATCAGTAATCACATTCTCGCATACATCGCCGATTAGATGCATGATAATAGCACATGCACATCATAGGAAATGACCTGAAGACATTCCATGCCAAAAAATCATGACTCTAGACTTGGTACTTTTCGTTTAATCATAGAAAACATACAAAATTTCATTTTATCCAAAACTGCAATCTGCGTCCCATTGGATTTACATGTGTTTTTCTTTGATCCTGTCTGACAAGAAGAGGAACTCACCAGAACTCGGCAGATGTGCCGATTCGTAGTAGGCATAGGGTGTACATCATTCTGTACAAATGCGCCTTGCAAGAAGATTTATCAACGATTATTGGATTTCTTGGAATAAGTTGAGTCTGCAATTTACATAATTGCGCTTGCTTCGGAGGCTTTGTAAGAGTTCCACATTGACGATTGTCATTTAAACCCAAAAATTGTCTATGAAGAAACGATGCCTTGAGCAAACATATTCATGCTTTTAATAATCTTCAAGTGTCTCATACTATCTGTGAAACTGAGACAAGCGAAGTCGCCTTCTGTTTCTAAAAAATAATAATTTATGAGTTAAAGAAATGCAGAGACAATTGTGTACTCTTTTGAGTGACAGCAGCTGCGAGTTGAAAAGTTGTATGTAGATGCAAACTTTGACTGGACTTGACGATGTCTGTAGGTATGGAACATAGACCTACCGATATATTGAAATTTTGTTAAGAAGTAATAACTTTTAAGTCAATTAAGTCATAAATCTGTATCCTTCAAGTAATGCCTGGGTTGCTTTAGTTATTACACTTATTTCTGAGACAGTGGTCATGCTATTCTGTTGGTGTAGAGCAGCGCAGCACCCTCCTTTGTTATGTCACTTTGCTCTAACTGAAAACTTTTCGACATCCCTGATTCGCTAACTTATCTAAAGTCTTGCGGTCAGACACAATGTTTCGAACTTACCATTTCTGGTTGAGAAAGACTGCGTTTTACGTGTTGTCGAGGTCCTTGTTCTTCTTCGGGGTAGTCGATCCTGTAACGCATGGCATCATCACGAGAGAAGTGTGGCGGCTTGCTCATACCACTGTAATGCCTTTTCGTCGCGACCTTGATGGCCCCGACAGGCTTGTGAATTATTGCTTCCGTCTCGATGTTTACCACTTGAATTTGAAATGCTATGAGGTGTTCTGCGGAGACAAGAAATACACAGTGTGTACAGTAACACAAGTGCGAATTATTTGAATTGATGAATGATTGGATGTGATCAGTCATGTGTCATTACCAATGAGAGTGCAATTGTTTACTAGAAACGTGTAATGAAAGATCATCGAATACCAACCATCAATAGGGAATATAATACAGGGAAGTAATAAAGGGATAAGCGAACAGTTCTACTTCCCATGAATAAGTATGATTTCCCAGAATTACATTTCACATGATCGCATCAAATCAGCGTCTGTCATAGTGCGTCATGAGTTAGCATGAGACACGCGATACCGGTGAAACTATTATCTTTGCACGAGACTGATGGGGACTCGTGCGACACGTGTGTAGATGTACACGTGATTACGAAAGCTTTGATACTGTTACGTTAAGCAATGATTTGGTTGATGAATGAGCTGCAGATTTGAAGGTCATTTCAATTGACAATGGCAATGCATTAGGAAAATATGAACTATCTTACAGCTTTTGTCTTATTAACTCATTGTTTTCACACAGTGGTTCGAAACTGTGCGTTCTGCAGCCGGGAACTGCAGGTGTTTCCAGTAAATTCCAATAAGTGCTTGAAACATGAAAAATAGCAACATTCACTCGATTTTGTACTAGGAAATTTAGAGTATATCGAATTAATTATCGTCAGTTATTCATCTGCAACTATGTAGCTAATGTCAGCGAGCTATGAAATGTATTTGAGTGTATATGCCTAAGCTCGACATAATTTTAAATTAATGTTTTGGGAAAGCCAAGTACGGTGATCGTAAGTAAAAATGTACCATTGACTTTGACCAGGTAACCCTAGTTATCGGCGCTTCGCTTGGTTAACCGCAGCGCAGATATCTAGGGATCCCTGCTTCGACCCTGATGAGACGAATTTGCGGCACGAGAAGCTATCCTGATAAAGATATAGAATTTTTAAATTAATTCAAAAGCAGAAGTTGAAGAATTAAAAGAGTTTTTATATCTTTGATTTTTATGATTTTTATGAATTCCTCTTATGACGTACTTAACATGCTTTGAACTCTATGTTTTCCACAGACTCTCCCACTTCCACAAAAAATTGCATATCCCATTCCCCTTGACTAGCTACATGTGCAATAAGCCTACAATGTTTTTTGATAAAAATTTGTAATTGATTTCCGTATAATGTAGATAAAATGATTCAAAACCTGATGATGGCCTTGGATATAAGGTTAGTTAATAGCCTATATTTTTACTTGCGATCACCCTACTTGGCATTCACAAAACGTTCATTCAAAATTATGAAATGTATAAGAGAAACTGCCACGGCTGCCATATACTATTTCTATCGCGACTGGATGTGATGATGCTAGTAGCTGACGTCATCTGTAATCAATGTATGCATTGTTAATACTATCGACTATAGACAAGAGGGTGCTGATTACAAAAAATGGTGAGAAGGCCTAATGTCGTCTCAACTGGGACTTAAATAACAAAGGATTTAAAAATTAGGACTTCAAACAGTATTTTTTGCACTTCTGAGACAAAAGCCTGATGAATTTTCTGTTTTTTGTATTTTGTGTTCCATCACCTTGCCTCTTTCTAGTCGACTAACCTCTTAATAGGTGACAACCTCGAAAGCTGTTTTGATGCGTGATTCGAATAGGCACTTGCAATGTCAACAACATTTTAATCGAAAGTTGAGTATGTCACTTGCTTATATGGAGCTAAATATATACTCCATCAACAACTTTAATAAGTAGAAGTATTCATTGCATTTGCATCTAAAGTAACACAACACCTCTCTGACAATTCATGGATAGACAGTCTACAGCAGGAGCAGGAAATGTCCGGCCCGTGTCAATAAGACTGAAGATAATTTAATACGGATGCTGAATACGAAGAAAACATTAAGCATCGAAATTAGGAAAGAAAAGCGAAAACTGCAATCGCTTAAGTTAAACGATCTCAAGGAAGCAAAAAATAGAAATGATAGTGAAAAATACTGGAAACTGATAAATAATAAAAACAGCAAAATTAAAAAGCATCCGAAGACAATTCTAACAGTAACTGAATTTAAGGAAGAATTGGAATCAAATGATAAGATTTTGACGGAAAGAAATAAAGAACTATCCCTGGAAATAGTAGCGGAAACATTTAATGTCGTATGTGATGATGAATATCTCAACATGAGTATTACGAAAGACGAAATAATGTATTCATTAAAGAATATGAACAATTCAAAAGCTAGTGGACCAGATAACGTAGTCTATGAGATGTTGAAGAAAAATATTGACGATACTTTATCTATACTAGAAAACATGTTTAACCAAATTCTAATTAATGAAATAACTCCTTGGAACCTGAGCTGGACAACCCCAATATACGAAAGAGGAGATAAAAATCAAGCGTAATCATACAGATTTATCAACCTATCTTCCTGCCTCGAAAAACTTATGACAAAAATTATCAACAATCGTATCAATAAGTGGATTGCTAAGCATGACATTTTGCACGAGTCTCAGATAGGATTTCGTAAAGAGAATTCCACATTGGACTGTATATGGCTATTAAAAGAAATAATACAGATACACAAAAACATTAAAGAACCACTATATCTTTGTTTCATTGATTTATCGAAGGCATTTGACAGCATTCCAAAAGATAGACTAATATATAAACTGAGACATATGCTACCGGGAGGAAGATTTCTATCGCTACTACAGAACATGCTGAATGATAAAACTTATAAAATTTTATTCAGTGGAAATGAAAGCGAAGAATTTAGGCTACAAAATGGAATACCTCAAGGCGACAGTCTCTCGCCTACCCTATTTTGCTTATACAGTATATTAATGATCTTCTGTCAAAATTAGACAAAAATAGACATATTGATGCCATTGAAATTGCCGAAATGAAGATTGCATCATTAATTTATGCTGACGATATACTACTTATGAGCCGTACAAAAGAAAGGCTGGCATGCCAAATTAAAATTGTTCAAAATTATTGCCATGAAAATTGTCTGAGCATTAACTATGAAAAAACTAAAATTATGATATATGAAGACGTAAACAAATATAAAGAATTTAATATCACCATGAAAGAAAATGTACATTCCATTGAAGTAGTAGACGAATACAAATACCTGGGTGTATTCTTTTCAAAAAATGACAGGAAGCATATTGAAGAATTAGGAAAACGAGGAAAAGTATCAGCATGTATAACAGTAAAAGCTCTAAAAGAATTTGGCTATGTTGATGGAGAAATTCTGCGAAATTCATTTGAAATGTTGACAATATCAAAAATGAAATATGGAGCTGAATTCTATTTTGATAAAAACCTCCAAGAATTAAACAAAATACAAGTACAGTGTTTCAAAAAATTTTACCATTTGAAACGTACAACGCCGACGTATTGCATTATAGGAGAATTTGGAATTAAACCGATAGAATTTTATTTTTATAAAGCAGCTTTAAATTACTGGTTGAAATTGAATCGAACTGATGAGCATCAATTAGTAAGAAAAGTATTTGATTCAATATATAAGTATTCAAACCTTCCTAGCTGCCGTAGCACATGGACTACCAGAATGCTCAAATTAATAGATAATCTTCATTTCAATAATGACGAATTCAATCAAATTGAATCAATGAACTTGAACCACAGAACGCGGAATAGTTACAAGAATTTGATAAATAATCGTTTAAATGAATATTTTAGACAGCAATGGATTGAAAGTGCAAGAAATAGTAATCGAGGTTTAAAATATTTACAACTATGCCGCTTTGAATGCAACTTAAAACAATATCTAAATGAAACAAATGATGATAAAATAATCATGCCTATTTTAAAGATGAGAACTTTTAACCACAATCTCGTCACTGAAGTTGGCAGATACAATAACAGACAATCTTACGATGAGTGTCTTTGCCCAAATTGTAGCTCTGAAGAAATAGAAGACAAAACACTTCATCTCTTGCTGTCCGAAGTATGCAGACGTCAGAAGTCTTCTAATACCTTTTCTAGAAACTGATGATAGTGTACATTTCTATGCAGCCATGGACATGCTAAATCTCCAACAGATGAAATCTCTTGCAAATTATATACAACAAGCATCTGAAATAAGAGATTCCTAGAAATTTATGTAGATAGCTGTGACGAAATTGTCGCTTTATGTGCATAGAAATTGAAATATTTTCTTAGTAATGTGTATACCTCACTCTTGCAGCATAGATATCTCAAATGAGTTAGCATTGCAGAAGACATTGCATAGAAAATAGCATAGACAAAGATAATAACAATTGACTTCACATAATTTCGATAGTCGTTTGCTGGCAGCTGCATAGATTTAATGACAAAGTTGCCCACTCTATCGTGTGCATAGAACTAGGAATGATTTAGATTGATGTGTCTATTGATGGCAGTGCTGACTCAGATATCTATAGTCTGTAAGATTGACAGTCGATACACTCCATAGTTTTGCATTGAAATGTGGACCGATATCTCTATGCCGAAAGTTGTGAAATAACGTAGATCAAACATGATTTCACCAAATGCTAGTGTCAAACATAGATATCTAAATCAAATTAACAATCGACGTTGGTCTCCATTAAGTAGAAAGTGCAAATAGAAACAAACAATAAAACAACGTCAGATCAGCATATTGACAGATTGCTAACGACAAATCGATTGTGAATGACATGAATTGTAATCACTGGTATAGATAGATGCTTCATGAAATTTGACAAATCACTCCACACTAACTGCCAATACGAGTCAGAAGGTCCGGAATAAATCTGCATTCATCACAATATCCTTATCACTTTCTTCACATTGATTGCAGGTGAGTGTCAATGAAACTTTGACATATATTGAGTAGTACTGTTGATACAATGAATATTTTCTGAATTAACTTACAGTATAACTTTTGTGCATGACCTCCGGACCTTCAGAATTGACTCGTTTATTAACACTTACAATAATAGCTCTGTTGTTGTGTGATTGTGCAAATAAATAGACAAACGATATTATTAATGATTGAATATGCGCTCGATGAATTTACGCAAATTTATTGATTACGAAGATGGGTTTCCTTTTAAGATATACCATGATGTCCACATGACGTCTGACTCATTCTATACATGCCTTCATTTAACTCATTGAATCTGTTGATGCATCTATCTATCTGAATGCATTTCTCCTAAATGCTCTCTTAAAATTTTCCATGAAAGATTTCTCAAAGGATTATGCTTATTGATGTTTCAGTAGCCTCGTGAATGTCTCCTCTCCGCCACGGTCCTGATAACGTACTTTCCTCATTCATCCCATTTTATCATTTCACCATCATTTAATACACGCTCAAACTCCATTTTATCATTGCACCATCAACATATATGTAATGTTTTGCCTTAATGGCTAATAAACTTCTGAGTTCTGAGAGAGAGAGAGAGAGAGAGAGACTCGTGACAAATTTACATCGGAGAACGGTGACATAACTGGTGGTGCTGTTATCATTCCTCAACATTTTCTAACTACATTTCAGAATGTCTGCGGCAACCCCTGTAACTGTACAGCCCATCTCACCCAATCATCAATCATCCTCATCATCCTCATCTTCATCTCAACCTCAAGGCTTTGTCACCTCCGAGAAGCAGTGCAAACGATGCAAGTTAGCAGTTGTCGACCAGTTCTACCTAACCTGCAAGAAATGCGAGAATGCCCTTCACTACGGTTGTACCGAATTACCGAAGTACGAACTGGTTAAGTACTACAAAGAAAGCATGTACAAGCGAAAGTATTTGTCACGAGTGCGTCGAGAAGGTACATGAAAATGAATACAAAACAATCAATGACAACATCAAGACATACAATGGCAATGAGCAACTGGTTCAGGAGTACAAAAGACGACAGTGTAAAAGAACTCAATGAGCTGAAAAAGCATTGCACCAAGTAACAATGAAGAAGAATGAAATCAACGAAGAATTGGAAGCTCGCAAAGCAGACTTCAACATTGTGCAGAGGAAGAACACAGGTCTTCTCAAAACGTTGGCGACGTATGAGGGTCAGCTCCGAGAATACGAAGACAAGAAGACAAACAGCCAAAGCAACAATAATGAAGAGGAAGAAGACAATGACAACTTAAGAACAGCAATTGAAATCCAAAAACAAAATACTGATTATGAAATTACGGTTTTGAAACACATGATAGAGGACATTAAATCAACTGAACAACAATTCCAACCATCAACAAGACCATTACTCGACATCGAATCAGCCGCCACCACAGCATCAAAGACGGCCTTACTACCAAAATCGGGGAAGACCACCGCCAATATGTCATTCTTGCGGGCGAAGGGGCCACATAGCCAGAAATTGCTGGTCTCGACCAAGGTGGTATGCAAACCAGCAAAGAAATTTCCGAAGACCACAGCAGCAATACAGACCACCGTATCAACGACACCAATATCAAGAGCAGTATCAGCCCCAACAACAACCTCAACAACCAACGTACCCTACCATGAATCAACAGGGGTCATACCAACAATGGAATCAGCAGGGGCCATACCAACAACAACAGTGGAATCATTTTGGTGCACAGTAGCAGTTTTAACGAAAATGAAGGAGGAGACGGTAACATCTGAGGCAGAAAGTGAGACTAAAAGCCAAACAATCCGATTATTTTATGCTAACATCAATGGATTAAACATTAATAAAATTAAAGACATTAATATGATCAAAGATACATGTGATGCCGATATAATATGTTACACTGAAACACACATAACTGAATATGATAACCTAACAATTGACCAATTCGACTTAATAAAAACGTTCAGCAAAACTAAGAATAATCTTGGCCGACAGATCAAGGGAATTGATCTGTATCATAAAAGTGAGGGAATAAGTATCGAAAACTTAATTAACCAAAATGGAGATATGATAATAGTAGAAATGAAAAACAAAAAGTGGAAAGATGTTAAAAAAATTACATTTGATATTTTGTTATAGAGAACGTAGAGAATCCAAATATGCCGACAAAGATTACCTTTATAAATTAAAAAAATACATTGAAAAATTCAAAATGCATCATATCATCATGTTGGGAGATCTAAATAGCAGAATTGGTAAAATTAATGATAACGAACATTTAAATCTCCCAATAAGAAGCTCTAAAGATTTAATTATAAATAAGCAAGGTCGGGAGCTAATTAACTTTTGTAATGAAACATCGCTTATTATAACTAACGGGCGATATGAAAACGGCGAACATACTTTCTGCAGGCTCCAAAACGACAAATGTTGTAAATCCGTTATAGACTACCTGATACTTTGTGAATCTATGTTGAAGTATTTAGAAGCCTTCAGAATAATGGAGCCAAAAGTATACACTGATCATAGGCCAATGGAAATTGATATAAAAATTGCGTTAAAATCAACCGCAACTAAGTTTCCAGATAAGAATTTCAATCTACAAAATAATCCTAACAAGCGCATCGCTCCCTTCAAATGGAAGACGAACTATAATTTTGCAAAGTATAGCCAAACTATTTCAGACAAAGGATTAAAACTTTTAGAGGAAATTGCAAGTAAACAATTAGATAAAACGGAGATTTATGATAAGTTAGTCATGGCTAATAAGGGATCATTGCAAGCTACAATGATTGCTAATGGCCAAACAATATATACTGAGGAAACAAGATGTCTTAGAATCACACATGAACAAAATGTTGAAATGTATAAATCAGATCAATCTGAAACAAATTTAAGCTTATTAATGCAAACGAAACGGGAACTGAACAAAAACATGAAAAAGGAAAAGCGAAAGCTACGAGTGAAGCTAAATGAATTAAGTGAAGCAAGAGCAAATAACGACCTCAAAAAATATTGGGAATTACTTAATAAAAACAAACCTAATAGAAGCGCAAAGTATAAAACTACACTTAAATCTCTATCGTTTAAAGAAAATATAGAGAAAAGAGATAAAGAAATCAAAACTCTTAATTTTGATCGAAATAGAGACTCTTTTCATAATCAAAAGAACTCACTTAGAGACGATGACACTTTAAATATGGATATTACGACAGCGGAAGTAGAAAATGCGATAAAAAGTTCAAAAAATTCAAAATCCAGTGGCCCAGATGGAGTAGTGTACGAAATGCTGAAGAATGACCCGAACCAAACACAAATTTTGCTTGCTCTATATAATCAAATAATAAACGACTATGCTGTTCCATGGCATTGTAGCTGGATCACCCCCATTTATAAGAAAGGTGATAAAAATAATGCCAACTCTTATCGATATCTAAATTTGTCTTCATGCATCGAAAAGTTATTGACAAGAATATTAAATGATAGATTAAAGTCATGGATTGACAAGTATAAAATATTGCATGAATCCCAAACTGGTTTCAGAAAAGGGCATTCTACTGTTGACAATATCTGGGTTCTTCAACAAACTGTTCAAATATACAAGAATGAAAAGAAGCCACTGTATGCATGTTTTGCAGACCTTTCAAAAGCTTTTGACACTGTAAAAAAGAGCAAATTAATAGAAAAGTTGAAATACATCATTCCCAAAGGTAAATATTTATCATTATTAGAAAGTATTATAAGAAACAAAGAATATAAAATTCTCTTCAATGGAGAAGAAAGTGTCAAGTTTCATTTAGAACATGGCATTCCTCAAGGAGATAGTCTATCTCCCACCTTCTTTTGCATATACATGAATGATTTTTTAAATGAATTGTACGAAAACATCTATGAATTTGACCCAGCAAAGATTACTAATACAAATTTAGCTGCACTTATATATGCTGATGATATTTTGTTGCTGAGTGAATCACAAGCTGGCATTATTAAACAAATAAAATTTCTCCATAAATTTTGTGAAACAAACAGTTTGAAAATGAATTATGATAAGACAAAAATAATGATATTTAATGAGGCAAAAGAATATGACAAGCTAATTTTGAACGATTGTATCACGCAAATTGAAGTTGTAAAGACATACAAATACTTGGGTGTTTGGATTTCAAAATCCGATAGAATACATATTGAAGATTTAGCAAAAAAAGGAAAAGCATCTTCATACGTAACCGCCAAAACTCTGAAAGAATTCAATACTGTTGATGGCAAAATATTGACGGAAACATTAGAAATGTTGACTATATCGAAAATGAGATACGGAAGTGAATTGTTTTTTGACAAAAATTTAAGTGACCTACATCGTGTGATTATACAGTTTTACAAAAAATATCATCATTTGCGAATAACAACTCCTAATTATTGTATTATTGGTGATTTTGGTGTTAAACCAATAAAATACTATTACTATAAATCGGCTTTAAATTACTTTCTCAAATTAAATAGAAATGATGATGATAGGCTAATCACACGAATATTCAGAACCATTAATGAAAATAGAGACCATGCATTATTTCGCAATACGTGGTGCAATAGAATACATAAATTGTTTCAAAAAATTAACCTGCAAGAAATGCAAAACATAGAATGCAGTGGAAAGTCCAAAAAAATGATTGAAAATACATTGAAAGAATATTTCAGGAAAGAATGGATTGATAGCGCTAAACATAGTGAGAAAGGATTAAGCTATTTAGAATTGTGCAGATTTCAGTGCGAATTAAAAACATACCTAGCAGTAAGTAACAGCAAAACTAAAATAGAAAATATTCTCAGATTAAGAACTGGAAATCACACCCTGGCAGCAGAAGTTGGAACGTATCAAAATCGTAGCACTTATAAAGATTGTGTTTGTAAATTCTGTGATCTGAATAAGACTGAAGATATACAAGGTGTTTCAAAAGTAGGCTAACAGTAGAAATTGGCCTTGAAAAGCTATGTCTTAATGCTATAGATTAATAAGCTATGTCATAATAATCTTTTTCACGATGCCACAGATAGCTAATATGCCTTGTATTCGTAAGGGGCAAAAATTCAATACTCTTTGACATCGCGTAAATCATATTAAAATATCTCATGATCTCCAGTGTTTTCATGCCTACATATTTCACTACAACCCAATTTGAATCTATACCGATCATGAGAAGTCGAATAACTATCCAACATCTATCAAAAAAAAATTATTAGGAAACCATGTAAACAAGATAGTAGTTGTTTCAGTGTTACTGCGGAGAAGGAAGAACAGCTGACATTCGAATGTCCTCCGCGCCCCTCAGCCTGGTGCACGAAGACGCTGTCGTCAACACAAGACAGGGAGGCGAAGAAGGAAGAACAGCTGACATCCAAATGTCCTTCATCTTTGTTAATTCCAGCCTCCTCTTAGACCATCGTCAGAAGCTTCTGACGATGGCCTAGAGGAGGCTGAAATTAATAAAGGTATTAACATTAAAACAACTACCATTTTGTTTGCTTGGTTTCCTAACAAAAAAATGAACAAATGAATAACCAAGGCCTATTCAACTTATCAAAAAATTAATCAACTTAAAGTTGCAAAAATTCACAAACGCAAATGCTCAAAATGTCCACCATGGACATCGGCACATTCTTGTAGTCTTTCGGCCACACTGTGGCACACAGTTCTGCATAAGTTCCTGTCATCACTGATCTCTTGACAGGCATCTGTGATGTAGGAGCGGAGTTGAGAAAGTGTGTGAGGTTTTCGTCCATACACTTTCTCCTTTACAACGCCCCAAAAGAAAAAGTCCATCGGAGTTAGATCGGGAGAGCGAGGAGGCCAAAGGATGCTACCACATCTCCCGATCCACTTTCCTGGAAAAGTGTCATTCAGATAGCTTCTGACACTCACTGCAAAATGCGCTGGTGCACCATCCTGCTGAAAGTACAGCTCATTGAAGTTGTTCAATGACTGCATCTCAGGAATCGCAAAGGATTGGAGCATTTGAAGGTACACCTCAGCCGTCACAGTTCTTTCAAAAAATACTGGCCCAATCACACCGTTGCTTGACATACCGGCCCAGACGGTTAAGCCAGGCTGGTTCAGCTCATTTGTTGATACCATGTGCGGATTTTCAGGGAACCAGTAGACACAGTTATGTCTATTTACTTATGATAGTTTGAAACTGGCTTCGTCAGACCAAACTATCTTGTCAAGCAAATCTGGGTTCTCCCGAATTTCCGACAACATGAGCACAGCAAACTGCAAGCGTCGTTCAGCATCATCCGGTAGAAGGTGCTGCAACAGTCTGGGTCGGTATGGTTTCAACTCAACTTTCCTCATCAGTCTCCAAGTAGAGCTTAGAGAAATGTCCAACTCCAATGAGGCTCTTCTTGTTGACTTCTTCGGACTTTGAACAAATGTTTGGGCCACTAGCTCCTTGTTTGATGTTATTGAAACTGATCGAGGGCGTCCTGACTTCGGTGCATTCTCTACCGAACCGGTCTTTTCAAATTTATCTCGAATGCGATAAATAGCAAATCTTGATGGAGGATTGCTGTGAAAGGCATCTCTCCATTCCATTCGCACCTTTTCAGCATTCTTGTTTTTCCAAAAGGATTTCAAAATCCATTTTCTCTGATCATCTTTTAGATGACCTGACATGACAGAAGCAGCAAATTCAAAAAAGCTTCAAGCTTGTTTAATTCACTTCAAGTCAAACTAACAGTGTTTGATTCAAATCAAATTAATTGAACATATCCATGTACGTAATGTCAGATTGGTGCTATATCTTGTCCATGATAGATTTCAAAATTCCTTTGCCAATGGAATGCTACTGCATAGACTTCTAAATGATAGTAGCAATTACTTCGAAGTCTATGGCTCATGTTGGACTAATCATGGATATCCATCGACTGATTCAGGTGTAAATCGCCAATAGAACGGTCAACATAGATTTCCTAGTGCAAAATCAACTGTTAGCCTACTTTTGAAACACCTTGTATATCATTTCATTGTTGAATGTCCTTGCTATGACAATGAAAGAAATGCTTTAATTCCACACCTGAAAAATGCTATGCGATTAGATTTCTATGCGTACATGGATTCTCTAACGATAAGAGAGATCAGAACGGTAGACGAATATATCGAAAAAGCAATGTATATTAGAACCATAGATAGCTGAGTTAGACCAACCGATCTCAGAAAGTCAACACGATTGTTAAAGGACTTTCATCAGAAAGCATTTATGGAAAGATGAAATTGAATCTGAAATCATAGATAGCGGAATGTAGACATTACTGTTCGCATGAATTCATCCATTGCGGTGGACATGATTGACCTATCTGATCAATATGAGCAACGTGATTGTATCGGAGACAATAGAAATCAAATGCATTTCTTTATCAGATTGCTATAATCATGCGAAATGACCAAATGATGACACCTTGATAATGGATAGGAAGGACAATACATTGATAACACGAATGTCCTGCTACTTTGTCTCTTATGAGTCTTAATCAGATGCAACTGTAGCAGAACACTCAGCTATATCAGTCACTCGTGACAAATTTACATCGGAGAACGGTGACATAACTGGTGATGCTGTTATCATTCCTCAACATTTTCTAACTACATTTCAGGTATGTATACTGAATGTGATCTACTATAAATGATACATGAACAATATTAATTGTTATTAAAAAAACCGTTCTCCGATTAAATAACAAGACGTTAGAGTTAATAATCTGCTGCTGGGTGTGATGTGCAAATAATACCGCTTAATAATTGTGATTAATAACCTGAAGTATTGCTCTGAATTATATCAACGAATCCATTGACAACAAAATGATGCATATTTTGCCTCCTCTCCTCCATGTGTATTGAACTTTCATCTTTTTTGTGCATGATTCATCGACACATCTCATTCTCATCGTTAACCTCATTTGTAAATATCTCAGTACTTTTTCAGACATTCATCGTTATATTTTATGGATATCAACGGCGATAGTGGTGCAGTTGTTTTTAACTTTCATCTCACATTCCCATTGTCATCTTTCATCTTCTGCCGCGCAACTAAATAAATGTAATATGTAATAATGTAAATGTAATTGTTTGTCCCACCTGTTGGGAAATAAACATTTTTGAATTTTTGAATTTTGAGAGAGAGAGAGAGAATCGTTTATTGTATCACTGAATGGGAATCAAAAAGCATTACAAGTCTACATTTCATAGCAAATTAGAAATAGTATATACCAGCATAAAGTCAAATGTCAGAAGTCAATCGCAAAAGGTAGACGAAATAATAATAGACGTCAGCGGAATAAAAGACTTTCGACGGATGGTTGTTCGACTATAAGGAACAGACAAACGTCCACTGGGGAGCACAGACGGCAAAAGACTTTTAATAGCAGTATCTGAGCTATATGCAGATCTAAAAAAGTTCACAGCAAGACGCTCCCTTCTACTGCTAAGATCCTGCAACCTACAATTCCCTTTAATTTTCAAGCAACGTTTTTGTAATCTCTCCAGATGTAGTAGATCTTCTCCTGAAATGCCAATAAATACGGGACAAGCATATTCCAGCAGAGATCTTATAAGACCACAATATACAGTCAGAAATTCTGCTGATACCAATAGGTAGCTCATACCAATAAACAAATTTGAATAACTTTCATTCATCATTGTAGTGTGGCTTTGAGACCATGCCTCCACGTATCCGGTTGATGATCAAAATAACAAGAGAAAACGTCTTCGGATACCATTTCTATCTATTAACGTGTGCGACGTTTCGCTCACCGAGCTTATTCATGCACAACGCAGCAGTGAAAGATCTGTACAACAGCACAAATGCTTTACGAAGTAAGTAAAAGTCACTAAAACAATGTCATCCAATCTCTATGCTAAGAAAAAATGTACTACTAAAATTGAAATATAAGTAGGCAGAGGTAGACTGACAAAACATGAAACGTTTTGTGTCACCAACTGTGTCCGAAGAAGTGTCCGACCAGAAGTGGACCAGAAGTGGACCAGAAGTGTCCGACCAACTGTGTTAGTTGCAACTTCTCCAAGATTGACCGCGACTCATGTTTTGAGAAAAATCTTATCTATAAGATCCAATGCAAATTGTGTCAAAAATTCTATATCGGTGAAACCTCACGAATGATTGGTACTAGGGTCAAAGAGCATGTTTCCATGACCAACCCTTCGGCGATCAAAGATCACTTTATTTCTGACCATGCTGGCAACGTAATTTCCGTTGAGTGGGAAATTATTCACCGCCGACAGCATCATTTTTTGAAAAGAAAATCATTAGAGAGACAATACATAATTAATGCAGGTGACAATCTGATAAACAGAAATGATGGCTACATTTTCGCGTGACACAAAACGTTTCATGTTTTGTCAGTCTACCTCTGCCTACTTATATTTCAATTTTAGTAGTACATTTTTTCTTAGCATAGAGATTGGATGACATTGTTTTAGTGACTTTTACTTACTTCGTAAAGCATTTGTGCTGTTGTACAGATCTTTCACTGCTGCGTTGTGCATGAATAAGCTCGGTGAGCGAAACGTCGCACACGTTAATAGATAGAAATGGTATCCGAAGACGTTTTCTCTTGTTATTTTGTTTCATTCATCAAATTAAAATAACTTTATTCATCAATTCAAATGAAGAAATCAAATAAAACTTCCGATCAGAAGTAGTGATGGGCGCGATTAAAGTATACCGGCTAACCGATGATGAATTATCAACGCGACGATTGGATTTAAAATTTTGTCTCTATGTTCAGCGCACTTAAGACTTTCTTTCAATATGGACCTATCCTAGACTATAGCTTGCATGTCCTTCAGCACTTTGAGCAAATTTATTTGAAATTGCATGTAGCCATTAGCCGTCAATAGATTGTATTGCTTCAAATGTAATCCCGAATGCATACTAGTTGCATTATCATATCAACATTATTTCTCATACTTATTATTTTATTATAATATATCGGTATTAATTAATGCAGGTGTTGTGTTACTTGCTGATTCTCTATAAATCTTCTCCACCTACATGTATATGCAATGCACAATATCTACACATCAAGATTTCAAATATGACTGTAACAAGTAGGTGCGATAAAAGAACAATCTTTTTTATCTAGCTTATCCAATTGCAAATTGCATTGACTGCAAGAGAATGAGTTAAAGAAAAACCACTAAAGTAGGCATTTGCCGGTAAAGAGATTCCGTTTATAACGGGAGGGATCATGGGGGAGCACTTTAACCAGAGCGAACCAGTCTCACTGCTTTTGCTGTAGCAAAGAGAACTTCCCGGAGGCGATTGCGGCGAGTCGCTCAGTCCTACTAGTGTCCGCATCCATCGGCATGGTCCCACTTGCCGTCCCTTGGGAGACCACCGAGATGGCTCTGTGTTTGACGATGTAAAGCGGGAGTCCATGACGATACTTTGAATACTAGGACGTTTTGGCGATCTTCAGGATGAAGGTGCAGGCCAAGCCTCTTCGTTGGGATGACGGTCAACCAGTCGCTGGAATTAGCAACACTCGGATAATTGAGGCGAGTGGCAAAGCTAACATCAAGCAAAGAAGAACGTAAGGTAGATAAGAGAGACTTTTCGTTAAATAGTCCGGCAACCAGAACGAGTTTCTGCAGTGAACGAGGCCGAAGATGAGACTTTCACGGAATGATGTACACCCTATGCCTACTACGAATCGGCACGTCTGCCGAGTTCTAGTGAGTTCCTCTTCTTGTCAGACAGGATCAAAGAAAAACACATGTAGATCCAATGGGACGCAGATTGTAGTTTTTGGCTAAAATGAAATTTTCTATGTTTTCTCTGATTTAACGAAAAGTACTAAGCCCAGAGTCGTACTTTTTGGCATGGAATGTCTTCAGGTCATTTTCTTTCATTTTCATGCACCCCTGTCTATATAGCTAAACACATTTAGATTTGGCGAGCCTCTATATGTCGGCAAACACCAACATTTTGAGCTACTTTATCCACATTCCATACTTCAACCACATTCTCGCATACATCGTCGATTAGATGCATGATAATAGCACATGCACATCATAGGAAATGACTTGAAGACATTCCATGCCAAAAAATCATGACTCTAGACTTGGTACTTTTCGTTTAATCATAGAAAACATACAAAATTTCATTTTATCCAAAACTGCAATCTGCGTCCCATTGGATCTACATGTGTTTTTCTTTGATCCTGTCTGACAAGAAGAGGAACTCACTAGAACTCGGCAGATGTGCCGATTCGTAGTAGGCATAGGGTGTACATTATTCTGTGAAAGTCTTATCTTCGGCCTCGTTTCCTGCAGAAACTCGTTCTGACTGCCGGACTAAAAGGTGAAGGAGAGCCTCATTTGTGTCAGACTGTAGAGAGACTGAAGACATGTCCTGATGGAGGTGGACAGGAAGGGCCTCGACTGAAGAGTGGATGTGGGATGGCGGCCTTGAGGTCGAGTAAAGTCTCTAAGCTAGATGGTTTTTGTAGCTATTGTTGTTTCTTGCTTAAGTCTCATAATCTTCTCGTGGATGTAGTGGGAATTTGCAGGTACTTCCTGGTTAGTAGAGACAACTTTGAAAAACTACTGACGTTTGTTTTCGAACAATGCAGTGAATCTCAAGATATCGGAGAATCAGGGAGTTCTTCATGGTCATTGAACTCTGCGATGAAGGCCTACTTGTGTTTTCTGATGATTCCTTTCCGAAAAGTTTGCTTAGTTTCGTCTCTTAACTCCATCAATCAGCATCAGAAATCACTGGATCATCGTTTCTGGAAGTCTCTCTCAAATATGAAAAATAAAGGACATTGGTGATCTCATTTCGGATTTCATTTCATTTGTATTGCTTTAGTCATGCTCTTTTCTTCCAGGATATCTAGAGATTTAAAACGTAAGACTAGAAACGAAGCAACAACATGGACGCTTATCAACAATGGGTGAGGAAACGATGATTTTCTCAACCAGTGATTAGATTAAAATGCTAAAAGGTGAGGGCACAGTAGAGACATGCGTATATAGCACTTGGGGCGCAAATTGTGACCACTCGAATCAGATGTGATTATATGAAGCATTATTTGAAAGAGTTACAAAATGCTTTTGGATATACATGTATTCGGATTCGACCGGTTGACCGCACCTATTCAAGCACTTCATTCAAACAAAATAAATAAATTTATAGATGTTCCCACATTATAAATGATAAATTAGCCACCTTGACGCATTGCATTGTATTTGAGGTCGATTGGTAACTTTTTGACTATTGACTGTAGATTTTTCATTCTTTTTACTAAAGTTTGCGGTTGAATAAAACAGCAGTCCTTGGTCCATTCGTTAACTAGAAATCAAAATTTGATGTTGGTTATTTCAAGCAAAGTAAAATCATCAACAAATAATGGAAGGGCCATTGTCATTGGACTGCTGGGCTCAGTGGCCCACTGCTTATAATATAGAAAATGCCCTGTACACAAATGGCTCAGTTACATCATCCGAATTATAGTGCTTCAAAGACATCTGTACAGGATCCAGCTGCAAATAAAGCTACGACCAAGGGTGGCGCGATAATTTTACAAACTGCAGTTTTAACTGCAAAAATAAAAACTGCAAAAATAACTGCGAGTTTTGTTGGATTTGATCCACCGACTTCGGGCATTCTAAACCAACTCATTACTAACTGAGGCCCCCGACGAGTGACAGTACAACCTTAATCCTCAATCGATAGAGTGATCCAAAGTCAGCACTATGCTTAGAAGCGCGGACACTTGGTTGGAACACTAAGCTTCTCTATTGGATGGTTCTCAGTACTACATTTCACTAAAATGATCGGTAGATTGCTGATCGCATAAATTCAGTGTGTCTGTCATAGTGCGCCATGAATTGCACGAGACACGAGATAGCAATGAGACGATCATCTCTGCACGAGATTGAGACAGACTCGTGCGACACGTGTACAGATGCGTTAATAGTATTACGTCAAGAAATGATTTGGCTTATGAGTACGCTGGCGATTTGAAGGTTATTTCAAAATGTCAATGGCAACGCATTTGGAAAAGGTGAATTATCTCCCAACCTTTTCTCATCTATTCATTGTCAAAGATAACGAGATGAGATGTCATGAAAATACTAATTTTGAGTTCGAGATATGAATTTCAGACTCTTAACGCTAATACGGAGTGTTCAACTTCACTATCTTAATAGTAGGCTAATTAAAGATTTCGCAAGATTTGCAAAGCTAATTCTGAAATCGCGAAATAGCAACTGCACTTTGCGTAATTAT
This sequence comes from Prostheceraeus crozeri, assembly GCA_907163375.1. NCBI lineage: Eukaryota > Metazoa > Platyhelminthes > Polycladida > Euryleptidae > Prostheceraeus > Prostheceraeus crozeri. The sequence goes on from CAJQUW010001186.1 coordinate 81,880, forward strand.
GCAACTCTGCGAAAAGTTGATGACATATCAGTATTTCTAAAGCTGAAGTCAGCCAAAAATTTTTCTCCATTAGCCTGAGTTATTACAGATGAATTTAAGCATATTAGCATTTAAGAGTGAGTTAGCAATTGCAACTCATTTTTTCAAAATCTCTCTCTCTCCATAACTTCATTATAGAACGGCGCGACGTATTGACGTTCATTGTGCACATCGAAATCAGTTGTGACCAGGGTTGGGCACGATTAATAGATTAATTAATTAATCGAATTTTTTGAAATTGGAACGATTAATCGTGAGAATGCGAAAATGTCGCGCTACTTTTCTCAAATTCAATGTCTTTTTAAGCATCGGTGTGTGTCATTCAGTGCAGTATGTAGAGGATATAAGTTGATGTCCAGATCTAATTTACTACTCATAGCTACATTATTTGAATTTTGATTGCTAAATGCAAGTAGAATGACACATTCTCTGTCTGCAATATGAAGGTCTCTGAAGTCATCATGATATTCTAGTCAAACACGATCCTTTAGATCCGAATTTCCTAAATTCATCTTTTCGCGAACCAAAACTGGATACAGCAAACATCTCGCGACCAATTTTAATTCGTGTATTGATGTACTGACTTCATTTAGCTTTCAAAGCAGGCCTACATGCAAATATAAAATCACAGGCACGCTGCAAAATCCAGTTCGTTGTATAGAACTATGACAATGTCAGTTAAATTTATGGGGTTGCCGTCACCTCGACTTTTTACTCTATGAGAGTGTCAATTCAGTAGCGCAATGCCAAGCATAATGAAAATGACATCAAAGTAAGAAGGAATGTATCGATCGATTGACTTCGCATTGAAATGACCGCATTTGTCTAAGAAAAAGTTGGAATGTTGAGGAGCGCTAATGTTTAAGCACAATGGACTTGTGGCACACATTGCACAAATCGTTTTTGCACCTCAAAAAGACCTTATCGGAGAAAATAGATTCATCGGGCGGGTATTGATCGAAAGCTAGTTATAGGTAGAAATAATGAATACCATTCAAAAGCATATTGATTGCGCTATTAGGGTTGAAACCGGCCGATTTTGACCACACCAGCTTCCAAGATGGAGGCCGGCACCAATCATGTGTGCTATAATATTCAGCTAATTTATCATTTAATTTAATTTATATAATTATAGGGAAACGAGGAATCATCTGTCAAACAAGCGCTTTCATCTTTATCATTAGATGATAATCAATAATAATAATAATAATCACAATAATAAATCGTTTTATTGAAAGAAAAATTACAACCCAAACATTGAGAAACGTGGGGCATAGTTAGCAAAGATGATTCACTTGATAGAAATCTCAACAAAAGAAAACAGTGCAAATGACTTTTTACAAAGAGAAATTGCTATTGTATAGTTTTCGCACTTCAGCTAAGTAACTATTAGCACGGACAGCGGCGGTTGTTATAGGCAAACGCAACTTCTGTAAATTTTTCAAAAAAAGATCAATGGTCCAAATGAGGATCCTTGTGGACACCACTACACATGACTGCGTATGTGCTGAAGTTTTCTTTTATCTTGCTCTTATGCAACGGGAGGACAGATATTTATGGATGAACGATAACAAAAACTCTCAAAGCCACGAAGATTTATCTTTTGAATTAGGAAATTGTGTGATATATTGTCAAGCACATCGATAGACAGTAAACGGCACGCGGTAACTTCACGTTCTTGTAAACTTTCCTCAACGAAGTATTCCATGCTGATAAGGGTACAAACATGTACAGTGGAGCTATTTGGTCTGTTTGCAAATTGTCGACGTCATAAAGGCGTATTTATAAATTCCATTTTCGTGCTTCGTAACAAGCATTTTTCTTTAGGGAATGCGCAATACCGAAATCGGTAGAATTTTTGTCGACCGATTCGTAGGTGGATTCATTTTCAGGATAGGAATACTGTCTGCATCTTTCCACATTTGCGGCAAATTGGTCTCTCACAAACATTTATTGAACAAAAACACAGAAGTCCTGATAAGTGATCACCAAGTTTGCTCCATGCAACAGAAGGATTATGATCTGAGCCTGCACTTTTCTTATGATTTATTTTTTTAAGCATAGCATTTTTCATTTTCGGATTTGAGAAGACACTGTAAAAGGAAAATGATTTTTTCTGAACTCGCCGTCAGGTATGAATTTAGCCAAGACATCATCGTTCATCAAATTGAATAATGGCATTTATATCACAATTAGGCATGCATTTACGAAGCCAATCATCTGTAGTCTTTGATTTTCAAGCAATCACCTTATATGGATCCCTGCCTATTCGCTATTTGTTGGCCCCAATTTCTCTTGGCACTGGCAATTAACTGCTTCATCTTGTCTCTTTAATGCCTATCCACTGCCCAGTCCTTGGAACTGTAGGCCATGCATCTTTCTTTAGTTTATGATAACTTTGATCACATCTGTCATCCATGGAGGTGCTCGCAATGAACGTTAACCAGTGTCAAATGGAAATATATCAATAGCTGAACGCAAGTTCGTTTACTGCACGTCCTGTCTTGGGTAACAGAACAGGATTCAAAATCAGAATCATTGACGATACTGGGAGTTACAGCAAGCGATCGCCCTAAGTGGAATCGTCATATCTCTAGCATTCTAAGAACTGCCTCTCAACGATTGCATATCATAAGGTGCATGAAAAATACAGCTTTGAATGCGAAACTTATTCAGACAGTGTCATAACGTCTCTATCATTATATGCTACTCCAGACTCTACTTCAAAACTTGAGAAGCTTCAAAGACGCTTCCACAAATTAATTTACGGTGACTGTTGTGTGTCATAATTTTCCAGATATATCGCATTAGCGCACTTGTAAGTCGATTACTGAAACAATCAGGAAAGTTCTCTTTACATCCATCGGATCACATTGAGCCTTACCATCTGCCGTAGGAGGATGGGCATATTGAACATGTTCTTGAACTTTTCTCAACAGTTTTAATATGCCAAACCAAATGAATCAAAATCGGATGAAGAGTTAGGGCATGCTAAGTAATCTCTCAGTTGTTGGAATTTTTTGTGACATTTCATCTCCTCAGAATCTGGATTTTAAACTTTTTATTGAAGTGGTTCAATGTGCCCATATGTGGGGCACGTTGGACCGTCTTTATTTATTACTCTCTTGATCATGATGGTTTAACGTCACTACTCTCCCATCTGGGGGGGTTGGACGGTGCTGACATAGTCAGACTTTAATCTAGAGCGTTGTGATCGTTTAGTCCGGATGCCCTTCCAGGCAACTTCCAATGGCACTTTTGGGGTTCGACCTCTTGACCGGAAGTTCGCTAGGCCAATCACTGAGCCACTGTGCCACGGAGACCACTCTCTTGTTCAACCTTATTAGACTTTATGCACCTAACTGGCCTATAGCTTCAGTTCAAGAAATATCAAAATCAAACAACAAAATACATAGTTTGAGATTTTTATTGGCAAAAATGATAGCATAAATGACATAAAAAAATACATGCCAATTTCTAAAAGAAAAATGTTCATACCTGTCAGAGTTATCAGATTAGTGGCATCATTCATGATATAGAAGCATTCGTAAGAGCATTAATGCTAGATTTATTGATAAAATATTACATTTATCATATTGATCATTAATTAAAGCATGTCTGTAGGCATTGCGCATTAGCCAAAGAAAAAAGCTGAAAAGTCACCAAACATCAAAACAAGAAGTATCAACAATTCAATTGACTTGAACAGCAAGGGAAGTTCCAGTGCATTCAAAGTCACATTTTGATTGATATCAATGTATCAATTAACTTTTTTCAATATTAATTCTTCACCATGCTGCCCTGGTGTCTTTTTCTCGAAAAGAGTTGCAGCGAAAAAAACGAATATCATAACTACTCAAATATTTCTAAATAGTCAATTTGATAGAGTTTCAGACCAATCTGTACCATAATCACAGGTAAAAACTTATAAATCACCTCGTTCATTCAATAGAAGAAAATATGAGTATCTTAGAGTATGAGAATATCTGAGCATCATAGAACATGGGCACTATGAACCATGCTCATTGTGCCCTACATCGTCAACTTTAAAAAACGTGCTCATGTGCAAATAAGGCTGCATTCAAATAGTTTTTAACAAATAGATTAATGGAATTGATAAAGAATACTTGTGACGTTTAATTAGAGCATTTTGAGAAACTCAAGTCTGCTTCACATTGAATTTATATGCCCTTTCTTTGATCATGTCTGACAAGAAGAGTAGCCGGGTAGAACTCGGTAGACGCATCAATTCTCAGTAGTCATAGGATCTGCATCATTTTGGGAAAGGTTTATTTTCGGTCTCGTTCATACAGAAGCGCGTACTGGCGCCGAACTATCTTGCTGGTGAGTGCAAACTTGTAAGACAAAGTACAACGAGCGCTTGTAGACACGCACGCTCAAGTGCAAGCAATCGTAAGACAAGCAATTCTACACGAAATGGCAATTCGTATATATAGTTTCATTAGAATAGAATAAGCATTTTCGAGCCATGATTTTTCATGAGAGGATCGCGAATAAAGATGCTGGTTTAAGCTGTACACTGTTTACTCTGACATAGAAACCTCAGCAGTAGACAGGTCAGTTGGAATCATTAAGCGACTTCGTCTGCCTGAACTGGTAAAAAAAATAAAAGAACGCGACAGAGAGTTGACAATGCCGTTGCGTTACGTGAATGAAATATTGCATTGATATAGCACGTGTATTCTATCTGCTGATCGCACGTGTTCAGATTATTCATGATGTGACGTGTAATATACGAGTACAATGATTTCTCGGTGCGTTCCCTTCGTGATAAATGTGTGATTCTTTCGATTTTATTTTCATTGTTTATGAGAAAGTAATGTGAGGAAAAATTATGGACCTCTGATACAAGGATTCTAAAAAATTGCCTGCATTTTAATTGCACTTTCAAATTCGCCTTGATATCCAATTAATCCTCGATAATCCCTGCTCTGATATATGAGGTCGTGACAAAGGTCATGGCTGCAAAGTTAAATATATGAATATGCAATATGACGTATTCTGAAGTTAGATTTTTGTCCTAGGAAGTTTAAGATATTATTCAAATTGCGGTTTAGTACTTCGCAAAATGAATTAAGAGATGGATTTCATTATGTATTTATGTATAGGCAGTGGTTGCCATTTTATATGCCAGCTTCATGGTATAACCATCAATAGAATCATGTTTAATTCATTTCAACATATTTGCAAGTTAGATATTCGACATAAAATGTCCTTCAGACTCCATTATGCTTCTACTTAAGCGATGTTTAGAAGAAAATAAGTCAGGCGATGGTCACACCAAACCACGCACCAGTGGTTCATTCATGAGACTTGTTTCGCGCAATTTCCTATCTTCACTCCATGGAAAGATATTCACATTTTACGAATTATGATTGCATAAAAATCAAACTGTAACATCAAATTTAAATGAAAATTTCAGGAAAAATATTTTTCATGCAACTGAAACGATGGATGGATACGATTTATACTGATGGTACTGGGTTCGATTCCTTGCACCGAATTGACGCCGACTTTTTGTCTACCAAATTGTACTTGTTTTGAATGTGTAAAAGTAAAAATGGCGAGTGAAGCCGGCTGGTCTACTTTTCAAATGCCATCGCACACGCATGTCGACCTACATACGGGTCGGCTGTCTTCTAGCCATCCTTCGCTGGTAGCCTATATGTAAAACCATGCCAGAATTTTGTCTAGATTCAAGTGTGAAGAGAAAATGGGACTAAATGGTGAAGGAAAAACTAAACAGTGGTTCTTCAAATGTATTTGCTCCATACACTATTCTCGCATAATCAGACAGGTTTGAGCCAGGTTCTGCGAAACATGTATTCATGGACATTTGCTATAATTACTGTACTTAATGATAGCTTCCGCCAATATATTACCTACCTGAAAGAACCTAGGAATCTCGATATCATGCTTTGTATAAATCATGATAGCGAGCGTATCTAGTTGTGTTCAGGTTCGTATATCCTCCAATGCCAAAATATTGAACCGCGATTTAACATTAACGTGGATCTTTTAGGATATAGTAGTACAGGTCATTTAAGGGTGTGAAAGCACTATTTCTCGCAAAATTCAAGTTAATAATATTGTGCTTAAATGAAATGTACTATGCAACAATGGAGGAAAATAGCGATCAGTAAGCGAACAGGCACTAGGTGACATGTCAAGCGCAATTCACGCGTATTTACGGAACACCCCAAACATCCGTGGTTAAAGCATTGGGTTAAAGACTACATCCTCCTACATCAATGGGTTAAAGACATTCTATTCTTCTACGCAACGCGCTGCACTAAGCGTCAGAAATCACTTGATCTGATGCTGTTTAAACCACAGATTTAGAGATCTCTCTAAATCTGTGGTTAAAACATGGGGAATGTTTATGAAAACGCGCGGGCGAGCGTTTATAGTTTGCGCATGGTCTACGGTTGTCTGTGTTGCCGCTTGAACCACGGATGAACCACTAAGCATGTTCTGTCTTCCCCATGGTCTTCCCTGTGCATGAAATTGAGGTCCTATCACATTGCTTAACCTCTGATACATGCAGACACATGAGACGCAAAGTCTATATAACAGGACTGCCGACAGATGTTGCAGCAATGTCACGCATAGCCACGGATGTTTAGGGTTATGTGTAATTACGCGTAGTTTACGCGTGAATTACGCGTAATTGAGCGTGGCATGTCACCTAGTGGGATTTGAAGATTCAGGGCACGGGTAAATTTGCACCATGAAGATGATAGCAGAATGATCACATGAACTGTGGAATGGATCAACAACTTGAATATAGGAATCACAGATGGATTATTCACAATAATTAACTCCAGTATTGATGAGTTGCGAGTTGGAGTGTCAATCAGTTGCACAAGACCGTTACGAAGAGTCACTTTAAGGAAAATGTTGTGAGCATAGTCACAATGATTTTCCGGAATAACCTAATTGACATCAGGAAAGTTGAAATCTCCACAAATTTTGATAGGGTAATTGAAGCAAATATGTGACATAATAAATGCACGGAATTGACGAGATGGCTCTGGAGATGCTCTTATAGAGGTATATATGCCTAGACACCAAAAAATCTAAGAGCATTTTCCTTGTTGTATTTTATGTCGATGCACACTACATCAATGTTTGATACACTTCTGCAGCCTGCTATTCAGTGGCATCCGATCCAAAGCGTGTAAATACAGCAACACCGCCGGTCATCACTTCGATCGCACCAAATGGTACTATATAATACATGTCAGCACATAAAAAGGAGTCTGTAGTGGCACTTTTCAACCAAGACTCTGTAAAAGCTTGGATGTCATAATCTTTCGAGGTTAACATCGACTGTAAATTAATCAATTTTTTGCTTTATCTTGCGTTGCATAAGCAACAATGTAGGTGTGAAATTATAGTGTCATGTATACTGAATACTGAATTATGTCTATAAATGTGTAGCAGACTCAGAAATTTCGGATTTGCATTGCAATTGGGTTGTGTTGCAATATATAGGTATATTCAGCGCACTATCCGCATTAAAGTGTGTGCTTGGAGATAAACATTTATCAATGGGAGTGCTGAGTTGTCATTTCTCAGGCAATGGTCCATTACCTCAATTGGTGATATCGATCAGTCGCATCAGTAGGTAATTAAAAATAGGACATCTTTTATCTGTAGCAGCATGATCTGTTGTAGAGATTTGGAGAATCTTTGTGGGGGCAGTAGGAGATGTGACTGTTTCCGCATAAAGAGCAGGAAGACGAAGCGGCTTTGCAAAATTTGTAGAATGTCCATACTTGTAACATCGATAACACTGTAGCACATGAATGCGATCTTCCTCATAACACGATTTAGCACCTATGCGCATTGAATTATTATGTGCAAAAATTTTCTTGCCTTACATCTGGCGAAATTCTACAAACTGCACTTTTGTAGACGCGATTTGTATGCATGAAGAGAATTTTGATTGATGATTCATGATGAGCATCTGATGGTCAAAGATTCGAAGAACAATTCTCATCCAGCAGGTCATCCTCATCAATAAATTTCGGGATATGAGTAATAGTGATTTTTGGGTCGATGAGAGGTCGGCTGTTAGTGCGATATCCAAGTGATTCATGGACATTGTCGCCAATTTCCAGGACATCGTCCTCAGCTTCAACTCTAGCTTTCACTTTGCCATCCTTGCTTCGATAACATCGAGGGAGAGTGGCATTGATTTTTTGTCATGAAGTATCTTGCTTATATCGCTTTCGATAATAGCACGACTCTTTGATGGGTCGATGTCCTATATGAGTATGCCAGACGACTGCTGTCTTCAACATACTTGCGAGTATGATGATTTTAATGTCTGTTGAGGACCAATTTTATTGGAGGAAATGGTACTGTAGGATTATTTTGGGTGGGGATTGTGCTTTATCGAAATATTTAGGAAGCAATGTGTTTGTTATTGTGCTGTATCCTCAATTGAAAATAGGAGCATATCTAGGTAACTGCCATCCCACTCATATGAAAGCATCTAACTGATCATTTTTAATTCAGATGTCAAGTTTTCATATCAGACGCGGTTGCTTATATTTCAAAGCATTTCAATTCAATTCCAACACTGGTCATGTTCAGTGTATGCCTACATGTTCAGATTCTCATGTGTGAGAAAGTTCCAATAATGACCTAATACTGACCATCTGCAAAATTACTGCTACTCTGGTAAATATGCGTTGTAACCACCGCTTTGGTAAGTTAATTAGGTAAAGTATCCAAACTTGGACAGATTTGAAAATTGCACTTGATATTATTGAATAAGAGATTTCTTGTAGAGCTGATCATAAAAACGAACCATCTAGATTTCGCTGAAATTCAGTCGATTCATATACCTTCCAGTCGTGTCGCACAGCAGCAAGCCATATATCATTCGAGAGCTTGCATTCTCAGCTTTAAAATAAGCTATGATAGACTTGCATCCGTCATTGTATCTGTTGAGCAGTGCTCAAAATATGGAAATCGCTCAATTTACATATTGCAATTTTTCAGTATTAAGTATGATCATTATTCAGGCACAACGAGAACGAGCATTATCTGAGCTCTCCTTTGACATACTGGTCAAAATCGGTGAACTAGGAAAAGATTAATGACATTGTGAAGTTATCACAAAATCATGACCATTTTGACTGAAAATATTAACATGAAAATGAAAACATTCTTCCCTAATAGTGTGGTTTCCGCTCTATATTCTCACTTTTTCATCAAGAATGCTTATGTTTGGTATCCTCAGAATCCTTGCGATGTAAGGAGTGTGAACATGAAAGTTAAGTTCAATAGTTCTTTTTCAAACTTCTTCAATATCTTTTCTCATTACCGTTAAAGTACACAGATATTCAAGGTAAACAATCTACAACATGCTTTCGCTAATTGTTTTGTTTTGAATCTTCTGTTTTGTTTTCAAACACAAACACCATGTAAATTGAACGAATATTCAAAACAAACAACGTGGAGAATGGTAATCATAATAATAGGCATAATAGACAAAGATGATATTTATCGGAATCAAATCAATCAAAAATCATGCAGAATTACAAATAATTAAATTACTGCTAGATATGAAGGAGTGCGAATAAATGAAGTTTACAGAGACTTTAAGTACTGTAACGCCGTCAATAAGAGCTACGTCTTCCAGGTCAGGCGTGTATTATGAGTCTATCTACTATACAATTGCTCGTTCCACATTACACTCAGCCAATTGCTGACCAATGGGACAAAGTCTCGACTGACTAATCAGCGTCAGGTGATGATGCAATAAGTACATTTATTAGAAGTAGCTTGACCAGCATATACTCTTTAAGTTTTTAGAGATAGGCTACTTATATAAGGCATGCAAGTTAATACAATTAATGTACAATTAATTAAACAGTTAATGAATTCTCCCAAAAATACGGTATTCAATTAAAAAATACACGACTAAAAACATGCACTGCATTAGCAAAAGTGTTGACCACTTTTATATTATGGGAAAACAGCTACCAAAAAAGATAAAATATAGCAATAATCTCACAATCATGCGTCCTGATTTTTCGATATTGATTTGTGTCTTCGGAACCTACCCAATATTTTACCCAAGACCTTGAGTAGTCCTATCAAGCCCAAGATTTTGCCCAACCTTGTATAAGTATGAGGAAAATGAAATCTGAGCAAATATACTACTGAAGCAATTAGGTAATGTGATGAAATTATATCATGATCCAAATTAGTGGATGAATGAGATATCAAAAGTATTAATTGAAAAATGTTATCATATAACCTCCATCGAAAGGACAATATACAATACAATCCGCATGGTATGCAAACTGATCTCAGAAAATTGAAAAGGACGAAAATATACGACGCGTCTTTTATCTGCAACCATTTATATTGATCCCCCATGATTGGCTTTAGTGTCATATTAGATATTACTTTCATACCTAAGGAAATCATTGTTGCCATCAAGCAAGATGAATCATTGTTACGATAATCAATTCATGATTTATATGTGTGGAGTATCTCCATGAAAAGAACATTAATTCACTGCATGATCCAGCAAAATGAAGGAAACACAAGCAGTTTATTAGCCATGTTTCCATAGATCCTTCGGATATTAAGAAGAGACGGAGAAACTCTGACTGTGATTCAATGATGCAATAGCAGCAATAGCAAGATTATCCTCAAAACCTTAAGAAGAAAAAATACATGTTATCTATGTAAATCTGCATAATCACGGAAAGAGAATTAGTCATGGAAGGAAACTCATGAACTAGATATCTATCACCTTAGCTATGGTCAGGACCGATTATTTTGCAAGTAGGCCTAATATCAGAGTTTCCATTTGAGTAGTAATTTGTAACCACATCGTAACAAGTAACCACTTGTAATTTGAGTTTCCATCTAGATTTTAATGATCAATGATGTACATATACTCATTGACAAAATTTTTGAAACATTTACTTCTTTAACTTCTTTCTTTTTGACAGGTATATATACATGTATGTATGATACCTTGATAATTTAGTCACAATCTCCACCAAGAAATCAGAAATCAGACGTTTATTAGCCATTGAGGCAAAACATTACAATGTTAATCAAGATGATGATAAAATGAATAATGATAAGATGGTAAACATGAAATGGCTATGATGAAGCGGTCGTTCGAACTTTAGCGGAGAGGAGACATTCACGGCATATTCTGAAATTTAACTGAATAACACAAATTCTTTAATCTGATTCATGAAAGTATCATTAACTTGGATGCAACTATACAAGCAGAGTCAAATTCAGTACGACAATTGCATTTATTATGAATAATAGATAATGAAATAGGATGACATTTCACAAAACAAGGAAACCCATCTTCAAACATTTAAGTCAAGTCATCGATCTGACATATACTGGTTTTTATTTATCAATTTAGTTGATCAGTCACACTCAATCAGAACTGTAATTTTATGAGTTAATAGACGAGTCATGTCTGAAGGTCCGGAGAGCACGTAATCAATTCATCAAATATTATTACAGTAAGTACGCTACGTTCATATATAAGATTGAAGTCAAAGACATAACACTACTTATTATGATATGAATAATATCATTGACATTCACCTGTAATCAGAGCGAAAATTATTGGATGGTGAAAAATTACAAAGTGCTCCATGAAAAAAATGCGTCATGAAAAATTACAAGTCGCTAGCACAGAAAAACAACGCATGTAGCAGATTCAACTTTAATAGCGCGTGTGCCCCCCTCTAACTCCAATACATTCAGTAATCCGAGATGGCATGGATTCACAAAGTTTCTGAATGAAGGATGTTTCAAGGAGAAGCCACTGCTCTGTCAGGCTTTCAGAGAGAATCTTCAGGGACACTGGTGGAAGTGAATAGCGGTCTCTCACTCGCCGCCCAAGCTCGTCCCAGACTTGTTCAATGGGTGACAAGTCAGGTGAGCGTGCAGGCCAGTCAAGGGTTTGAATGTTCAATCTCCTAACAGTGGCAATGACAGCCGAGGAGCGATGTGGTCTTGCGTTGTCGTCTTGGAAGACGAGATCCTCCACCCTGACCACTGGGGCAACAACAGGAAGCACAATTTCATTGAGATGCCTCTCTCCAGTCAACGTGCCTTTGATGATGACTGCTGTCACTCGTCCGCCATGCCAAATGCCACCCCACAGCATAACACTTCCACCACCATATCTGTCGTGTTCTTTAATACAGCATGGGGCAAAGCGTTCACCTGGAAGACGATGCACTCTGACACGACCGTCATTGAAATCCAGAGTGAATCTCGATTCATCGGTCCACAAGACTTTCTGCCAGTGATGGTCATTCCATGAGCGATGGGCATCACACCAGGCAACTCGTCTTCTGCGGTGCTAAAAAACTATTAGGACAGCTGGTTGTCGCGATTGAATTCCAGCTTCTCGCAATCTTCGGTAAACCGTTCGAACGCTAGTCTATATTTGAGGCACTCTTCCAGTGTACGACTAGCTTTGGAACTGACACAAATCAATTCCTCTTTGCAGCCAAAACTAGACGTGCGTCTGTCCTTCCTGCAGACTTTCTTGGTCGACCAGATCCCTTCTTCTTTTTAACATCTCCTTCTGCTTTCCATCGACACCACCACCACCTCCAAGTAACGACTCTCGATAGTGCCAGCTAGCTCTTCGGCAACACTCGCACAACTTCTACCACAACGAATCATTCCAATAGCCATACCTCTGGTAAACTGATCGTGTGCCATTTTATTTTACAAAAGCTGGATTTCAGTTCACGTTTATGTTCAATTTGTAAAAGCAATTGTGACAGTTGTATCGATATCAAAATTTGAAATTTGACCACCATAGATCCTTCTCCATTCTCTAATGTGTTGAATGGTAATACATAGAAAGCGAGATACTGCATCATACCTGAGAAAAAAATGAAACAAACTTCAATTCAAGCCAATAATAGTTTGTTTCATTAATTATGTCAATGATTATATATGGGCTACACAGATTTTTGCCTGGTGTATAGTTATAATTTGTACTGGTAAACAATACTTACCTAAATTTACAGGCCTGCATTTTTCATTTCTCACCTGAGAATGATGGAACAATTGATCACCTTGGCATATAAGAATGATGAGAAGTTTATCAATTCAGGAACGTGTTCGATCCATATCCGACTATGTTTTTGCAGTTTTACCCTACCCATGCCGGGCTACGCTTCGTAATATGTGGTTAATAGCTATTCAAAATCTAAAATCAGCAATTTTGACAGACTTTTTGAAATGTCTGAAATTCGGTTTAAATGATATCTTGGTGGAGTATACAGCAATGAAATGAAATGTAGCACAACAAGCCAGCGACTTGAAGAGTGAGAGCCCGCTTTCATGATCATTGCCAATCATCGGAGGTAAATGTCCATAATTCAACTAGCATCTCGAACTTGTCATTTTACTTCATTTTGCATCTCAGCAGTGTTTGGCGCTAGCTGCGATGAAATTAACATATTTTTACGCCACACTGCTGCGTCGGTAAGACTCTGAGATGTGTAGAAGCCAAACAAACTCAGTTGCAGCAGAGACGTAGAAATATACTACTCGTAATTTCATTATCAAACAATGCTGAGTTGCAAAATGAGGAATAACTACAAATTGTCAAATTGTGGATATTTTGCCTTTGATGATTGACCAGCGACCACGAGCGCTTAGGTAATTCCTCATTTTTCTAGTCACTTGCTTATGATACTTTCAATTTTATTGCTATTTCAGTAGATCCTTCTAAAAAGGCTGCTGTATGTGAAGGTGCTAAGCATTACTCTTCCAGGGACCATTCAGATATCGAATCTGATGCTGAATTCACGAATGTAATGGAAAATAATCTAACCCAAGATGTTATGGTTAAAACAGCAGGAATAAATAATAGGACACTCAAAAGCAAAAGCTGAGACGATAGAAATGCGATAACGCATTTGCTTTTCGGCGAAATAGCACTGAATAGCGAATGTACATAGCGGAAGCATTTTCATGAAAGCCAGTTGGAACAAACTTGCGGAACGAGGAATCCTGTTTCAGATTGCAAATGAGAAGTTGCATTCATCGACATTGTATTTTAATTACTCTAATTATTCAAGCATAATCTTAACCTACTTTTAGTTACCTAAAGAGTAGTAATAAATTTCAAATATATTATAAATAGAATACAAATTCTGTGAAGAAAAATTATACTTTTGAAGTCTCATAGCCTAACGCAGCTGATCAATGCTGAAACGCTGAATAATTTTTGGGTGGTGAAGCGACATGGTACAACCAACCCGGGAAAGCAGTCTCCCGAATATATCAAGTCGCAGATATTTCATGCCTTCACTACTTATGCGTTATTATATACGTTTATGTTGATTGACTACAGCACCGGTTGCATAAAGTCATAATATTAGGATTTCTTTATACTAACTTAATTTTTTAATAACCGGACTCATCTTCATATGTTTTAAGTCATTCATTTTAAGACAGCACGTGGTCTTATATTATCACCTTTGCATGTTTTCACCGTGAGAAAGGATATTTGGGGAACGCATTCACAAAAGGCGTCAAAAGTTAGTTGAAAAGTTCCTGTTGGAAAGTTACAGCTAAGCGTTCAAAAGTGCGCAAGTGCCAGTCCATCACTGCTCTAGTGGTAGTGGTGGTCTGCAAGTAAAATGCAGTCTTCATGACTTTGATTTTCTGTGCAATGCCCATTGTGCAGACGATCTTTATCAACTTCATGTCTTTGAAGGAATAGAGAGATGTCCTTATGATTGCTTCAAGAAGAACTAAATTTCTTAGCAGCCGCAGACGCCGCGTTTCGCCCTAGGATTCCTGCCAGGTCTGTGAAAGATTTGGTAGAAAATCTAAGAGGACCATCTAAGGAAACGTAAGTTTCGTTCCAATGTATGGGTGATGACAATACTACAAAAGCTAATGAATGAAATACTCTAAGGAAATACTGTGCATTCTTTACACTGTAGATCCTTGAACACATCTGCATTTGTCTTTTATATTGTTGGAGAAATGGATGTTCAAAGCTCAAATCTATATAGAAACTTTATTCTTTTATTCGTTCACATCTTGATAACTGTGCACCTGTCTGGTCACCTAGCGCTGAATTTTTATTGAAAAACTACAAAAAGTTAAAGTCTTTTCCTAAGTACTTGTGTTTTCAGTGCAATATGCCGTATAAAAGCAGCTACTATGCTGCCCTTTGTAACCACTTTCATCTGGATACCTTGTACAAAAGACGGACAATTTCAGACTCCACCTTGTACCATAGGATGGTAAATGTAAACTGTTGCTATTATATCATCAAAATTCGAGGACAACACGATTCAAGGACTCACATTTCTTTGACCTCACGCTCCTTCCATTTAGGCTCTCTAAAATCTCTATAGCGTCAATGTCAATCACGTGGTCACTTTCGAACGTGTGACGGGCAACCACTGAACAATCAACGTCCACGGATCTGACAGTCCTCTTGTGCTCCTTCTTTCGGTCATCTGACGTCCTGCCTGTCTCGCCACGTAGGTCCAACTGCAGTCATCCTCAGAGCAAGTTATTCAGTAAACTACCACTAACTGCTTTACCGGAGTCGGTCTCTTCCGAACCAATACATTTCCAAGGGTTTGTCGATGGCTTCATTCCAACATTGTTTGAGGACACCACGAACCATCTTGATCACGTTCCACTGTAAAATTGATACGTGGTTGTACTTCATTCAGAAACCGCACGAAGTCATCAAGTCTGACCTCAGCTTCAGTCCAGTAAATCAATATGTCGTCGACACATCTATTTTGTTGCTATTTTGTATCTGCCATTCAATTTCGGAACCCATTAAACGGGCCAGACAAACCAAGTGTGACTGGTGCTTTCTTCTTCATTGACCACAGTGCTTTCTTGGTAAAACCTCGTTCGGTAGTCCGGTAGAGTACAAATTTCCCCAAGAACTCTTATGAAAGCTGATGAATTGAAAACAGTTGAATTTTTTAAACCCCCAAGTTTCAAAGCATTGTATTTCTACAGTAATTTTATCATTCACTTATATTTCTCGCTATTTTTATTTACCCTGTGTATTTTACAAAAATGCATTGTCTGCCATAGCATGTTGTTGGCATCGCTATATGTCACGTACTGAATAAAAATAAAAAATATTCAGTGGGACACATTCCCTCTATTCTCGCTTTCCGAACTTCTGTTACTTTTGAGGATGCTGATCTACTTCCACTATCAGTCACCTTTTTCTCATCTATTCAGTTCGACATGATGGTGTTGCCAATAGTATTAGGCCTCATGACATTATCTCCAACTTCATTCGATATTGTGTGTTCTTTGTTGCTTATCGCTCACAAAGGATAACCTCCTCTATCGCGACTTTCTAATTCATTTTCTCTTTGAAAAGTGAGGGTGAAATGTTTATTAGCTGTTGGAGGGACCTCACTGGCTTGGTGGTAGACCCACGTATCTACATATGTATAAGCAAAAACCTATAACCAGACCTATATTAGTCAAAATTGGTGCTTTTGCTTATATAGGCCTACAATTCGGCTAATGGGCTCCCTCTAACAGCGAAAATTTATCTTCTATATTTCACTTAGCCGTCTATGTCCTCTACCAACTACACAGGCACACTATAACAAGCTTTCAGGACAACACAACCGCTGTCTATACGCTTTCTGTACATTCTTATGAATGTAAAGTCATAAAAAGCAAATTATAGCGATACAGTGTGAAATCAAGTTACAGCTTCGTAAAGCAATAATCCTTTTTTGTTTATCATTTTATACATGTACTTCCGTGTTCCTCCGTAACTCAGTACAAGTTCTCCTTCTAAACATGTTGTCTCACCTCTATGTCACTGTACTTTCTGCTTCCACCGCTGTTACTACATGTATCGCTTTAGTTCATTAAGTTGGTCATCTAGCTGATGAGCCCCTTGTACATATTCTTGTATATATTTGTTTTAGTATTTGTTTGTCCAGTTTTACTTTTATACTTTTGTTCTTGTCTTTGTGAACTTTTAAAAAACCGTGTGTTCAGCCCAGTGAACGCTTGATAAGCCCTAATCAGGACTACCTTATATTTATTATACATAAATAATGTATATAATATCCGCACGTTAGCGGACTTCAGTTACAATGCGTTTCATCCTTAGTGTGTTCTTTAGTTGATCTTGAGTACATTGCTCCGTTTTTCTGATAATTCTACAGTTAATTCAGGTTATATTTTATTACTGATTTCTATTAAATTTCAGATAATTCCACAGCGTCATTGCATCTACTAACTGATGAAAAAAGAGGGCCCAAGGGAGAACCTGGATGAAGTCCAGCAAACCAACTGAAAAGGAAGATCAGATGTGCACACATTTATGAAAAAATTGTCGATGAGCTAATTTTGCATTTATCCAATGTAATCATTGCTTGTATGCAATAATGCCATGATAATTAAAAATCCATTTGTAAACGAGTTATCCGTCAGGAGATGATAGATGCAGTATTACTTTTTTGTGCTCTGCATAACGTATTTTTTTACAACTGACTGATAAACCTTGAGACAGATTGGCTTGTCTTCTTAAACATGGTTCTTTATTCGATTTCGTGAGCTTAGTCCTCTTTATCAGTCGGATGAGCTTGATCATGGGTTATTGAAGGCGAAGTCTTTGTTCGAAGTCTTGTTGAGTGTTGAATCGTCACTCCGTTGTGTATCCGTTAAATGTTGTGAGTCAAAGAAACTAGATGATTGTTGCGTAAGGGTGGGTTAAATATGCCCATTGTGATTGTCGACTTGTGATCGCTATTTTCTTTACGTAAGACTGAAACAGAACTGAAGAGCTTGAAATATATCAACCCTACGTCGCACTTTTCCTTGCTGAAGAATGTCAAAGGTTGCTTGCCCCTTTAGGACAGTAAGGATTAACCGCAGTTACATCACAGCTTCCATTGCACGCTGTACAATGAATGAGTCAACCGTGGTCATCCTCGGTGTCATGAATATCTCCGCTGCTGTCACCAATGAAGCGGCTGTCAACGAATGCTAAGATGAGATACCGGAGCTGAAGTTGTTGATGATTATGAGAAACACATGCAAAGCATCAACTAGAAATGATAACATGCATGATTCATATGTAAACCTGTCGTATCGAACATTTGATAACTAGCCTAACTTAGACCTCTTTAAAATGAAATTCTCTTGATATAAATAATTTCTAGGGAGAGAATTTGAAGGCTGGTGCGGCTGCTGATGGAGATTATTCCTTAACAAAAAGACTCCCAAGTCACTCCTTGCCCAACCGATCAAGAGAAACTTATAATTGCCTGATCTAGCAAGAACATCTCCCGTCATTACTGCCTGGTCTAGCTGGAAAATCGCCAATCATTTCTGCCTGGTCTAGCTAGAATATCGCCAATCATTTATGCGTGGTCTAGCTAGAATATCGCCAATCTTATCGCATTATGTTCCTTGCATTTTGACACGATTGAATCTTTTCTTCTGTACTACTATGAAGCATTCTGAATTTGTCTGTATAGTTAGATTTTCATTCACAAATGTACTTCTATTCTATTCTATTCTATTCTAATCATTTTTACCTGGTCAGCAAAAATGGTACTAGTCATGTCTGGCAGTCATTTTCCCAGTCAAGAAGGGCTCCCTGTTGACTTGTCACGATGAAGAATAATAGGTATATTGTTGAAATGTTAGCCTGTTCTAGCAAGAAGGAGGACGGACTCCAGTCATTCTGACCTGGCAATAACCCTATATAGCCATTATATCACCATTGCTGGTCTAGCTAAAATATCCCCGATCATTTTTATCTGCTCTAACAAGAAAAAATCCAGTCATTCTACCCTGGTCTAGCGAGAATATCTCCAATCATTTTTGTGTGAGCTAGCAAGAAAAAACCCAATCATTTTCATGGAAGGATTACCTGAAGACTTGTCACGATGAAGAATAGTAGGCATATTCAAAAGAACAGGATGTCTTCTTAGGTTTATTGGCTAAAAGAATTACTAAAAACAATATGTACAGGCCCAACGTTTCGCGTGTTCACGCTTCCTCAGGGGCAAAACAGATAAGACCTACGGCTAAAATCGTCAGTACAGCACAGGAGTAGGCATATTGTTGAAATAAATTAATGAAAAAAGAAAAATCCAAAGATATGCGTAGAACTCGAATGTATTGAAAAGATAACGAAATTACAAATTTTCGACCGAAGCCTTCATCAGGGAAAAAAAATCGTGTGATCGTAGAAGCCTTCATCGGCTGAAAATCGCGTATGATTTTCACCTGATGAATGCGCCGAAGAAAACTGGTGACTTAATTATCTTTTCAATACATTTGAGTTCTACGCATATCTTTGGATTTTTCTTTTTTCATTTATGCGATAGCTTGATGACTGGTATGTGGTTTAGGGAGTTATCCTCCGCCAGCATCTGTCTGAGTATCTAAAGTGCTTAAGTTTGCACTGCTTAAGTTTAAAGAAAGAGAATTTTTAGGTATGTGAAAAGCTTTGGAAAGTTGGTTAACTGCGATAGTTAGCAGTGCATTCGAACGAGGCCATTATCTCAGATCGCACAGTTCCTCGTTCATTTAACGATTTTGATCGCTTAATCAGCTCACCGCTGATTTTAATTTCTTGGCTGCTCAGTTCATTGAAAATGTCAGTTCCCTCTGTTCTTCTCCATTCACTTGGCTGGACGGCATACTTATTATTTATGTCGAACTTTCGGTAGATAAGGTAATTGCGCTTTTCGAGCGTATTTAATAGCCCATTAAAAATCCTATAGGCCCTTTCTTCACACTGTCTATTACAGTTGTCTACTATTTTGTCCTTCATCAATCTGTCATTTTCAAGACAGTTTCCTTTGTTTATTATTTAACTATCGATATTTGTTCTTGCATAATTCTTAAGCTGAGCAAAACAGGCGAAGCAGACTATCTAGCTCAGACATTGCCTTGTATTTGCCTTGCATTCAAAGCCATATTCAATGATAATTGCTGTCGAATCGTCACCATTACATGTTGGTCTTCATTGTTTTGTCAGAAGACACCCTGTAAAACTAATGCTAAATTGACCGCGAAAGTGATTAAATTTCTAACTGTTCTCGCCAGTTTGAAAACTAAATCTAAGAGTTCTCACCACTAAATTGATCAATAGATGATTAATTTTCACAACTTTCAAGGCTTAAAAACTTTGATCATTTTTAAAAGGATGTACATTTTCGTTTTTTCCATGTATCTGATTCGAAAAATAAGGAATACAATGCGATTTACCCTACTGCAATTTTTTCTTTTAGTCGCAAGTGTTAGGCATGGAATTCTTGACATGTCAAAGCGATTGAGAAGTATGGTGTTAGGTAGAAATCATGAGATAATCCAAAAAATAGATATAAATATGTACTTTTCCAAATGAAAGTTAGCGATTTTGTGATCTCATAATAAAAGATGATAAACTTAATGAGCAAAAACCTGATATTTAATGACTCCAAATGTGAAAATACCTCAGCAAGCAACTAAAATTATAGTAGATGTTTCTGTCAACTTGAGCAGGCGTGATAACATTAATTGAAAAAAGTGCTTGCAAAACATACATGTGCAAATTATTCCATGGAAAAAACGAACTGTGAAAACTTATGCAGACATTGATGCCTCTATTCAGCAACTTGATCCATTAAAAGCATCAAAAAGGACAGGCTGTCAGTCAATTTAAGCATGAATTATGTGTCAAAATTCCTGTCAATTATTTTCTTTCATTAGAATGTTTCAAATTATTTTTAAGCTTTAGCTTTTGGTGCAAAATTCAGCGCTTTCAACTTTAAAAGCTATTTTTCATTACAAAATACATTTGATAAATCGCCCTTGCTATTTGCAACGTTAGCGCTTGCATCACGGATGACACCATGATACTTGCAGAATAATCAGATCCTTCAGTAAAGATGATGACTATATATTTCTTTGTCGAATTCAATTATGATCAAACAAGCTTATCAATATACATGACAATGCTGGTCTACCTTCTTAAATTCGATACACCCACCCAATGATATCAAACAGATGGAAATTATGCAAATTGGATATTTTGAATGAGTGTCGGAACCACAGAATTCACAACGGTTTAAGATGATGATCTTTGCAATGAAAAGTGCAACCCCACAGAGAAAGGTCATCAGCTGCTATCTCGCGATTCACAGATTGCGACACTCTTCTTCTCGTTATCACATCCGTATTTTGAAGACAGTAGGTTTTTGATTTTCACTTCGTGTATAAGCAGGCAAGTTGTTTTGCGAACATTGTTGAACTTGTATGTTCGAAGCATGAATGATGCTCATAGTCATAACAATAATTATAAAAAATAGTGATGATAGAAGATCAATTGACGCTCATTCGTGTCGTCTTGATTTTGCAAAATATAAAAAAGGGTCACCATTATCCTGAAACGATTTTGTCGCCTGAACATGCTTACTTATACATGCGGTGTGGTGAGTTGAGGCTCATTTCAATTTGGTATTGAATTTATTACCTTCCTTAGAAATTGTATTCTAAAATGAGACCACATAATGGATTTGCTGTCTTCGTGCTCATATTGTTCGATTTACTTGTTTTACCTAGTGCTTATCACCTGAACGTACGTGTTCGTATTGTTGCTTTTCATTATACTAAGATAGCAATATAGAGAAGATAACAATGTACATTCATTCACACGCTCGTGTTCTCATGATCTAACCGTTGCTCTCTTTTCTAAACTCAAAATTAATATCTGACTTTTGAGGTTTCCGCTTGAAGATATCACAACTCAACCAAATTATCAATCTCATGAATGCTGAAATTCAGCGAAGAAAATGGCTGATGGTTAAATTTTGTTATCTCTATTACTAGGCTTATCAGTGCTCTCTGCACCTCGATGTATCATTCAAAATTGAAGGGAACAGTTATCTATTCATGAACAGTTATTATCAGGAATAGTCATCACAGTCAAAATTTAACAGAGAGTTGTAAGCAGAAAACATGAACAAGATTAGCTTTACTTATGAAACACTTCAATACTCTAAGACTATAGAGACGCTGCACGAAGATTTGATGTTCCGTCATAAAATCAATTCCTAGAACATAGGATACAAAGGGGTGACACGTATATCGATGCGCTTTGATTTTGTAGTGTTTATGGTGAGCTTCTCTACAGTTGATCAATCACGAAAATTCTGATTCTCTTCAAGGACTCCGTCGTTGCTTGAATTTCTAGAAGTAGGCGTACATATGGTGACATCGTCAACAAGCTTCACAAGATAATAAATGAATTTACAGTCTTCAGGCTTCCAGTGGCTTCATTGAACAAAAGTGCGCCAAATACTGATCCCTGAGATACCACAGAGAGGTCATTACAATCTGGTCGCTTACTTCAAAATCAATTCTTACACTTTGCCTTCTATCTGTGAGATACGAAGTCATTAATTTAACAAAGTTGTCCGGTAATTTACAATCAATTAGACGTTGTAAGGTAATGTTATGATCGATTTTGTCGAAAGCTTGCTAGGTCGTCGGTAAATACTTGGACGCCTGAAATAATTTCCTCCAGGTCAATTAATTTCGTTATGGAATCTTGCAGAAAGATTGATACTGCAGTTTTTGAAGCATATTTTATTACTCCATGCCGAAAGGGACCGACCACCTATTAAGTTGTTTTTCATGCTGTTTGTCTGTAAGTTGTTTTTCATGTTATCATGAATCAACAATAAGGACGGTCTAAGTAACGGTAAGTAACGGTCTCAAGTCATTTGTAGAGGGTTTCGAAATCTTCGGCACCGGGGTAATATGTGCATACTTCCATGGAATAGGAAAATAATTTGCCCTTGTACTTACATCGAAAAGGTGAGTCAATGGTAAGCTCAGCGGAAGTACTGCCCATTGCGTGTTTCTCTACACTCAGAGCGCGCGACAGGTCAGCATAGTCCGCGAGGTTAATGTGAAATAAAGATCGCTTGTGGTATAAAACGCTTAATCAATAACGGATTTGGTCCAAAGACGTTCCGACTGTCTTTGATTTGATTTGGTTATTAATGCGATGATGCTGTCTCAGAGTCGAAGAAGTATTTCTTCAATGTGATTAGCATGGAAAGCATCTACAGATCATGTGTCTTCATATGAGGCTCCGCTGACACAGCTATGCGTGTTAATGATAGCGCTACTTTACTGCAAATTATGAGCTTACAATTCAGTCATCATCAGCTATCCACCACTACGGTGACGCATTGTGTTTATCGATTACTCACGGATGCCTAAAGACTGCACTAGTCCAGTTGGCTCGCTCAGTTACTTTACTGTACACTGTTATTGTATAAGCTACATAAATAGTACGCTTTGCTTTTCTAGAAATTAATTCGTAATTACTAGTAGCATCTGACTCGCGATCATTCTTTACACAGGACTAACAGGACATTATCTGCAGAAACTGAATTTTGAGACAAAAATGCAAACTTGAAATTCAGCGCGATTAAATAGGCGCCTTTGCGCATGACAAATCCGTATTTAAATAGGTCTTATTCGATGTAGTTCACTTGGGGTTGAGCGCTTAGTCCGCGATAAGTAAAGTTGAGAAACATTGCAATTGAGCCTAGCAGGAATGAGTTCAGAGCCGCATGTCTTATGTACTTTCAAAATGATTAGCTCTTTTGTCACTTCATTTATTGTTATCATCTCGTCATTGCTATGTTGGCCATAAAGACAAGAAACTTCAAAAGACATATTCCCAACGTTGAAATTTGAGGACAACACAATATTGATACAATGTCTATTGACTTCAATTGTCCACGGAAATTGTGAAATTGCAGATTGACACACAATAGAGTGATATAAACTGAACCTGAAGTATCCACTAGGTTCCCATCGACTTCTGAAGTCGCACGACGCAGAAGTTTTGTCTTATATATCTTAATCAAGTGATAAAAGTTCGACAAATGAGAAGTTTCTTTCTACTTAGGATATTGCGCTATACTGTTATCAATTCTTACTTAATTGTTAAACATTTTGCATCCCCATATTTGTCTGTTCACTTTACTACCACATTACTTTCAGTGCTTCTGTTCTGCGTTGTACTTAGTGACACAATTGAGTTATAGATCTTTTTACTATTCTCATACACAGTGACTTAGTTATTCAGTGACACTTGTATATTCCTTTATCATTCCCACTTTTCTATCTTCGATTTTCTTCGTCATTTCCATAAATCTTCTGCTGATGGACACATTTGATATACAAGCCCGTCCTCTTCCCTAAAGTTTTGATTGAAGAAATGTACAATGCACATTCGTTCTTGTTATTTAAATTTTACTGTGACCTCAATGTATCCATAAAAACTACCGGAGCTTCATTCTACATCGAATAGCTCCTTTTTAAAAGTGTGATCTGTGACGGCATTTGTCTTGAGATCGGCAATGCATTTCCTAACAATTACGTGTATGTACATGCGCATGTATGACATTATGTGTCTTACATTCATTACTCTACAGTCGATTCCGTACACTTTTACGTGTGACTCGATTCCGTACACTTTTACGTGTGACGAGCGACGATTTACACATATGACAACTTACTTTCAGGCAATGTGATGCTAACGGTACTTACTCATCATTTAGGCTTAATGGAGTGAAAGGAGGAATGCATTCAATTAATTTGTTGACATGAATAATATAGAATATGATATTATCAGATGTTATTGATACAAAATCGTAGACATCAGGGCTCTGTTGGCGTTATCTGTCAATAAGCACAGTGATGTAATATGTTAATATTAACAATAGAATAATATGAAATAAACGATAGATTAAATTGCCACTCAAAATATGTGTGGCTGGCAGGACTCGAACCTGCGATCCAGGTTAGCTAGACCTCTGCTCTACCAACTGAGCTACAAGTCGCTTACATTCAACTGTTTCAATTGACACGATCAAACCTTCACGACGCATCAGTTGTCATAGGATCATGATGTCATATGAAATAGTAATGCAATATAAAAAGCTGGGCACCCGATAACAGCAGAATGGGCAGAATGACTTGGCAATGCGTTGTGAAGGTGGTTTTGAAAGTTTCGCTTATTCATACATTATAACTGAGTAACCTGTTAAAATGATGTCGCGCATCATGAAATTTTGATCAATTGAATACTGTAGCAAAACTCCACGAAATAGCATTATAGTACATAGCGAAGAGAAGAATTATCACGTCATTTCTCACACGAGAGGAATGCTTATGTCATTTTCCCGTTTTTATCATGCGCACTTTGATAAACTTAACCTCAAACCATCACTAAGTTACAGACAGCAGTATTTTACTAATTCTTTACAGACTAGACTTTGAATTTACTCTAATAAGAAAATTAGATAAACTTAAATCAGTTCAATAACAATGACAAATAATCAAAGTTAATGAAGCGATCTCCGCGCAGTCCATCAAGATCAGTTATTAAATTTCAGGCAATGCAGTAAATTTTCCGCAATTCTTACTCTGTAGAAACTTGCTCTCTTTTAATGCTGATCACACACCTTTTGCATGTCAATTTAATCTGACGTTTGAATTTCACTCAAATCAAAATCAATTAATTTGACCTGTTTATCAAATATGAGATGCATGCAGTTAACAAGAAATAAGAATCTGTCCGACTTTGAAGGATGCGATGACAATTCATCTACCAGCAGAAAACACTCAAATGCTCTGATGACTGGATGGGAACTATCAAAGCTAATCAGGTGTTGTGTAATCAAAGCAAAATATCAACTGGTAGAGAAGTATCTGTCCGAGATGAACACCTGGACTTGACGTGAAATTATAAGCATCTACTTTTATGTGGACTTTTTGATCTAAAAATTAAATACTGAAATTTGAACTAATCATTAAACACTTTTATAATCAAGCTTTAAAAAATCATCCAAATCATCCTCTCCATCACATGCTTCTTCCGCGACTGCCAGATTCAAGAAAATTCCGGCTACTTATAGTATCGAACCCGATACAGCAATCTTCCTCTGTAATCTCTATGTCAAAATTGTCAAATTGCGGCTTTTGATGGGATTTTATCTTTCTCTGTGATATGTCCGCGTGTTCTTTTTTTACTTTTTTGTTTTCTTTGTTACTTGAAACTGAATTTTTGTCTGATCTTTATTGTTATCACAATTGGTTTCCCCCACGATTCCAATTACTGGGGTGTATAAGAAATAAACGTCATTATTATTATCATTTAGAAAAACTTTTGTGACTTCAAAACCGGGTAAATTATAACGAGAAATGCTACTTATTTGATGACATAACAAATATCATATTCTTTAGAGAGAATACGATAATTTCATTGTTAGCGAACGCTTTTTGTCATTACAATGACCTTTTCTTAAATATAACAAAATTTTTCATGAAGTTCTGAGTTCATTATCTATTGAAATTTTTGATAGAATCTTGATGACTTTTCGATAATAACCTCAGAAGTGTGTTAGCTAGTCCGATTGGGGCTGTTCATAAACTAAAACTCTGCCGTCAGAAAATTAAGACAATTTAATGAACGACGGTATAGCACCAAAACCGACTGAGGATTCTGCCGATTTCGGTATTGTAACGTCGTTCAGTAACTTAGCTGAATATTCTGTCGGCAGAATTTTCTGCCGGCAGAAATTTAGGACTCATCTGAATCAAAGATCTTGGCTTTTGATTTCTTTAAGTTATTAAATATGACCGATTACTGATCGATTTTAAAAGTGCTTCAGGAATTATACACCTTGCATATCTAGAAAATGAAAAATTGCCCAAGGACTCAACGATGCTACTTTTGCGGTTCGCCATTGGTAAATTCAATCTCGACCATTTTTTAGGCGTCCGAGATCTCGAGATTGCAGTGCCGAGATGTCGACTGTTCGAGATTAGGTTCTTTTATTATACACATACTTAACGAATGAAAATAAATTTTACACTGAATTGCTTCTTGGTACATTAGATCAGCTGTTGACGCCAAATGCTCCCATAACAACTTGTTTAATACCATCTGAAGGATAGTGAATAATCGGTTCTTGAAGATGCACCATGTTTAATGACTGGACTTCTGAGCTGCCATATTAGAAGACCGACAACTGCGGTCATCTGTCATCCATGCATGTTATCTGCTTTGAACATAGATGTAGATGTTGAACACTTATTCCAAGTCAATAAATATATGTCAACTCAGCGCTGCATTTGAATAATTATTTCTTTCCATAGGAGGGATTCTAGCCCTACACATCATTCAACGATCATACCCATCATTTTTGCATATGATTGACTATCATCAATGATTTTTTCGAAAGTGCAAATTAAATAGGACCTGAAGAGGACTGTCGGTAGCGGCTGAAAGGTCACACGCTTACACACATATCTCAGGGACTTTTCTAATAACCTTGCTGATCATGCTAAGATAGAGAGAGTTTGATATATTTTGTAAATTTGATGTCGTCCTATCTTTTTGATCGCACGCAAAGTGTTCGTGTCGACACATCTATTAGCGAAGTTGTTCACGTTACGTCTGGAATAAGTCAAGGATCCGTTTTTGGTCCTTTGTTGTTCAACGCTGTGTGTGGTGGCCTCAAACCATTAAATTCAAAGTACTTAATCATCAAATATATTGATGATATCACAATTTGTGTCCCACTGTATAAAGACTGTATTAATGACCATGTGTTGAATGAGCATTATAATATAATGAAATAGGCTGACGAAGTAAACCTCTCTATCAATCATGTAAAATCTAAATGCATTTTTGTGAAGAAGTTGTCAAATTGTGAACCAATACCCTTACCGGGAATTAAATTTGCCGATAGCCATACTATTTTGGGTGTAACGTGGTCGAGTAATTTAACATGGAAAACTCATTTTGATAACATTTCGAGAATTTTTGTCCAAAGAACTTGTTGTCTACGAGTATTAAGAACTTTTCTCTCAAGGGAAGAACTATTTATTGTTTATAAAAGTCTTCTACGGCCATTGCTTGAGTACTGTGGACCACTCTTCGTTTGCCTACCTGCTACTTTGTCTAATGAAATCAAAAAACTCCAACGACGAGCTCATCGAATAATATGTGGGAAAGACTGTTGTGAGAAGTGTCTCGAGCCTTTAGATGTAAGACGAAGGAACATCTCTTTGTCCTTGTTTAGGAAAACAGAAGACCCTTTTCATTGTCTCAATCAATTTTTTACCAGTTCACAGTAACCGTTCTGAGCGTTTCATAATGCCGTCATTCAGGACAACCCAACGAAAAGCATCTTTTTTTGTGTTTATGACTTTGCTGATAAATGACCTTCATAACATTTTGTGATATCTTGTATTGGTTTTGTTAATTAAATGACCGCCCACTTATGTTGTAAATTACTTGATTTTCATTTGATTCAATATACGATTATGAATGAATGAATATACAAAAAGAGTTAGCAGATGGTGTGAATTATGAAAGATAAGGAATTATGGTCTCAAGAGTGCGGGCGTCTCGTCATGTTTGCGGAAAGTCGGGAATTCATGGAGTTTTGTAAGACAAACAGTGAATATAAGTGATCTTGCATCATATTTTGTACGGCGGAATATTTCTTCCGGATGATATCCTGTTCCGTGATGTCACGAATGATATTTTGGTTAGGATGTTTTTAAAATTATTCGATGACATATTTATTTGATGAAGATAATTGAAAGCTAAATTTTCTTCACGAGCGCTTTCAGCCAGCACCGCAGGCGGTTAGGGTGTGGAGAAATTTCGACTAAAAGTTACTGTGTTGCGTACTGACCTGCACGGGGATAACAATTATAGTTTCATAGCAAACTTTTTAATGCATTCCATGACAAAAATTCACATCTAATGTTTAGTATTATTATCAAAGCGGTATTTCGCAACGTTGTATTAAGTTGTGCTGAAAAATGCAAATAATCTAATATGTTAACTTTCAAGAAAATGGAAGGGCCCTTTTCTATGGCTGGTCTCTTAAATCAACAAGGCATTCGATTGAAACCAAATTCGCTTAAATGTTGCAAGATTTTCAAGATGATTTATCAAAAACATCAAAGCGTGGACTGCAATATCTCAGATTTCTTCGCACACCTGTTTTT
The DNA here is from genome assembly GCA_907163375.1 of Prostheceraeus crozeri. Classification (NCBI taxonomy): domain Eukaryota; kingdom Metazoa; phylum Platyhelminthes; order Polycladida; family Euryleptidae; genus Prostheceraeus; species Prostheceraeus crozeri. The sequence goes on from CAJQUW010001186.1 coordinate 111,049, forward strand.
CCCTACATTCCTAGAATTTTCTGGCTTAAATGCATGATAGCCCTGTATAAAATTCATAAAACATTTGATGTACGACCATTTTTTTAAGAAATTCAACTTTTATGCGCAGGCACTTTTTTATCCAAAGTTGGTTGCTAAGCCCTAGCGGGCAGTTTTTCATGTTGAATTCATTTCAACATCTGTCATTTCTGCCAACCTGTATTTGTTGAACCTTGGTTACAGTACAGCAAAAAAATAGATCTAAATATAGATCTAAAAATCGATCTGTTACAGCAAAAACATCTATGCACAGCAAATCGAAATGCAATGTCCGCAATCATGTTCATACTCTCACGTAGATGTTGTACGACAATGTCGCGCAACTTTGCTGTGCTATGCTGTGTGGCAAATTCATCCAGCAAAAATTTTGCTGTGCGGCAGAAGCATGAATTCACCTTAAGATGACAGCTGCCTCTCAAAAAAGATTTCCTTTATCTTGATGATGTTAGCATCAAAACTGGTGAACAATCTTTTCTGGGATGATGCGAAGCACGATGGGGTTTTATGTGAAACACAATGTCCAGCAAAAATAAATTTAACTATTTATAAATTTCAGCATCAGCAATGTGCTAGTTGCCCAGTGCCAAAAGCACCATGAGGAGCAAAGAACTTAATACAACAATTTCAAGATCTGATTGAATATATAATCTACATTTCTATACAGAGATTTTGATAATGAGAAATAAATTTGAGAAACATCAGATCAGTTCATGAACGGCAAAATCTTTGTTCAGTTCAGTTCAATGGCAATTATTAGCGGTTATCAGTAAATTCCGTTCAGTCAGTTCAGCAATGAGCGGCTCACTCACTCATGTTCGACTGTACTGGTATGTGATAGAAACATTTTTCTCAATAAATGTTGACAGTGCATATAGTTTATCTGCTTTCAGCAAAAATTACTAAATTTTACTATCAACATCTCTTATCACACTCTCACTGTTGCTGCTAACTGCACATTTGACAGAAATAATTCGGTTGAGGTAAGATAACGTCAAATGAAGGTTTCAAAAGTCATTTATATTAAACTATATTTAACTTCAAATTTGGAAGAATGGCCAACGTTCAATTATACATTGGACATGCATGTTCAAAGATCTCTGTGTGCATTATTGTTTAATATGATATTGTTAAACAATAATGGAAGATAAACTCAGGCTTTGTGCAGTGATCAGAAATTACTGCAAGTATCTGCTAATTAGCTGCATTGAAACGCAAGTAAAAATTTCGGATAATCATAAAGTTTGCAGTGCCAGCCAGTTCACGCGGGCATAGAATAGAAGGATGTCCTTAGATTTGAACTACTAAAGCACAAAATTCCGTTGTTCCAACCGTAGACGGTGTGTTTCGCACTACAGGGGTTAGTAAGGCTCGAAAAAGGCCTAAATTAGCTTGAAGTATCTGTGACTGAACAAGCTACACAACAGATTATCTACATTTATTCATCATAGCTTTGTAGTGCGGCAAATCATCGTAAAGTCTATTACAGGGCCCCAACGCCTTCCAAAGAATAATGTGCTTCAATCTTTCAAGTCTGAAGACATCATTCTAATCTTTTTTTAAAAAATACAGGGGTCTCAAAATAAAAGTTGTAGCTAGCAACCCTTCAAATTTAGAAAGATATATTCATCATGCATTTAATGGACGCGTATTTTTGTGACATCCAACGATTTTCTCATTATTTGAAATAGGCCAAATATAATTTTACTTCGAAGCTGGATATGCACATCGTTTGGGTGTCTACTACTAGAAGTTATATATTGCATACCACAGCTGACGCTTTAAATAAACGCTTTTTTTGACGACAAAAATGCAACCCTCAAAAACGTCATAATAAATAAAAAATATAAAAAATGAGCATTGTTTATACGCGAATGTACATTAGGCAAACGCCTTTCTTCCATGTTATCGATCATTATTCATCTAATTCTCATTCTTTTGAACTGGGTGTTAAGCAAGAATGCAGAATGCACCTGTTTTTAAAAGTTTTACCCTTCATCCGACAAAAAATTGAACCCAGGTCTCTCGGACGACAAACTACGGCGACAGTAGCATAGTAACATATGTTGGTTGAACCATTTATCTTCATGAGTGCTAAAATCTGTAATTGAGGATAAAATATTCTACAAGAAAAGTGCTTCATCATTTGATTCGAGTTCTGCAATGCGAACATTAATAGCATGGCAGTTTGATCTAGCGCCTAATTCATTTCGTTTTTAAAATTATTACATTTGAAAGATGATATAGATAGACAGAATTTTTGATGTAAAAGAACAACGAGAGCGAAAAACTGTAAAATGAATTACGCTGAACAATAATTATATTCGAGACAAGCTCTCAATCATAATGCACTCTGTACTATAAATATTCTGCAATTAGAACATAAAGTTTTCAACAAGCATACTCGCATGCATGAAATATCATCCGATAACCAAGACACAGACCAAGTTGATATATTGTCATTATTCTACCACTCTCATTTTGGGATTTTGTTCTGGCTCTACGAGTTTGCCGAATATATTCACAAAGTTTCGCACGTAATCTTCACTTGCATACAGAATTGTATATAACTTTGAATCTTCGCTTGCATCTTTTCATGTTATCTTACCGAGATCTAGTCGATATCTTTAAATTTAAAATATCATAGGTGCATGGGCGCTTCGATATCTACTTGCTCGATGACGAAAGTCGTCGATAATATTGACGATACCTTGTGTACGAATTATCGTTACTCGGTCATTGAATTATCTTCAACGTCATCGATCCCATTTTCTCCTATTATTTGATACTGCAAACATTTAATTACTTTCTGAACGTTTTTAATATTTGATTATCACTGCATAATATTGAAAACAAAAACTGTCGGTTCAATTATTTCTAAGTTTAAGCTTATATTTAAGGTTCAGTATGAAACTTTAAATCGATTTTTCAATCAGTGAATAAGCAATTGCCCTCAGCGGAAGATGTTTCTTATGTGCTGGTGGAATGTTTCCGCTTTCTATGATAATCTTGCTTGAGTGAAATTCAATGAATGAAAATCCTAAGAAAAGAGTTTAAGAAAATAATTGACCATTGTAAAACGATTGTTTTATTTTGATTGCATTTATTATTTTCATCGAATATTATTGAATATTTAGTTAAACTTTGATGTGGCTTCTATTTATTGAATCATTCAATGACAATTCTATAAATATTAAATTTGGGATCAATGTCGAGATTCATTATCATTATTGAATGCATATTTTGTCATGGTTTATGGGTGTTTCCACGACGAAAGTGAATTTCATGCTGTGTGATATAGGGCATGACATTTAGCAGCCCCACTATCTATGCAAATAAAAATGCTGAAATATCTGCAAACATTTAGCATTTCAATTTTTTATATTTATATCAATTAATATGAATTTAATAATACTGCAAGATGATATATGACGTGACGGCCAATTCTGACAATGAGTATAACAAACAAAACGATAACATTGTATATAACTGATAAACGATGACTACAGGAACTTTGACTTGATAATAATACGACTGAAAAAGTATATCTTTTTTTGAAAACTGACAAACCATGATTGGAAATTTCATGACAAGCATTCTTTTGAGTTTTGATTGCCTCTAAAAAGAGAGCTGGGTTTCCTTTGCGAAACAATTACAAGAATGCATACTGACTTTTAGATTTCTGTCCTTCATTCTCAGACTCCTCTTATTTTTGGATATTGCATATTTCGGTGGAAGGCCACAAGTTGAACTCCCATGTCGTGCATCATTTAATATATGCATAAAAATCAGCTGAAGTATACTTATGAAGTCATTTCAGATGTTGTATGAAATAGCCTTCACAGAGTTTCCCGGGTCTGTATGATTGTTTAGAAGAAACCAAACTTCAAGATTAGTTTTTAAAACACATTCTCATTCTTGCATGCTATGATAAATCATGAGACATCTTCTTGCTTTAAAATCACTGAAAAAATTAGTTTTTGTTTTAGCTATGTGTATGTTAAGGCTTTATCGAATAAATTTCATCGAATTATTGCTATCGTTATCGGAATAAATGTTTTATATCGCAAATCGGAAAAATTGCAATCTACAAATGCTACGATGACAATATCCTTGCATCACAGAAAAGCAATAATTATCGAATGTTGCTCATAAATGATAGGATGTCATTCATCTAAAAACTGATGAAGTGAAATTGTATAATCAGAAATATGCGCTTTTGGATAAAAAAATAAATTTTCACTGAATGCAAATTCAGATACTTATAATGCCATCAAGGAAATAGCAATCACAAGACAGCTCAGCATTTCTCAGACTTCACAGTTAAAATCTGACTGTCATTATAATCTATTGTCGTCATTCGAGCTGCAGGACGATACCAGCAGATCAAAAATCTCGATGATCTTGAATATCGACGATTATTATGCAAATGTCGACAAACCATATATATGAAATGCGGGTACCTATGAATAAAGCATGTGTGAATAATTTCAGTTGTAAATTACCGATATACTTGAAACTATCAAGTATTGTAATCCAGAGTAAGCCAACGAATGATATTCGTTGCCATAAACAATAATCACGCAGTCAATAGGATGAAATACATTATCATAAAAATGTTTATCACATCCGCAGTTTTCATGTGACAAAATACCATGCAAAAATGTTAAATAAGCTCATGAAGACTGGTAGGGGAAGAGCAAAGAAATACTATGTCTGTTAGCGATGGAATTCTGTGAACCGGATCATTAAGTCATTTGGGTTACAATTTTGCACCAAGTGAAGAAGGGGCACAATTCGGTGACCGGTATTTACGTTTGTCATGAATTCATCGGTTTTTGCATTAAAACAAAAAATGGCGCTACGCATAGCTTGCATGGTTAACCATACCGGAATACTTTGATTACTTATGAAAGCCTGCATTTGAAAAATACTTCAAATTATGCATTGACAGACATAATTAATTATCAAACGAATGTCAGGTAATTGAAAAGCTTGATGTAATTAAAATTATTCGACTGCAGATTTGCCATTAAGTTCTATAATTCAATAATAGGTAAGGTATGCATTAATTCCATAATGCAAATGATGACGAAAATGATAATGTTTGAATGATTGAAGATTGTACTATATACATGTACTATCAACTGATTAGACAGTAACTTTCCTTCATACCGCTACATAATGAATACAACGAGTATCGTCCAACGCTACTACAGGCCATGTTAATGTTGTAGAAGCATTGGCTGGGTGACTAATTACATGCAATGCTCGAGTCAGTTTACATGTAAGGAAAAGAACAGTTTTCCATCCTTGTACGTACATAACACATAATCAAAATGTTGAACTGCAATTTTAAAGAAGTCAAACGCTGATTTAGAGGGATAGAGCTTTAATTTACAGCACACATTCTCTTAATTGTCTAACTTAAGCTTTTCCATGATGTAGAGAATCCGGCAAAGTTTTACAAACCGTTTGTTTTCAAGCTTTCAAAATTTTTTTTCATCGAGCAATTTTCCACAAAAAAAGTCAATTTTACATTTCGATGACATATTTGACATAAATGTTGCACGCTCACTTTCAACGCTCATGCCATAGTGAAGAGATATTTGTCTCAAATTCACCAATCCTTATATAGCATTTCCTCATTCCGAATGTGGACTTTCATGTAATAATTATGGAAAAAGTTGATGCATGAGTTGGTGATAGTGTTGGTAAGTTACAGGCCTGCAAGTAGGTGAAACATAACCATTTCCAAATATTGAGCAGACCTGCTGTGAATTCTTTTTTGTATTGTCTCATTTGAGATATTTCCTAGATTTCCTCTCAATACATTGATTTTTGGTTTCGCAACTGCTCTTCAGACTGATGACTCGGAAATTATGACAAGATTTGTGTCTATGTTGCGTGACGATAGGCCTTACGGACTTTATACAGAATTTCGAATTCATCAGCTTATTTGCGAAACATTGACAAGAATTAAAGAGATGAGACAATGACCGAGACTTTCCGGTAAGCGTTGTATCGAGTTGGATGACAAATCTAAAGCTCCATAAACTGAAGAGGATTAATCGGCCAAATTCTGCTTAAGTGTGGAGACTTGTTTGGTGCAGATCATTGATAAAGAGCTGATCATAAAAAACGGAACACCTATATTACGCTGGCGCCCAATCGATTCTCATGCCTTCCAATCGCATCGCACAGCAACTTGCAATGCATCATTGGACAGCTTGCATTATCAGCTTTAAAATGAGCCGTGATAGACTTGTATCCGTTATTGTATTTGCTGAGCAGTGCTCAAAATATGAAAATTGTTCAATTTACAAATCGCAATTTTTCAAAGAGAGAGACGTGAGTACGATAGTGAATCAGGCACGTGGAGAACGAGCATTGTCTGAGCTCTCTTTTGACATATTGCTCATCAAAGTCGGTGAACTATTAAAAAATTAAAAAATTAGTGATATCGTGAAGTTATCACAAAATCATGACCATTTTGGTAGAAAATGTTGTGCTCTCCTTTTTCATCAAAAGTGTTCATAAGTGGCATCCTCTGAGTCCTTGCGATGTGAGGAGTACGAATATGTAGGTTATGTTCATATAAGTTCAATAGCTCTTTTTCAAATTTCTTCACTATTTTTTCTGATTTCCGCAAAAGCACACAATCAAAAGTAGGCAAACAATCGGCTGCCGCTATGAGAGAACAAAGACATGTCTTCGCTAATTGACTTGTCTTAAGCATTCGTTCACCTTGCAATGTATTTGTATACATTTGCGGAAATGAGAAAAACTATAGAAAAAGTTTGAAAAAGAACTTTTGAACTTATATGACTATAGCCTAGCTCAGAAAAAGAGAGCTCAGACAATGCTCGTTCTCCACGTGCCTGATTCACTATCGTACTCACATGTTTTCTCTTTGAAAAATTGCGATTTGTCAATTAAACAATTTTCATATTTTGAGCACTGCTCAGCAAATGTAAAAGCGGATACAAGTCTATCACGGCTCATTTTAAGGCTGATAATGCAAGCTGTCCAATGGTGAATTGCACGTTGCTGTGCGATGCGACTGGAAGGCATGACAATCGATTGAACGTCAGCGAAATTTAGGTGTTCCGTTTTTTATGATCATCTCTGTGGTATAACTGCTGAACGCGTATGTACGCTATGCGTGTTCTCAAGCCGTGTATCTCAAAAAGTGACCTTATAGTATATAAAACTTTCATACGCTCTGTCTTTGAGTATTGTTGCCCAGTATTTGTCGGGTTGTCTAGTACTGATGCTGCACGAGTTGAACGTCTTCAACGCAGATTTCACCGTCTCATTTGCGGCAACGAATGTCGAAGTCCTTGCCTGGAGTCTGTACATTCTCGTAGAAATGCATTGACCGATATATTCTTTCACAGTGTAATGGAATCTAGCCACTTTCTTCACGAACTCTTGCCAACCATGTCTCGTGCAGGTCGTTTTTTACTTCCGGAAATCCGCACTATGCGACGTATGAACTCTTTTGTGCTGTATGCCAGTAGACGCTATAATGACCATTTTTGTCGCTGATCTCACTGCAATATTCTTTCTTGATCATGGATGTTCTTGATATTTTTCTTTGTGTAAATTTGATGTATCTTCCGATTTTCATTTTTAAAGAATAAATACGCATACGCATATTAGAATACGCATACGCGAACATCACTTGAAGGTTTTTGTATATCATCATTGTCAATATCAGTTACCCTTACTAAAACATATTGAAGATAAAACTTCCACCGCATTGAGGTAGAAAGATAATGGATCAGGTATTCGGTTAAAATGTTAAATACCCTTTTTCTTGCTGTTATAGACGATTTACTTAGCTACATGTATGTTGGTCGATTTACAATATTAATCGGTTAACCGGCTAGCAGCTTCTTAATCGGTAAATTTCCTCCGGCTCTGCATGTTTCTTTTATATATTTTAATTTTCTAGAGAAATTCATTCCACTTTTGATCATGAAATCATTTTCAACACCTTGGCTGCACGCCTCCGTGGCCATGCTATATAGGATTCAATCTGAAGAAGCTTTTTGTGCGCTTGTACCATTATTACAATCTTCTAGGCAAAAACTGAAACAGTGTTATCATACATAGAGTTTGATAATTAAAGTGTCTCCGTTGCTTATTTTAGAGCACGCCTATTACATCGCCTTGACTGCATCGCATGGCGCCAATACAGTTTCGGCTATACAAAACATGGAAACCAGCAAAGTCATTGGACCCAACACCTCAGAAGCATATGAATGAGAAATACTTTTATTGAATTACAACAAGCAAATCGATCTGAGTCTGAATGTATTGCACAATTCATTTTAAGACTATCTGCTTGCTAATCACTTCGGATCCAGAGATTGGAGGAAGAATGCATTCAGTCAGTCTCCATGTTAGCTTCACTATATCAAGGCATTCGCCGTTTATCTATCTGTGCTACCTAAACCTCACGATTCATTCACAATACACTTAGAGAATGAATTGCGTAATATAGCATTAATAGCTCACAGCTGATTCGGAGAGCTAATTTTATCTATACTCGTGACACCCGATGTTTGAGAGTGTGAGTGAGATGATTTGGCTGTTAAGTCTGACAAACAAAGCAACTGCCAGACATGAAAAGATTAAATTCAACACAATGAACGACTGTTTCTGAAAATAATCGTTAGGGTTCTGAACTGAAGCATTTGTCTAACGGTTCTTAGATGTTGTCGACAAAATCAACATAATAGTGAAGGAGAGATCACACGCTTTCTAAGACAAATCGCAAATTTTTCGTATGACATACACTACTTTTGTCTAAAAAATGAGTTGCAATTTTTAGTAGTTGAATTGCTGCTAAATTTATGCACTCTTATCTAAAGATGCCTGGAATCTTGCTAGAATCTCGAAGTAATTCTCAAATCTCAGCTAATTGTGAGCTTTCACACAAAATCAATCTATTCTTTGCTGGCATCGATTTTGCAGATTCTTTAGCTGTAAATCATAGGTAGGCCTATTTCCAACTCGTGTAGGAGAAAGTCGATTATAAGGTATACGGTGTATAATCGCTTGAAATCTGATTTCATTGATGGAGCATTGCTGTTTTAGCATGAATACTATCATCTACTTTATCTTTAAAAGGTTTTATCAAGTAAAGATATATTTTAACTATTGACAATCATGCTTCATATTCTGTTTTTTCAAAGTAGACAGAGTCACTGGCAACAAATATTCCTCTATTTAATAGTTTGCTGAGAAACTGTAGATGTGAATTTCAGAGCACAGAAGTTGACCTAATTTGGGAATGAATCTAACATTAGAAATTATATAGCTCCTTGGACACTGATGACACTAATACAATGCTATCAGAGCTTTTAGAATATATTGTTTTCACTGAATACATTTTTACCTCTATGATACTGAATCAGATGCCAGTTGAGACTAAAATTGTAGCTATTGTTTGATGTCTATGTTCTCGTCAATGTTCACACTGTTTTGTTGCTGCATGTCGCAATGCATTCCAGATCTGCTTGGCGCACGAACCGGTAGGCCTGTCAATGACCACTCTTGCAAGAAGTAAAACTTATATTACTGAATTCGCCGCATTCAAGATGGGAATGATGAAATCAAAGGCATTATCATGGTAAGTTGGTTATTCACAGAGAGATCATGCTCTTTGGTGTAAACCTATAGCCAGTTATTGTAAGACAATCAAATATATTTGAGAAGTTCGACATTTTTTCCAAAATTCTGTGTTTATGTGCTGTGACAGATAGATATTACTTAGTTTTCGCTCCTACATCTTGCGGGCAATTTAACGAGTTCTGGGAGTTTTTAGAAATGTAATGAACCGAATGATTTCAGATTTTCCAGGCATTAAATTGTCTAGCTTTCAACATATCGCAGTCAAAATCGAAAGCGCTCTGTGTGACTTCATTGTGGATGTCCTGATAGAATAAATATATTGTCTGGACCAGACAGACAGTTAAACTAAAATGTGAGAATTTAACTTGAGCTCTAAATGAGATAAATTCACTGGTTATCTGAAGCAAAGAACATTTAAGCAATAACATAAGTCTCCGGAATTCAGAGACGGATAGAATCGCACTCTTTCATAACATTGATTCTAATGCAAGATTTTTGATAAGTAGGACACACCGTTATACTCTGCTGTATGATTGACCTTGCGTTGCTTCACTTTTATCATTATTGCTTCTACAATGCTGATTTCATAATCAGTGGTTCCTTTGATTTTGCACAAAATTGATTAGTTATGTCCTAAGTACAGTAGTTACAGTTATTTGTACTCTTTAAGTGCCGTGTTTGTTCTTTTAAGCTAATACGAAGACTTAAACAGAGGATTGATGAACATAAATGAAAACACCTAAGATCGATCATACAGCTGAGTATGACAGCATGTCCTACTTACCAAAAATCTTCAATTAGTATCAATGTTATGAAAGGGCTCAGTCTCATAACAGCGAATCTCAAAATAGCGAAAGCGTATTGCATAAGCTCAAAAAGTCCTCGAGAAATTATGTTTATATAGTTTATTAAAGGTTATTGGATTAGTATACAATACCCATCATTCATTCCACTGACAAGGATATGAATTTCCATTTATACTGTACATATACTTTGTACAATGTGTGTGACATGAAAAAAATGAGAATGTATATAAAATATATTCTCCAAAAACCCATTATGTACGAGACAGCCCTGGCATAAGCTTGGCGACTGAGTTCATTTAAAATGTATTGTTCGTGCAATCGGTCTAGTCTTTCGTTTAAAACAACATATTTCGTCTTTCTCCTTTTTGTTGGTGCTCCAAAATCCAGTTGACTCATCTCAATGTTTGACATTTTCTACTCCTCAACGATTGTGTGCGTGATCTTGAAGATGTTTGAATGGGCACTTCTCACATAATCTTTCAGTTTCAGATGCCTTCCCTCCAAATGATTTGCAGTTCAAACATCACTGTTGTACAGTGATTCCATACTGAAAAAGAAAAATAAGCATATGCTTCTTCTATATATTTTGACAGTGAAACGATAGTGATGATATGGCCATTTAAGTTATCTACTAATCAAGCAAGCATAATTTCTCGAGGACTTCTTAAGATTATGTAATACGTTTTCGCTATTGTGAGATTCGTTTTTTTGAGATTCGCTGTTATGGGACGACCCCTATGAAAGAGTGTGCGATCCCATCCGCCTATGAATTCCGGAGACTTATGCAATTGTTTGATTGTTTTTTGCTTCAGATAGCAAGTGAATTTATCACACAAAAATGGTGTTTCTTTTAGTCATTCATGAAACACCCCACATCACCGATGTGCTAATGACATTTCTGAGCCGTTTGATCAAACTCAATTGATGAAGGGCCTTATTAACCGCCTTAGTGAAGAGATCGTTACTAGCATTCACTTTCAAATAACTTCCGTCTATCAAAGTAACATTTTACTTTTTGCAAGCAAAATATGAATAGTGTGTTTTTATGTGGCATAAGATGCTGCTGAATGTTAGTGAAAGCACAGAATCCAAATGCATTCCAAGCTACACGAAGTGAAGACAACATTTTACACGAAGAGTATAGTAAAGAAACGTGAATTTAGTTGTATAGACCTATCAGACTGTGCATAGTATTGCCTTGAATTCTTTGGTTGCAAGCATGATCGAAGTTTTAGACAGATATGTAATAAATTTGAAATAATATTTATACTATTGCAAATTGATTGCACATATTACCGATTATAATCGGTAAAGAGGTGTAGTCTCAGATATTGTGCAGTCTATATTCTTTGTCTTCATGTCATACATCTTACAGACAATCGATTTATGTAGAAAGTAGAATTTCTCAAGCTTCATAATAACGAAGTAGCAACTTCTGAATGATTTGCACTTTTCAACTTTGGTCAGCTGACCACATGCCAGGGGCGTAGCCAGAAAATCAGTTTGGGGGGGAAAAAGTTCTGATAATTCGCAATTCTTAAAACTGGTATTTAATTATAGTATATATCACCTACTTGCTATGATTTTAATTGACGTTTAATACATTTGAACACTTTGTATAACTACATGTAAGCGTATTTGAATCTGAAGCTTATCTGAAATACCTGCTAGATAATAAACAATTTTCATTTCATGAGTTAGCTTCTCATTTACATGCTATATCTAAAATTATTAGATGAATGTTTCTATACCTTGGTTTGTACATGAATAAATAATCAAAAAGCCGAATCTTGTTCAAGGAATTGTATAATGTTAACTCAAAATGAAATGCCTCTTTCGATAAACATCAAGTCAACCAATACACATGCACAAAGAAATCGCTCTCAATAATTCAATTCTCAATAATTCAATGCATTTTTTGCGATAAAAATTCAATTATAGCTCTCCCATTTTTTTACAAAATAGTTTTTTATTATTTTCCGGTTGGCCTCTGCTTCAGGTAGAACTGAATAACTTAAGAACATTACTAAACATACACGTTTATGGAGGTAAATTATATTATGAAACATTCAGTTCTTTGTAACGCTTTGAGAAAATGGGCCCTATAGATTTAGTCCCACTGTTAAATTTGATGGAAAAAAGACGCATATCGTTCGATTTAGACTGTAAACTTTACTAAACTCAAAGACAGTTGATTACTTATAGTATTTGGGTAAATGTAAATATTAGACTATATACACTGTAACCGACAAGCGTACAACCAAAAATACACCCGAGCTATTTAAGTGATGATTTGAAATATTGATAATACGTGTACAGAATCTATACACTGCTTCAGACAAGCTTTTGCTGAATCATGTCATTTGACTTGTTCCACATGTTTCTCCGATGATAAATCTGTATGTAATTGCATTTACAAAGATGAGGAAAGTCGCACCTCTTAATCTAAGTCAGTTCGCAGTACTTCTAATAAAATACATGTCGATGTGCAACGAGAATTGTTAAGAATATATTTACAAAATCAGATTTTATATTTACATGTTCTTTTCAACACTACTTAAACGTTTGGGGGGCCATGGCCCTGGTGGCCCCCCTTGGCTACGCCTCTGCCACATGTATGTATTTTCCATTTCTGCTAAGCACAAGATGGTGTTGCTACCATGCTAAGATGTCAAGTTTGTTCGATGAGAGGGTGCAATTTGTCTAGCTATTTTTAATACGATAAACATTAATACCTGCACCGAGAAATAAAACAATGCACAGACGAACGTCAAAATTGGACCTAAAGATAAAAATACTTGATAAGAGTAATTCTCAATGACTGCTGACAGATGATGAGACGCATGTGTAATGAAAAATGACCAAGAATACGATAAGTTAATGCCGTGAATAGTTTGAAATACTTGGAATGCAATGCATGTATGTGTTATAATGTCTAATAACTATCAGAGACTTGCCAGTGTGATTAGACATGTCGTAGTGTTTAGATTTTAGCAAATGCAATAATAAATTGCGGAGAACATTAGCTCATTTTTAAATATTGATGCCACAAACCCAGTTTTCTTGCTGCAAATAGTAGCTACTCATTGTTAGGGTTCTTATGGTTCTGGAATGACTCAATGAAATTATAGGCCATGGTCTGAATATCATTGATGACTCTTTGGACGGAATGTTGACCGTGAAGTTTGGTAAATTAGAAGATGCATCTTAGGATGCTCAGTAGAAAATAGTGTCTTCAATGTAGGCTACGCATAAAAGTTATAATTAAAAATGTAGTGCTAACTTGAATTCGTCGTAAAAATATCGAATAATAGAAAAATAAGTACTAGGAAGAATTATGACAACAAAGGTCTGTTGCAATACATTGCATATTCAAGGAGAATGATTGTGTGCTACGCCCTTGATTCCCATCCGCACTCGTCTGATCCATGAATAGAACCGAAGTCCGTGGTGGAGACGAGTATGCACTTTCTTAATCATGCCAAGCCGACGGTGCTTCGCCTTTGGAAGTGGGTGACCAGGTGAGTGTGATGTGGGAATCAAGGGCGTTGCGTCGTTTAGACTTAATAGCTGTAATTGTGATTAGATATTAGAAGAGCTGAAATGGGTGAATCGGTGAGGCAATGAGGAAAATAAAAGCAGTTTGCCAAACTGTGAAACAGTTGATCAGGTGAGAAGTCAGCTGTAAGTTGATCTTTCATTCTGTAAAAACACCCACATGTCGAAGATATTCGCAAAAATGCGATTTACAGCATAAAAATCGATTTTATCGCTATCTTATACATTCCCAATGGCGACGTGTGCTGAATACTTATTTCAGCTGCTTAAGCACCATGCATCATAACTCTCACGAAGATTTTTAGCATCGCAAGGTGCAATTTTAACTGCTATGTGATTTTCATGGCGTTAATTAATAAATCGGGGATGAATTAAAAAGGTGTAACAATTTTGTCGCGAAAAATCAGCGATCTTGCGTTTCTTGCAACTTGGGGCACGAGAATCCTTTGGTGCTAATCCACGTTGTCGTATTCAGCATTTCAAAATATCACAGGACAGCAGGGTTGTGGAGCAAGCTTTCTTTGAAGTAATGCTTCGGAGAGAATACTTCGGTTTTGAAAATTTCTTGCATATGGTTCTCCCGCCCACTGCCATTACTTATTATTACTTTGAAGCATGTACGAGTGCATGTTGAAACACTCTAGAATAAACTCGCGCAGGTGATGGCCATTTTGCGCTTATGCGAGAAGATATATTCATTATAAAAGGAGCATGGTTGGATCATTCGAATGTGAATTTTTGTGCAATCACATTGCTCATTTTGCTATTAAGAAATGGTTTTTCAAATTATAAAGATGCTCTTTCACCCTTAAAAGCATCTCTCAAAGGTCGAAGTCGGAGTGAGTCATCTTCACATTACCGATTCAAATAATGTCAACGGCCACTTTAGATATGAGAAAGCGTTGGAGGGCCACACAATATATCCTGGCGGGCCAGACGTTGCCCACCACTGGTGTCGAGGCAGGTCCTCTTCTCTCAAGCTACAGAAAATGCTAAATTAGACCTGCGACCTTTGCATTTTTGGACTGAATAACCATATAAGATCTTCTCTCCAGGTTAACATTTATGTTAATGAGAAAATTATGGTGAGTTTTAGTTTTACATCAAAAGGTGTACGTTTGTGGAATTACATAGGGCATCATAGTAACAAAATTATTTTTCCGTGATCAAGGGATGGTGTAAGAATTAAATGCGTTAAATGGAATAACATATCTCGGACTTTAAAGCTCATGGAATTGTGAATGACTGCGTGGATATTTCAATAATGGGTTTTGAATTATTGCTGTGGCATTTTAAACGTGAGATATATTTGAAAAAAACTATTCAAAAATATACGTATTTTAACCGGAGAGAAAATATACAATTCATAGGCGAAATGAACCTTAAATACGTGTATGTACTAATTGTACGTAGACTAACTCATATAGATCCGAGGTTTTCGCTTGTAACCGACATTGACAGCATGCATGTATTACAAGAACTCCTTTGCTGCAAAGACATGACAGAAAATATGCCGGAAATTATGTCTTTAATTCACTGTACATGGTATAGACGCAAAATTGACCAAAAAAACTTTAAAGTAAATTTTACTTCATAATCTCATGTGGGAATGACTGAAATGATCCTTCGGTTAAAATGTTTACCGATGTTTCGGTGAAAGTGTCTACTGCGAAAATTGGCGCCTAATAATCTCCTAGTTACTAAGAGAAGATTTGAGTGAGAGTTCATACTGCGTCAGCTAACGCTGTGATAGTTGAATAACCGAACACAATAGAAACAGGATGGGATACATTCTTCGTCAAGCAGTCGTTAGGCCGGTACAAAGTCCATCGTTGATGCGAGAGTTGCTACGTGCTCGAAGAACTACGAATTTAGAAGTATAATGGAGACTAAAAGAGGATGTTGCAACAATGCATTCATTCGATTTCACGATGAAAATATACAAAAGCATTGGTAGGCCTATATAAAATATGTCGCGACCAGTAGCGTATTGGGGGGGGGAAGGCTTGGGGACATATCTCCCCCCTTAGGAATCAGTCGTAGGTTTTATGGCAATTTCAGTTGTGACCCCTACAGGAGAACGATCTTAAAGCATCTCAAAAATTATTTGCGATCGACCATAGAAGATCGATTAAATGGA
Organism: Prostheceraeus crozeri; assembly: GCA_907163375.1. Lineage (NCBI taxonomy): Eukaryota > Metazoa > Platyhelminthes > Polycladida > Euryleptidae > Prostheceraeus > Prostheceraeus crozeri. The sequence goes on from CAJQUW010001186.1 coordinate 127,234, forward strand.
CTGTCCCATCTTTGTATAAACAGAGACATTGAGATCAATCGCAACGAATAGCTAGATAACTTTTCCATGCGGAGTAGACGACGATCTGATTTTTTTGTAGGCACAGATTCTACAATATACTATAGACACACTCCTGAATACAAATTATCTAGCCCATTTTTGTTTCATTTGTAACCTGTTTCTTTTAAATTATAATTTGGACTTATATAGAACTAACAAAATTCGGAAAATTTTGGCATGGCTTTTCTTAAAATTTTTTGCGCAATATTTGACCACGGAAGATGCCATCAGTATAGTACAAATATATCATATATCAAAATAAGTCAGTATAGGATAAATCAAATCATTTCGATTCATTAAAGTAAGTTAGCAATAATTTACTATCTCATAATAATGTAGGCTATAGTTACGAATGAATATAACTTGTCCCCCCCTGTAGGAATTTCTCAATGCGCCACTGGTCGTTTTCTAAACGAACAACTTTGTCATACATGGTCAATCCGGTCAACGCCAATTATGTGTTCAATTAGAAAATGTGCAATACTTATTGCAATAAGAGAAGGTTATAAAATCTCAAATTGCATTGATTACAAAAATCAATAAACAGCAAATCATGAATGTATAATGTATTTGTTTTGCATCTAACTGCATGTACATGTGCCATGTAATAATTCACTAAGCGAAAACGTACACTTTGACTAACGTCTTTGACAAATGCGCAAGAATTCAAAAGTAATCGTCAAATATTCATTCGTGAAGGCATTTCCAGATGGGTTGCTCGCCTTGAGAGATACAGAAGTGTGCTTAAAAAGTGTGAAATCAAAATTTAGGCTATGACTTTAATTTGAAGCTAAAGAATCATTGCATTTTCACATGATGTGCATGCAAGTGTGACCGTTTCTGAACCCTAATTTTAGTGTACCATGTCAATTTTTTCGATCTGAATCGGTTGGACCGTGGAATAAAATATTTCATCAAATCGCTGCAAGCAAAATATTTTTCTTCAACGGGTTTCATTATCAATCGGATGTTCATTTTGATCGCAGTAGTAATGTCTTCGATTGAGAAAATATATATATATATATGATATATATTTATCAACGTTTCGCGATTAGCTTGAAAATACTTTTATCCAGTTGAAGCTGATCTCGAAACGTTGCTTAATACGAGTACATACCTATTTTCTCATTCGAAGACTTATTCCTCCTCCGTTCAAAATCTTATTCTGCATTGTTTGCCAAATCCAACTTAATGCGATATAAGCACGATTAGTTGCTATAACAAGGATAAATTGGCAATGTATGTATTTCTATAATTCAATTTCTTCCAGTTACTTAGGCTAGCAACTCCGTTTTCATATTGCTTAGATTTCTGCGATACAAGTAACTCTGTAGTAATTACTGCTATTGTAATGCACCTCTCATCCAAGCATAACAACATGACCACACTGAGCACCAGGTTTTAGTATCTTTAATTGTCGCGGTCATTTATTTATCCGCTAATCCGTTTTTCCACTGATACTGGTGTCCAGTCCTTTGTATTTCACTGATCAACAAAAGGCCATAGTATGTCTTTATCTCCTCTTGACGCTGTACGGAACAATGAGAACACAATGAAATTTTGAATTGTTTGTTCAACATTGCACAATCCAGATGATACGTGAAGTCTCGAGAGTCAAGACTCAAGACTTAAGAGGACAATGATAATCGTGTTTTGAATGAAGTTGTTAGTGTTATAAGCGCATCAATAGGCGGTTAATTTAGACTGATGCAAATTCTTTTGATTCCCAACAGGTGTGAGTTGAGAAAAACTTACAATTCTATTGTTACAGATTTCCATCAAATGCTGCCAAAACCTTTCCCAATAACACAAGAGCTCTTCAAATTCAATATTTTTTCTATCTCTACACTTTCGACCAAATTGAGTCAAACTGTGAAAATGTTTGTACAATGATCAGGATATGGTCGGCAGATAAAATAATCAGTGTTGAAGAAGAATGATTTCGTAATAGATTATGGGAAACTGCAAGCTTAAGAGCAATAAATGGTAGGCTAATGCCTATTTCTCATGTTGCAAGTCGGCCACTGATTTATATATGGTAATTGCAGCCATATTTCCTCAGTAATGGGTCAATAGAAATTTAAGAGTTTAAAAAATGATGGAATTAATTATGAATCATAAAGATTGCAGAGTGCCAGTCCACCTGGGCACAGAAATAAACAATGATGTCCGCGGACTTGAACAATTTACGCACGAAAAAGCCTTGGCAAGCGCTGCGTTTTGCCTGACAGGGTTCGTCAGTACGCCTCGGAATTTCCCAAAGTATAGTTAATATTTATGATAAGCTCATACGCTGACAATGACAAACAACGATTCAAGGAAAACAATAACAATTATCAAAAACAATTATTCGAATACTTTTAAGAAAAGAGATTTACCATTAAGACCTAGGGTTTGATTTAATCTAGGAGTTTTGTCATTTATTAACAACGCCGCTTCTACTATACGAGTTTCAAATTCACTACGTCCTGTGTATTTAACACAAAAATAATTATTAATGTCATTGCTACAGTTTGGACATATGTTCAGATGGCTACTTACGGCCGAGTTACCTCTTATATGTTTTTTTATTCTTTGATGTAATCTGTGTTTCGTTTGTCCCAAGTATTGGGTATCAGGATCAACCCGACATTCAAATTATACAAAACGCAAGATCGCATCAGCTTATTTGTTTTATCTTTCAGACTAAATAAAGTACTGTTTTACAAGTGTTGAATATTATTCTAACATCATGGTTCAATTTCCTAAATACTTTAACAAGTTTGCGTCGGAAATTTATGGATATTTTGCCTACCAACGGAAGTATCATAAACTTGGTATCCTCCCATTCATCTTTCTTCTTTGCTTTGTTATCCGTATTATATTTTATTTCCAGGAACTGCTTTATCAACCAGTTGATGAAATCAATGGGATATGAGTTGCTTAATAGAATTTTTGTGATATTTTTAATCTCTATGTCAAAAAGTTTCCAGTTTGAGAACACATTATACGCTCTATACAACATTCCTATCACAAGGGTACGTTTCCATTGGATAGGGCATGTAGCATTATAATTCATTAAAAGACCTGTATATGTACTTTTTCTAAAGATCGATGTGGATAAGCCATTACTTTTGTCAATTTTAACATCAAAAAATGAAATTATATTTTTACTTTTCTCTACTGTAAACTTTAAATTGGGGTGTTGTGAATTCAAAACGGAATGAAATTTATCTATGTTCTCAATATTATCAAAAAACAGCTAATATGTCATCGACATACCATCTATAAAACTTAGGGGCAAATGCTTCATTCATCCAACTTTGCTCAAGGTTAGAAAGAAATAAATTTGCTAATGTAGGACCCAATGGTGAGCCCATACTAACGCCATCGATTTGGCGATATACATTACCTTTACCGATAGACACCCATTGACCGCAAAACCTAATAACTTTTTGAAAATGGTTTTATCATTTTGGGGCTTACTATTGTTATTTTCACTATAAACAAGATCTGTAGCTAAATCAATTACTTCTTTTACAGGTACGTTTGTGAATAGTGACTCGACGTCAAAGCAACACAAAAATTGTTTGAGTCAAATTTGTCCTTATAGTTAATATTTGTTTGTCATTGAAAGTAGGTATAGCCGGTGCCTGTAACTTGTTGCAGATAATCTTTCAGTTTTTTGGTTGTCAGTCATCAATCACATTCACCATTATTCAACACATTATTGTGCTTTCATAATACATCATATGACACATTCATTCATTTTGACAAATATCAGGATTATTTGAGAAATGGCACTTGATGTCCATAGTTCGGAGCTATGTGTTGAAAATTTATTGCTAACTTTGGAGCCTTCTCTTTCGCAATGAAAAGTTAAAAACAAATAATTCACCCAATTTTCGCTTCTTGCTTTGTCAAGGATGTTATTGAGAGTGATCAATGAATCATTGACAAAGCAAGAAAATTTGGGTAAATTACTTGTTTTTGATTATTTTAATGTGGAAGAAATGGCTCTTATACCAACTGGTATATATTGATACAGCATCCTTATCTTAATAGGCACACGACTCTTAATGCATGAACTAATTGAATTGACGTGCATGTCTGTTATTGACTGCTAATGGTAGTTCTACACAACTTTGCCAGACACCGAGACTGCGACCACGGGCTAGAATATATTGATTGATTGGAAATAAATTGCAATTAATGATTGATCAATCATTTTCATCTGGATTTATTGATTGGATCAGTTGTCAATTATCATAATTAATTGCAATTATGTTGATAATTCAAATAGCGGTTAATTATGCTACATTGTATATAATGCACATTCAATGATTGGATTGATATTACATTGTTGTTTCATTTTCAAAATTTGGATGCGGAAATTTTGATTCAATGGAAAGCATGTTCTTAGTATTCTAGTACCTATTTAAATTTTAACTGAAATGTCTCTAAGCGCTTGCTTCATATTTTCCAATGATCTTAGATAAGTTTAAATGATGGTAAATTAGTGAAATACAGATCATTGAGTGTTCATGTTTTTGTATTTGAACTAGAAAATATAGCATTCGCAGGTTAGAAGAGGAAATAATATTTATATATTATTGATGATTGTTATCAGTGCATTTACAGGTTTAGTCATGACAAATAAATCAACGAACTCATTGATGCCAAAAGATTTATGCCTGTGATTAGCTACATTTTAGTTCGGTAGGATGCTTTAATATGCATTTTCGCTTATTATGTACAGCGAATATAACTTTTACAGCGGCTGCTTATCAATCATACATGCATGTGTCAATTATGTGCTAAAGCTCGTCGGATTGGTCTCCTATTATATTTGTCGTTATCAAAAAATAATTGCATTTAATTGATTGCTCATGTGATATCCAACTAAATTAATTGATTATTGAAGACAAAATGTGACAATTACATTGTAGTTGAGCTTTTCCAATCCCTGTGTTTTTCCCGGTTTTTCCAATAGTGTCGCGAAACGCCCGTCTCTTTGTGTGTATGTAACTGCGTTCTCTCTAACAGTTGCTTTCATAATTTTGCTACAACAGTCGCTATTCTTAAGAGCCATCAACTATTATATTTTGGCAATTAATCATGCTCATACAATGCTAATGTTTAGTTTTGAACCATTCAATACAATCAGCAATGGGTGAGAAATCCGATTTGTCTTGCATCCGATAATTTTTTTTTTGATAACTAACTTTGATGTAATGAGCCTGTGAGGACAATCGCGATTGACTATGACTATGAGCCTGAGGATAATAGCGAAAACAGATGATCTTGCTTGGCGATGAATAGTGTGAATTTATTGTGCCCAAAGAGCTGAAGAAATGTGATCTAGTCATGTGATTAGTGATTCTGACATTCCTTTCAATGAAAACCACATTGCCGCAACAAAGCTATTAGAGCGCGGATAGAGATCGTGTTCCGTGGTCACAATACAACAAAGACAAGTTGAATTGGCTTGTCAAAATCGATCTTGCTCGTGATCCTAAGAGACACACACAATATGTCGGGCACGACATTTCAATAACTCATGTGGTCAAGAAAAGCAAAACGTGTGATTGACTGACTGAGAGGACCGTTTTCAGATTATACGAGAATTCGAAACTGATTTGCTTGTGCAACTCTGCTGACCGCACCTGATGCATGTATCTGTATGTACCGCGCTATGAAAATCCTAATAGAACTTTCATGTAGAAATTCCTTGAGAACATACTACCACCGATTTTTTTATTGAGTTGAGAGTTTCATTTTAGTGATATTGAATTTCACACATACTGCGATCTCGTAATTGTCTTTTACTCGGGAGCATAATTGCACAAATACAATTTCTTAGAAGCAATGGAGAGGAAAGGAAATATTCGGTGATTGATAATTACCCACCTAGTCGTGGTAGGACGCATAATTCTTTTTTTGTTACAAAAGATGGATGAGGAAATTCTCCTACATTTCAGATACTAGCAACTTCTTGCCATATAATTATTCAACATCAAAGTAAATGCTGCTGCAATTTTTGACAATCAAATATAGCATCCTGCAAGGGGATGCTAAAAGCATCAAAAATTGAATGATGCTGATTGACAGTGACTGATAATGCTAATGCCGCATACACATTGCCTATTAAAACTTGTCTTTACACATCTTGAAAAATATTCTTAAGTGTCAGATTTTTCTTAGATTAGTCGGTGCTATTTTGTGTTTTAAACTTCTTTTAGATATCCATAGATATCGCAAAGCTGGGATGAACATTACAAATTTCTTTCATCAACACAAAATCTTATAGAATTGTCAAATAAAATGTTGAGAGATAGAAATGATGATACAGCAGTAGTATTGGCTTCAAATGTTAGCTTAACCTGAGTAAAAATGTTTTGTTCTCAATTCATGTTAAAAAATATCATGTATGTGAGAACAAAAGTTCGTAAAGAATGACAACATGAAGAAGTTGCTTATAAATCTATGTATGATTCAATGCAATAGTGAATCTTGATGATTATGTTCTCACGATTTTGAAACATGTTATGGTTGAAAAATCATTCAGCAATTCTTTAATATTCATTTTGAATGAAATTCAATTTCATGTCAGAAGTATTTCACAAAACAGTTTTGTAGATTTTCGATAGAATTCATAATAAGCAGGGACATTTATGATGCTGAGTCACTTGGACAAGGATCTCCATTTTGGTTACTTTCAGGGTGGTGATTTGATTTGTAATTTTATGCCCTGATGCTGAGAATGGGCGCTCATCCTTCGAAGTCTTACGGTTTTTAGTGTTGAATTGCACCATCCATGATAATGAGGTGTTCCTGACAGAGCTGGAACCGGGCCCGGCTCGAGCCCTCATCGACTCCAAAATAGTAGACCCGGACCCGATCCGGATGAATTTTGTATCTGGGCCCGGGGGAGAAATTTTATCATGTTGCGAACTTTATCTTCCTTAGTGAAAATATCAGTACGTTAGTTGAGTGTAATCGCCATAGGAATCATTGTAAAAATCTAATTGTTGATAACATGATCGTATGCTGTTTGGCCTATGTACCATCTGTAAGTTAATTGATAACTGTTGATCAGCGAAGTGAATTTTTAAAAATTTAATGCTTAAGGATATTTTATTTGTTTTAAGTGGACCCCTTTTACAAATTCTTAGTTTACCTGTTTAAATCGATATCAAATTAGTAGGTAAGTTGATTTTAAGTATAACAATGATGTTTGCGTGTAGCAAGTTGATATAACTGATCCTTTGAGTGTCTTTCAGCCTTCTCAGTAAACACATGCAAAAATTCAACGACATTTAGCACAATACCAGTTGTACTACGAGGCGGTTTTACGATGTTTGCTGTCGCCATGTAACCTCAGATAGTTGATTTTAATCAAACTGATTTATTCATGCAGCTTAATTCTTATATTTGTCCATTGTTTCAAATTTATCCGTAACTGTCGGAAATATGCCTAAACTAAGCCATAATTGCTGCATTTTAAGACATTCAAAACAACTGTGGATATATCAAACTCATTACTTACTGCTGTGAAAAGTTTGCGAACAGTTTGTTTTTATTGCTGAGCTATTAATATAATGATAGCTTTCACTTTGAACATTGATTTATGCTGACTTGTTCATGTAGGCCAACTAGTCATGCACGATCATTTGCATAAACAAAATATTCACATTTTGCGATTTTCTAGCATAACGCACATGCATGAGCAAAATGTAAACATTGAATAAATGAATTTCACTCATAATACACCATAGTGGGCATGCACAAAATATTTGTTCATGTTATGGGAATTTCTACACCCCCTTGGCCTATCTACTATACTTCTACTGATTCAATTGAAATGAAATAACACATGCAGATTCCCTGTCAAAAATGATGATTTTACATGGGCATGAGCGGTTGATATATCCTCAGCACAAAACGTGAAATAGAAAAATGTGGCTCCGCGGTCAACTGGGTTAAATGTTGTACATGTATAGCGCGTTTGACTATTACAAATGAATAGGATCTTATTTGATATGCCGATAGCTGCCATTGTTGTAGTGGGTTGTATCGCATTGCATGCGGTCTATTTTAAAATGTGAAGTCATTATGCCGATGTTTATTTCATGCTTAAGAACCATGTTGATAGGCCATCATATGAAATTGATTCAGAGAATTACAATAAGCATATCAGGAAGATATTTCTTATTTCAGACATAATTAGAATAATCGACAAATTTTGAGTCGAACCGAATCGAATCTTTGAAAATTTGCACAGTCCTGCTTCAGCCTTCTGATTCACGGTTTTCTCAGTAAAGGGGTGTTGAAGATATCTTGGATTCCTAACTTGAGCAGTGAACAAGTGCTCCACATTGCAAGCACCGAGAAGCAGCTGCTGATTTACATCAAATGACAGTTTTTCGGTCTTATTATGTCACCATTTGTGCTTCGTGAACAACGTGTGCAATTCGTGTGTCAAACGAGTGCAGTCTATCACCCATTAATGGTATCCAAGCAGCATCACAATGCTCCTGTTTTCCCAAATGGTAGTTTGATGATAGAAACTAGGTTTGTAACCTAAGGCTTGTAGAAGTTCGTTGAATCTCATCTGTGACTGGAAACGCAACCTCCATCAGTCAATCCTATGCCGAAATCCTGAGTCCTGGAAAGCACCAATCTCAATGAGCCGATAATCAGGAGAATCTATAATTTCTATCATAATTTTTAGAAAGCAAGCTGAAGAAGAACTTCAAGTTACTCCGAATAAATTGCACAATTACACGCTTTATTGCAATATCTTATATGTTTTCCATACTTCCTTGTTTCTTGCAATTTACATTCTTATTGGATTCGAAATTAAACGGATCCCAGTGCTCATCAAAGACATCAAAGATTCCAGTCTGTACTTCTACAAAATGGTTTGGGAAGCCCTGGTGTAAAGTCTTAGAGAATATCGCAGAGATATCGCAAAGACAGACGTTTAGTCTATGCTGCAGTCTAGACATACTTCTCGACCCGTGCACAGGATATTTCAGCCCTGTCTTATCCCGACAGAGGTCACTACTGATCTCAGCAGTGAGTTTGCATTGTTAGAAATCTACCCTTACATAATGTTTTCATCAAGTGTAGTTGACAAAACAAAACTTCAATTTTAGGATCCTAAATAGATAGTGTTTAATTCTCCCCATCGTATGAGATCGTCTCGTCGACGTCAAGCATAGTTGATAAGTGCAGTATTTCCTATCTATTTGATAAGAATATCAGCAGTCAGATATTCAATAGGCGTGGACATGTCCTTGGGGGACAGTGGTGTTTGGTCAAACTGATTGGCGGAAATACAGAGGTGTGGCACCGCAACACTCAATGCATCGTTTAATTAGCTGGAAAGCCCTGTGGCAGTGCCACTAGAAATGGCATCGCGTGAGACTTTAGAGAAGTTTGAATGACTTGGCATTCAGCAGGTTTACGAACAGATTTACACCAACAGCAGGGAAGTACGGCTATATGTGTGTGTTTATGATTGCAGCAGTTACGGAAAGTACACAGATTTTACGTCACAGCCAATGACAACCAGCTAATCTTGATTGTGTAATTACATCACACGGTTCGGAAAGTAATCAGCAATTAAATGGTTGCATCACAACACTGGCCTCGTCAGTGCAAAGCTGCAGTCAACTATGCATCCCTTTCAAATCAGAAAATCAATTTTTTGAATAAGTGAGCCTGAGTATTCAAGCTCGACTCGTCCCAACTTCCAAGCAATGCCCTTGCCACCTGATTTAGATCGCCATGAACAATTCTTTCACTGTATTCATAACTCAATTATCCAATCTTGTCGAACAAAACGGAAATCTAATTTTCACAGCTTGTAGCCTAAACCTAAACATGGCATACAGTTCGCTCTCAAGAAATGACATCCAATAATTCAAAAACTGAAATGAAATGTTGGGAGCGGAGTGGGTATGAATCCATGCAATTCTTACTGAGTCTTTAAGTGCAATTCCGACTTCGACACTGACAATGTTAGTACATGAAACAATTTGTGTCATACATGTGCATTTATTTTAAGTCCTTACTCCGAATATTGACGAAATAATCCCTGCTTAGCCATATGATTCAATGTGGGAGGGCAGGGCAACCGTTAGATATTCGGTAAAGTGAAAAGGCACTCTAGTTATAGACCGATGCATTTTGCCGGTGTCCATTTCATTCCGTGAACATGCCGGTAGGACACCGGCGAAATGCATCGGTCTATAACTAGAGTACCTTTTCACTTTACCGAATATCTAACGGTTGCCCTGCCCTCCCACATTGAATCACTCCGAATATTAAAGCAATGTTTGAGAATGCTTAAATTTGCATTTTCTAATGTGAAAAGAAAAGAAGTCTAATGAACTGCTAAATAGAAAATGCATAATTACAAACTTTTGTAGTCTAACGTTAAATTGCTAGGTCTCATACACAAGCGGATATCGATTGATATCGATTGTATATTATTGATTATTTCGGTCGCATAATTCGAAAAATTTACTACCCTGCTACCTTAAAAAATGTATGTTTCATGATCTACCACTAATCACTGACAATCAACTTAAGGACAGAAATTCAGCGCTCGACAGTCACTTAGCGACTTCCTTGCTCACTGACTCCGGTCATAGATGCTGGGAGGGCTCACTATATCACTATAACTTGCTGAATAACCTTATATATTATAACTTAACCTTATATATATAGGACTCACTATATCTTGGCACAACTTTTCAAACTTTCTAGCAAGAAGTTGACTCTGCATCTAATGCATCTTTTTAAAACATCATTTCTTCTAATACAGCCCTTGTGTACTGTTTCACTCTTATTTTCTTACCTGCGTCTATTGAAAGCCCGAGCTCTATTAAGGAATCAGTAAGAAAAGAAAATTGCTTAAATTCGTAAAATAGTAACGAGCATTTTCCAATGCTCAACTTTCAAAATCATATGAATAACTTTTGCATCATTTCCATTCTTTTAAGTGAAGATAAACTTACTAGAAAACGACATATTTTTCTTTGAATTCATATGACAAGACGTACGAGTGTGTTTTCCTCTACCCAGCAGTCACACCCCTTTCAACCGACAATATTTACCGGAAATTGCTTTGACAGGTCGCGAATGAAAGCTGATACCTAACTATCCTCACCGTGGTTATTTTATTGTGTTCTCCTCTGTCCTAAGTTCGAGTCTTCCATCAACTGCACATCTTTTACTTGGCAATTTGATATACGATATCGTTTATTTTGTTTCATTTTTATTGTTGACTTGATTATATAGGTGTAGCAGCTTGTTCGTCCGTCAACTAGATTTCTACTTCAATCTTCATGTTGCACCAGGTGATACTACATGTTTATTCTCTTAATCAATTGTTCGATGCATGCCGAATCATTCCAGTATGCTCTGTAAATGCGAACCGGACGAAAGGTCTCGCAAATATATGTCATCAGCTAACTTTTTTGTGGCAATTTTCATTGAAAAATTGGCTGCTTTTTTCAAAAGTTGATAATTAGTTAGGTTGTTGATAATTGTTGCCTGCACTGATGGTCACCTCTCAAGCCTTGCTATTGTATCAGCTAGCTTCGCCGTCTTGAGGGTTGGGTTACTCGCTGACTTTCCAACCAACTGATGTCAAAAAGCGATAATGCAGGTAGCAAGAAGGTCTTCTTAAAAATTGTTTGACATTTCGTAATGATTGTGAAAGCGCGCTTATAATAATGTTCGATTAACTAGATTGTTGTAGATTGAAACACATGTCTTCTCGTTTGCAGTGACATCAGCTGAATTTGTATAAAAACAGACTTCGATAACACGTTGTTCTTTTACATAACTTTGAAATAAGAATCAATGAAGCAATCTTTTTTAATCTGTAAAATTTTTATTTTATTGATTTTAAGCTACAACTCCAGGCTATACTCGTACGCATATTTTACTTGTTATTTCTTGGAATTACATGGTTATCTATGATGAATGCCATCATGAACTTATACATTAGTCTGATAACTTAATCTGCAATTATTAGATATCCGTCTCTTAGCTATACACTAAATAACTTAGCGTACCAAAATAGTATTCATTCAATACCTGTACTGATGCAGTAATTATTATTATGAATTATTATTAATCACAATGTTTTTGTTATTGTCACAGCTGATGGATCAGTGATTGTAAACAAACGATCAAAATTTAACAGCTTTCCACTCACATCAAGGTTGGACATTGGTTTTTGGGTCGTCTTAGTGTCAGTGATGCAAAACTTGGGTCTTCTATTAATGCTTCATGTATAGAAACCAAATTATAAAAATTATTATCTTGATTCGAATCTTAGGAGAACTACATGATAGGAGCACAAAGTTCTGTTTTTTTATCAAAATTCCACTCAATTTACAGAATTTTTCAAAACTGAAACACTTGTGGCTATTAGATACTTCATTCAGGGCTTGACAATACCGCGCATTGAAAGTTCGTACATATTGTATTTGCTGTAAGCTTACACGCTTTTTGTTGCACTTGTGCATATTGAATTTTTATGCATTTTATGTAGGCTATTTTATATCTTCGCACCGACTGCGATAGCCGACATTTATCCAAAAATGTATTCATTCCCATTTCGTTTTCTAAATATGCTTAACCATGCACTCACTTGCAGCTATATATTTATTAAGTCTTTATATTTCTGAATGATAAAATGAAAACAATTGATTTGTTATGAGCAATGTGTAATTTATCGTAATTTAATCAAAGATCTTCAAATAGTCAGTTTATCATTGTAGGTTAAATTAAAGGAAAGTTTTGTAACGTAATACATGTACGTGTACCTATACTATTTACACTCATTGCAATAAAGAATCGCTTCCCACTAATTCTCATACGATGATGAAAGTCATCCCAGTAGCCATTTATAATAGAATATAATGCTTACTAATTTAAATTATTAGTTAAAGTAGTCCTAAGGAGGACTGATGCCACACTTCTCATGGGCCCAATAGGAATTTTGCCCTACAGAAGAATCTTTCTGCCAGCACAATATACAAAGAATGCAGTTCGTTTACTTGATTCTTCTCATATATTGAAACTTGGGCTTGAGTTTTGGCCCAACCTTGCTCACAGTACAGGATGTCTTTCACATCACGCAATTTGCTATCCACTGTATTTGACTCCCCTGTGGAGCAGGATATATTGATAGAAAGGAAAGGCATCTTCAGACCCAAAAAAATCTATTGAGAAAAAGTGAGAGCCCAAGATCACAGAAACCTCCAATTCTTCTGTGACCAGGCATTAACTTAGGCATTCTCTTCTAAAGGTCAGGTCATTATGCAGTCTACCCAGTCTCGGTCTATTTTATATAATTTTTTTGTATTTTGAGAAAGGCTATGGACAATTATGATTTACATATCTTGTGACTTCAAATGACAGTGACTGCACATCTCTTAGTAGTTCTTTTTTTATCGAATATCAACTTGGTTTGCTATGCATTTCTTAAAATATCATAACTCTGCATTGATTCTTATTCACGAAGGTCTGCTTCGAGCCGATTTTATTGTCTCAATTAATTCGCATGTTAACCACACTAGAAATGCGTCGTGGCCTTGGTCATTAAACATATCGTCATGAAGGAATGAATTGCTCACTGAAGAAATTATATACAAATGGACGCTAGAAAAAACGAATAATGTAGTAATAATTAAATATAATTTAACCAACCCTTTTTCGCGAGCCTTCAATAGGTATGCCGAAAAATGGCTAGTTAGCAAATAAATTTGATGAGTTTTGTATTGATATTTCCAAAGAACAGTCGAATATAGTGTGCTGATCGTCTATCTTTTGCATACTGTTACCCCGACAGATGAATTCAAAATAAATATTCCATTATCTTAGTTCAGTTTTCTTTAATTCATATTATGATGGGTTTTGAAAAGGAGAATGTGTGGATGACACATCAAGTGATGTCCAAATTATCATCTAGAAATCATTTCTGAAATTGATTTTCCACACAAATTTGTAAATTTCTGTCACCTGACCTAGAGAGACCCACGCGCTTTCAAATCACAGCGTGGAGCACTATAATCGTATTGGACATCAAACAGCCGCAGTTTGCCTCATTTCTGTTCATTGTGACATAATATCACACCACGGACATGAGGCCTTACGTATTCTACTCGATTTGTCACTGGTCAACAAACCGGCTCAATAAGAGCGATTCAATTATGGCCAGTATAAATCCTGTCGCATCCACCTTAGTTTAATCCAGTCCATCTCCACGCCATGAAAACGTAAGTCAACTTTCTACTTGAAATCCTAGTTTCCTTATTCAACCGTATTATGGATTTAGTATATTTGATTACCATTAGGTCTACTGCAGAATAGGCTCATGAATTACGTCCACGTCCTGTACGGTACTTCGTTAGACTACACAGCTTTATTGTATCAGTTACGAATCTACGATGTCCCAAATGCAATTATTGCATTGCCGGGATCCCTTCAGTTTTGCAAATCCAGAAATTATCACTCGCCGGTATTAATGAGGTAAACAATTTTAGCTGAATAGCTTTTCGACTACTGAAGCAACTCCGTTGATTCAATTAATGTAATTCGAAGCTTTATTCAATGCTGTAAAACACTTTCGTACTGGTGAGTGCGCTCCTTCGTACTCGTAGATGTACTCCTTCGCCTTCACATCAGGTGTCAACATGTCTTGTAGTCATACAAGTGCAACATCGAATGTTTTAGTGGCCAATTATGAAGGTTAGATTATTTCAGTTGCTCAAGGTAGATATTCTAAGTGAGCGAATCATTCCTCCACCTTCAGTCGAGGTTACGTTAATCGAGTTAAGTACTGCAAGATTCTCTATAGCATAGATATAGAAATCTTGCATTTACATCACTTAGATTTTGCTTACGCAGGCATCATCCTGTGTTCAGCCAACTAGTGTATTTTTGTAACTGCAATTATTTTTTTATATACCAGATATTATGCATCTAGACATATT
Source organism: Prostheceraeus crozeri (assembly GCA_907163375.1). Taxonomy (NCBI): domain Eukaryota; kingdom Metazoa; phylum Platyhelminthes; order Polycladida; family Euryleptidae; genus Prostheceraeus; species Prostheceraeus crozeri. The sequence goes on from CAJQUW010001186.1 coordinate 142,296, forward strand.
ATGCTCATTCAATATAATGTAGAATGCAGACTATACATTTCATAAACCATATAGTAATCATGCCGGAATGTATTACTGGGAGATGTATGTGATTTCAGCTATTATTTCGAAGGCTATTGTATATTATCTCATAACTAAAAATGTCGGATAAAAATAGTAGATTTTATGTAAATTGATGTATTTGCTTTTTTTTATGTAATTCTATTGTTTATAACTAATTGCCTACGTATTCCGATTGACCAGATTGAATCTCCAAATTCAGATGGCGATGTTAAGTATACGGCTAAATAAACATTAGTGAATGGAATTCTTCCCTATTCACTTGTATAGTGCATTTCCATATTATTTCCATATTATAAAATCCCGGCATCCTTAATCCTCCGGAAATTTGAAGAAATGGATTTCTATTCAATCTAAGCACTGAATTCCACAATCCATAAGCTATCAAGCTTCTGAGAACGTTTTTTCTTCTCATTTGCATTTTAATTCCAGGCTCTCCCAAGGATAGTTGAATCAAAACCGGGTTTCAGGACCAGTTTGTAAAAAGACCATTTTGACCAGGATTCCAAATCAAACAACATAGCCATCACTAAGTATGGGATTGGACTTCATCCTGATCATCTGTTTGGTTGTCACTTTAATATCAGAATAATTGCATATTGAATAATGCTATGTTTTGCTGACGCTCATTCTGTCCTTAGAAAAGTATTCTATCTGTAAATTTACTTTACAATATCACAACAAGCGAAATTGGTGAAGGTGAAACGACCGTTACCATAGTCATATGAAGCGACCGCGACCAATATTAAGCTACTTAGTGAAGAATCTGTTAATTGACAATAGGCAAACTTTTTGTATCATAGTGTTCTTCTGTCAATCACGAATTACTTCAGTTCCGTTGAGATCAAATTGGCAACGGTCGTTCCATATGCTGATAACCATTTTCCGACTTCGAGTATAGGCCTCACTATGACTATTAGAGTATACTTAGGTACTATTCAAGTTACTTACCAGATGCATAAGAAGTGACTACGCAAATCCATACCTTGACACTATTCCTCGTTGACAAATGGAGTATTTTAAGACATCCTTCTGCAAAGTTGTGGAATAGACTTCCTTTGGAAGTATTCCTAATATCTGTCAGTGTTGAAGCATTCAAGAGAGCCGACAACTATTCAAGAGCCGATTCAATAGAGAATGTAATTTGAAGGATCTTTTGTCTTATGCATTTCCATAATGATATCTTGGTTTTTAATAAAATTGTATTTTTCCCTATTTCAACTTTCATCCTCCAGTGTAATGCAGTTATTGGTTCTTACTTACTTATTTTGCATTTTTCATTCCCCCTATTTGTGTATTCACTTTTTACCACCTTATTTTAGTTTTCAGTGTTTTTGTACTTATTATGCAGTTATGAGCTATTTATCTTTTTACTCATTTCCTGTTGCGCTCACAATGGCCTAGTTATGTAGTTATATAGCGTTACCATCCACACTTTTCTTCCATTTTCTGCTTCTTTCCCTTTAATCTTCTGCTAAGGGACACCTTTGGTGTAAAGGCTCGTCCTCTTTCTTCAAACTTTGATTAAAAAATACTTTAACACACTCCTTTACTTCAGAGGATTACTGCTCTCGAGCCCTTGCTGGAGCTATCGTTCTTCAGCATCATATCATGATTCACTACAGTCAAGTTTTTTTATTGTAGTCTCATAAGGAAAGTTTATAGTCTTTATTAGTTATTCTGAGATCATCTCTACATCTGAGCAGCTTGGCGATATTTTAGCTAACCTCCAATCTAAGGAAAGCTAGATTTTTGCTAGAACAATAGAATAAGTTGTTTCTTGAGATTTGCAACTAACAAGTTAGTGAAAATTTCACTAACTTGCTAATTGCAAATCTCAAATTTACCCGAACATGGCTGCAACTTTAAATAGGGAGTCGTGTCGATGTTGAGAGATGTAAATTAGGCCTGCTGATGATTCCTGATATTGGATGAAATGGCAGCTATTCAGGTCTGCTCCCATTTTTCAACTGAGGATGCAACTCAATGTTTAATTATTCTATTTAGATTGTTACTTCTGTATAAGCATATAGTATTTATCATATTTACTAGAAATCTTTGCCTGTGCGATTGTTAGAGATTCTTTCCATATTATTCTCTAATGTAGATTTGATGCATTTTCAATATTTTCTGTCTGCAGTTGCTTCAAAATACCCTAATAATGACATTCTTTAATATTTTGTAAAGAGTTGACTGTTTTGATGATGATAACGGTTTTGCATTCTCTCTGTGAAAAGACGTAAAATGCATCTCTCACCTGCTGTGTACATTTTTGAGGATATAGAAATGTGAAATCAAGGAGGACTCGAAGCTTTTTTTATCTACTCTTTTTCTGTCTACATGTTCTAGAAGTTACAATGTATAAATAAACTCACTGACTTACTTAAAATATTCAAAGTATATAACTCAGCACGATTTGCATGTACATGTACTTCTGAAAGTTCTTTATTCATCTTCTAACAGCACCATACTCGTATTATTCTAAAACTCCTTTCCATTACCATTCAACATCATGTGATCATCGAATCCTCTCGCTTTACCAATAATTTCATTGCATATTTGAATTGTAAAGAAAGACAATTTGAATGAAAACTTTATGTCTCCGCAAAAGTGCTAGGACATGGGCTGAGCTTGGAGTTGTTATATAGTGCTGTATCGATGCAGATGGTATCTTTTCAGCATTATCCAACATGAATTTCTCAAGTTTTGCAAGCTATAGTAAATAGTTGATAGCCTATTATGTATTGCACATGTAGACTTATCTTAACACATTCCTTAACATTATCCGAACAGGTTCCACTTAACATAGTATTTTGAATTGCATGTGGCTTTTACTGGTGCTGCAGCTCACATTGTTGAATAAATATGCGAGAGGAAGTCCTTGGTCTCGAGATATTCTTACTTCGTTCACATCACATAATTTCAAGAAGCAATAAAGGCTTGGCATCAGTGGCAACTTCTGTATCACTTATCAGTCGATCAATTGTCATCGTTCATCTGAGATTAATTTCTTCAATGTTTCTTTCCACCTTCGTTAGTAAGCAATTTGCTATATTTTTGCATAGCTTGAGCGGTATCTTATCATGATTCTTAACATTTTAGTACTTTAATATCATCTCCTTTATATACATAGCCTATGCGTCGAATGCCAATCTAAATTCGGCTTGATGGATCTATCCAATATCAGATGATTTAAAGGAAAATGCTTTCATTGTCTATTGTTCTACACCGGGATGCTTCTTTCTCATCTTGCATTTGTCATCTTGTATTTCAAATAATTTTCATTTCCTTTCACTTGCACAGCGAAAGCTTAAGAAGTACATGTTATCTATCATGAAGCTGAATCAGAAAGACATTGCGTTTGAGAGTACCTCACACCATGAAGGTCATCAATTTCAATACTTGATTTGATAGATTCCTTTTACTAAGATAAAGTGTTTCTAAACCGTACTTAAAATACGTGCATTTTTTCTGTCGAGATCCTATTAGTTATCGAGCGGTCAATTGCGATTTGGTAATGCCCGCCATGCTTTTAAATCACTTTACAAAGTATGTTGCTTCCTATCATGCGCATGTGTTATAAAGACACTTCTGATCGACGGTTGATGTCAGAGGGAGGCGAATGGGACTTTGCCACCATTCGGACGCTCACAAATTGTGAATGACTAGCAAAGACAACATGAGAAATGACCTGAAGACATTCCGTGTCCAAAATTGTGACCTCAGACTTAGTATTTTTCACTTAATTAGAGAAGACATGGAAACGCTCATTTTTACCGAAAACTTCTGTATGCTTCGCATTGGATTCACGTGCATTTTTCTTTGATCTTGTCTGACATGAAGAGGAACCGAGTAGAACTTGGCAGTCACGAAGATTGTAATAGCTACAGTGTGCACATAATTTTCCGAAAGTCTCGTAGTGATTGCTCCCTGTAGTGTAGAAACCCGCTCTGGCTGCCGATCTAATATATAAAACTCCTGAAATGCTTTCTGAAGGCACTCGATAAGTTGCTAAGTATTAATTTTCTCTTGCAAAAGTGAAGCTAGTTTCGGCATGATGTTTTTTACGAGGATGCGATAATTTAACAAATCAACTTTGAATTACTTTACTTTTCTCCAAGTCAACGATAAATGGAACTAATTTTGAAGTTAGCGATGCCCAACACTGATTACTTCAAGATTATGTATCGATGCAAGCACAGTCTAATTTGACAAAAGTATCACAGACAATGCGCGAGCATACTTCCTGAAAATTGCAGCGTAGCAAAGCTGACAAAACACAATTGGACAATCAATAACAAGCCTGTTCTAGAAATTTTTCTCAAATATGAAGAAAAAGTTGGATATCATAAGTGATTCCACAGAAATCCAACACTTTATAGTAACTTAAGCACACTACACTAAGTAACACAAAGTGAAAATTCGGATTTCTACGAGTGAAACCCTCACACTAGCATTGGCTTCTAGATTTTTTTGTCTGTCATTCTTGAACTCTTCACTTTTTGGATATTGTGTGCAGTGGTAGAAGACACAGCGATACTACAAGTATCTAAAGTCCATGACACGAAGGCCGCAAGTTGACTATTTTTCCAAGAATCTGTGAGCTCAAGTCATTTCTAAGCTTTCTAAACTCCAAGATGGACATTGCATGTGATTGGAATAATTATCTACAGAACATTGTTGCCATATTCATGTGTGATTTTGTATGCTTTATTGAATGAGTATGACATAGTGAATGATGAGTGTGTCTTTTCTTCAGGGAGCCAGGTATTTCGCACGTCAAAATGGAAGTTGATGTCCCAGACGAACATTCACCTACCACAGAGATATCTCAAATTTCAGTGGATGAATCCTCCCACAGCCCTCTGCAGAATGGCCGGAGTACTTCTACAGAGTGCTCTCATGGATACCATGCAGCAAGCTCACAAAGATCTCAATTGGAAAAGTCCCAATCCAAGACATCCTTCGGCAATTCCTTGCTTGTTCCAACAGGAGTCGGTTACTCCCAAAGTTATTCAGTCAATCAGCCCGTTAGTCCATCGAAAGACAAACCACATGGACAGACAACAAACAATTTTCAAAGCCCTGAAAGTCTCGTGGTTGATAAATTCGACAGACAACACACTGCGCAAAGTCCTGTGATCAACGATTCCCAAATATCTCAAGCAGAGACAGGCTCGGACAGACATTCAGCTAGAAACTCAAGCGGTCTCTCTACTGAAATTTCACGTAATTTGGCCCTTGATCTCTCCCACAGTTCTCCGAATAGTAATTCACGCGCCTCTCCAAATGGAAATTCACCTTCCTCTTCACAAAGTTCTCAAAGTAACCCAACAGAAAATAATAGACATTCTCCAGAAAACGTGCAAGTTACTCCTCCGGCAAAGTCATCCAGTGGATGTAAGTGTTTTGTGACTTTTCATTGTTACCAATATACGATTATGGTGCAGGATAACTATGAATTAAGACCAGGTGTAAATAGCAGGTTATGGAATAGAACTAATATTGGAATGTGCGCATTGACACTTCTTTTTCACTACATATATTTCATTGTTTACAATATGCATAAACAGTATGTTCGCACTGTAATAGATTCTATCAGTGGATGTTAATAGTTGATCAGTTATCTGAGACATGTCTAGTTGATCTACTGCTGTAGAAAAATTTGTAAATTCATGATCTCGTGATACCGTTGTGTAAAACTTTATCTGTCCTACGTGTATCTCTTGTGATTTATAATATAAGTCTTCTATTTTTTTGAATGACCGAAACATATAGTGGTTTCTGCGCCATTCTACTGTACAAATGATCAAGGAAATGTGGAAATGTAATATGCAATTATTCATTTCATTGATTATAGGATTGCACATCTAACCGTACAGCTTGAGAGGAGATAATCAATAGCTTAAATATTCTTTACGTAAAAATCATGCGTATCAAGTAAATTACAAAATCAAAATGTTCTACAGGCTCTCGAGGTCTCGAGGTACATTGATCAGCAAGGCTGTGATTTTCATTCAAAGTGATGTTCTTAAATAGTTCTTGTTCAGATTTCAACGCCGGATAATTTATCATTGGTAGGGCCTACAATAAGAAACTCAGCTGGCATCCTGAAAATGACCGTGTGAGCTTTATTGTCAATTTCTAATGTTGCTTGGACAGAGTAGCGTTCAATCCGACTAAACATGGAAAGAGAGAATGTGCTTTCCAGAGGAGCCACTTAGATTCTATTTACTAGACACTTTACCGAGATATGACATTGCCAGTTTGTCGATCCGTTTTTTCACTTAATAAGCTTCATCTCATTTAAAATGAAGCCAAAATTGCATGTTTTTAGCATCATTTACAAAGTATTTAGCAAATTCAACTTTGAAATTAGGAGGAACCAGAACACTACTTAAAATATCATAAAATTATTTCAAGACTGCTGTCAATCAGCTCATATTCACAAGAACGTTTAATAACACGTTTACAGCAACGAAAATTTAAAGAAAATGCTAAAGATGAGGTTTGCATCCAAACATAACTATATAATTACATCACGGATATATTAAGAGCGAACGTAGTTCAATTTTCTAATGGTGTTTTTTACCTTTTTCAGCTGACAGTCCAACAGATCCCGAGAGCGCATACGCGGAGATTTGCCATTTAATCCATACTCGGGCTTCAATGATCCTCAGATACATTGATTTTGACCTACTGAGAAGAGATGTCGTGAGAAGGAGAAATCCGCAACATACTCCAAGAAGAAGACATGCTTCTGTCTCGAGAGTGCGAAGAGTACCTAATGCCGCTGGGATGAGGCCATTCATTATTCATTACATGAGATCTGTCGAGATTTCTATTTTGATAGAAAAAACAAAACGAGGTAACCCAGATGGTAGGTCTGCTGGATAGCTTCGTACTTGCATGTAGGACTTATTGTGTGGCCTCATTAAAAATAGTCAAACAATTTCTATGCATATTTTGTAGAATTTTATTTCACGTTTTAGCTGAAGGAACTAATATTAAGTCTCTTACACACCTGGGAGATTCTAGATAGCGTAATCCCGCTGTGTTAGCTAGATCTGATATTTTGATTGAAAACAGACCGGTCCTCTTATCATCTGAATGGGCAGACTTTTAAATAGAATCATTTCAATATATAAGTGATAAGCATAACATAGAACAGAACGACTTACTCGCCAATTCATTCCACATGAGAAGAGGAGAACCGTTATTTGTCATTTTAGGATATAATAATTTCTTTTAAATCATATTTTACACCTTTTAAAAAATTAACTAGTTGTTTTTTTATTTTGTTACCTTGACGCACTTTGCTACGTTGAATTAACAAGTCGAAAATTAATTTCTCCTATTGCTGTCTAATGAAAGCTTAAATAATCATGATATAATTAAACTACAATACTAATCATATACCTACATACCACAGTAGTGATGAAATGTGATGCAAATAGCTCAATGTGAAGATAGTTTATATGAAGTCTATAAAATTAATGCGAATAAAGCCATAAAAACTAAATTTCTCTATCATTTAAGTTGTAGCTTAAAATGCGGAAATATGCAATAGTTGCATGTTTTTGTCCTAAGACAGTGTTATACAAACCAGCTGAAGTGACTTCTTTCTACCATATGCTCAAACTTCCGCATTGGGTATAAAATAAAGCAAAATTGAATAGAACAAATAAATCAATAAATATATATAATGTAAAAGTACAAATTTCTCACCGCCTTTTTGTTTATTGGCTAAATTTCATGCTTGCTTTTTAGAGGATGTTTTCAAGAAAGGAACAAATCAACGATGTCTTGTTTGTTCCGAGTTGTCCACTGGATTGCATTACGGCAAAGTCACATGCGAAGGGTAAGTAAACTGCAATATTGTTAAAATAAATTAGTAGAAAAAGATTTTAAATGCTAAGGAGTCAGACGCCGTGGAAAGTGTGAATACTATGCATTGTCTAAGTGTCATCAATGAATAACTGCATTTCAAGTTGTATCGTCCAAACTACCAAGAAACATTGAGATTAAATTGAGATTAAGACATTTTTTATCCGTAGATTCAGAATTGGACTAAGCGGTACCCTGCAATCTCTATTGCATGGAAAATAGCCGAAAGATATTCAATATCAGAGATCTAATTGCATCTATCTTTACTTATCCTCTAACAATTCGCATGACTTGGACATCTAGTAGATTTCCGTAGAATTCAACTTATTATGGTGTAGATTTGATTTTGTTCCTCAGTGATCAATTTCATTGACATTTATGATGACAGTTGAAATCATTTATCTAACAATTTTCTGGCACCCTTTGCCTCTGCATAATTCAATACAAACCAAATCAGGTATATCTCTAGTTTATACAAAAAAGCTCTACTGAAAAACGTTAATTGCAAGTTAAAATTCAAAGGAATATTACATTTATTGTAATCTATTATGTATAATATGTTAATATAATTGATATGTATTAATGTATTGTAATCTAATTTGGCTCTACCACAATTGAAATGAACGTGATATAATTGATAAATTAACATTTCCTCTACAGCATATTCATCTGGCTGTTTGCTGCATAAACCGGTGAAAAAACAGTAAGGATATTCTATCAAATATTGGATTTGGCTTTTGTGATTTTGTTTGAGAGATCGTTGGCTTCAACGTTTCTTTGAAGAATTCGGCTCTGTGCATCAATTTTATCTCATTTTGTTGAAGCATCTTGTCGTCTGCTCTATTTCAGGTTGAGTACCATTCATTTCTAAGTTAATTTTCGTGTAACTTTAACTTTCACAATTTGCTCGCACTTCCGTTTGGTTTATTGTCACCATTTCATACGTTCTCTTCATTCCAAGAATTTCCTTGTATTGACATGTTCTCGTTTTTTCTAAACATTCAGATCACTAGAACTTGACCTGTAATCTGAGTATTGATTTTTTGCTTAGTCTGCACGTATGTCTATCTATCATCAAGTTCTTCTGGAGAAAACATGTTGTAGCAAGAGATCGAAGATTCTTGTGTAGAATTTGAATCTTCACTCTTTTGACTTTCAAAGTTATTCATTCCAACTGACCCCTTGGTCAGCTTCTCAATATAATCGGTCAGGGAATTTTTGCTGTTTGAAAGACGAAGTATCCTATTATCATTCAATTATTATCAATGAATGTCAAATGACAATTTATTTGTATGGAAGCGTCTATTTATTTATCAACGTCCAACACTGCACATCTTCATCTTTTGTAGACGAGTTTCAAGCTTAACCGTTTAGTGAAGTATCTATCGTCCATAGAAAATTCACTCAAGCAGCAAATTTACTGTCTTAATGGAGTTGTCGTACTGTTGTTCATCACTTCACATAACTTTATGGTATTTTAATCAACTTTTTTCAATCCTGACTTGACTCAGTTGCTGATTATCATCAATCTATTGATAAGCAGTAGTGAATATTAATTTTCATATCGTAAATTTTATATCATTCGTAATAAACCTAAAACGGAAAGTCAAATTAGCGACTCTAATGTTTTCAGTTACCTCCTTCTTTTTCTACATCCATTTCAAATAATTTAATTAACAACATTTGTAAAATTTGGTTGTCAATCCAATGGATGGTTCTATCCTTTTGGATAGAATATTAAATCATCTTCGCTATTTATTTTTTGTATTATCTGGCTGGAGTAATCTTCAATACTAAATGTAAAAACTATTATACAATTTTCATTGCTTCAGTTAAAAAATGATGAGTTGCTAGTATCTAATCTGTACGTACCTGTCTTACATTAGGCAATGAAGTTAAATCAAATTTAAGCAATCAATTAAGATAAATTGAAGAAAAAATTATAATTTGGATAATTATACTACTTTCTGTCATCATGTTAGTCATATTATCACAATATTATTCATGGTTTTATAACTACGAATATGAATATAACTATAACTATATATAACTATGAATATACAATTTATATTCATGGAATATAAGTTAACAAATTCACTACAGAAAAAGCAAAAAAGCCAGTATTTTAAATCTACTACGAAGTGTTATTCGAATTTTTCGAATTTTGTTGGAAAATTGAAGCAATGGAAGTATTGACATTGACTCCATAAATGGTGTTTTGAAGGGCAGAATTTGTAAAGCTTGCCCGTATTTTGATTAACTCAAAAAAACTTTTCGACCTGGCGAATTTCTATTTTGCAGATGCAAAGGTTTTTTTAAACGTGTAGTACAGGGCCGACAGCTTTTCGAGTGCGTTGGATATCCTCCAGATCAGTGCGACATCTCTAGTAAAGAACGACGAAATGTTTGCAAAAAATGTCGCTTTAGAAAATGTCTTCTCGTTGGAATGTCTCCCGCTGGTGAGTTATTTGAATCTGTATTAAGTGAAGCTGCTGAAAAAATATGAATGACATGAGAGATACCGAATACTTTTTGCATAAAGCATGCATTTATTCAAACGGCAAATTATATGAGAATATTGCGAACACAATATTGAAAAAACAATTTTTCATTATTTTTTTAAAAATTAGCGAAATAGTATTAATTTTCATTTATTCTACGTACAAGAATTAATTAATAAATGCTATCAAAATATATTTCGCCGATCTGTATTTATCAATTGAGATAGAATGATTTTGATCTCCTTTTTTTACTTAGTATTTCTTTCTATCTCAATTGATAAGGCCAATTCATCAGTTAGTTTATGTGCGTAGAAGGACTGAAAATAGCATTATTTCATTTATTTCAAAAACTGATGTTAAAGTCTTTCTTTACAAGATCAAAATAATTTACTAAAAATCTTTCATTAAAAATCTAGAACAATTATCAAATGAACAATTATCGTACAGTCTACATTTTGGATGCAATGAATGTCATCAATATGCGGTTTGTCAAACACAGACATAAGTGTAAAAATAAGCTAATTTCATTGTCAAACATTGCTGAGATGCAAAATGAAGTATAATGTTTAGTTCAAGATGCTAACTGAATTATTGATATTTACCTCCAATGGTTGGCAACGACCATGAAAGCGCGCATAGGTTATTTCTCACTTTTCAAGTCAATTAGTTGTTATACTACTCGCATAGAAATGGATTGTTTATCTGAAGTTGACTAGAATAGAAATTGACTCAAGATCGCGGCACATCCGGGGAACTAAGTTGGGACATGAGCCAATAATGAAGGGCTTAGATTTACACATGTGACTGATTCTAAAACAATGATGACCAGTGTTTCTAAGTGAAAACTCGTTCGATTTTTGTGCCGCTATTGTGTATAGAATAAAGTTAACTTCCATTCTAGTGATTACTATTGCTACGAATAGCTCAATTTCTACGACCACTCGTACTTTCATGCAATTACTGTATCCTCCAAAAAAGTTACCAGGAGAGGAAATGTCGTCTGGCATGCTTGGTGTGATGTCTCTTGAATTGGAAAGTGATAAAACCATCAATATATACTTACCGTTTCCCCTTATGGAAGAAACTCAGGAGAGGAGAACCAGATTTTCTATAGTATGGTTCTTTAACTGATGGAGACTAACAAGCCAGGAAGATTTGTGTTACTCATAATACTCTAAATCAAATATTGTTCTCATCACTTAAAATTATAAAATTTCTAACAAAAGAAATTTTCTAATTCTCTTAAAGTTTCTTTTGCTAGCATGTTCATATTTTGAGTTGCAAGCAATTCTAAATTTCATTATTTTCTTTACAGCTGTAAGAGAGAATCACATGCCTGGTGGTCGCAACAGTCAAGCAGTTTACGATTATGAAGTAAGTGATATTTTAAAATGGGTTTCCGATTGAACTTAGAGCGTTTCATCATGGTGTGGTCATGTTAAATGTTAATGCAATAAGAAGAAATCATTTACATGGATTCGATAAATCGTATGAAATCTTGTGACATTTTCATATAAGCTAATAAATTTAATCTATTCTGATTGAATTTTCTGATTGATCTATTCATAATTCAGAAGACAAATTCTATCCATGAACGCTCATAGTTTTATACGTGTGTTTTGCAAGTATGTCAAAATTTCACGTTTAAGTGCGTGTTGTTGATGTAGTATGTTGGCAAGATTCATATCAGTATTTCTACGTCTGACGAATATTGATACCCGTCAAATAGGGCTATATTTGTTATTGATGCGCATCCTATGCGTTTAGCTTTTCCTTTTTGTTTAACTTAGAGCAGTGAGTACCTATTTCCTTTAATGAATACCTTCATTAATGATTTACTAGTAAAATTGATCATTAGTCCTATCGATTTTTTCGCAGCATGAACTACCGAACTGTTTGACGTAAAGAAGCGCTTTCCGCTTGATACTGACAACTGTATGTCTTCTTTCTTCACCATCATTGATTCTGCCTAGGATACCTATGACTTATTTTCCATTGGGGAATCCCGTCAAAACAGCATGTGTGTCAAATCGAATTTTTCATTCGTACGAGATCCTTCGAACACTACTGGTGTCCGTCGTCAGGCATTCACTTGATGCAAGTCAATTTTACAATTACTACGTATTAATTTTAATATGTGTTTTTCTTCTGATTTCTTCACACGATCGAACGAAATCTAGCGTTCCTTTGAACTTGATCGTCCTGTTCCTTCAGCCACATATTGTCCACGTCCTTTCTTGATGCTCCATCACCGTGTCTAGAAAAACCGCACTATGTCTGACGACATGTGTCGACTAAGAATATGCAATAATTTTCTCTCTGTTTTCATAACATAAATGATCAATTTATATATTCTAAAACTGCTTTCATTGTCATGAAATAATTTTAGTGTTTTTATTGCCGTCCCCTAAAATATGATTTAAGTTGTGGAGCCAGGGTAAACCAGATGTTCGGTTGTTAAAAACACAAATTATGCCAAATTGCCTTGCATTTCGTTTACCACCGGTAAGCATGGTCACGTTCTTAACCATGCTTAACGTTGGTAAGCGAAATGCTTCGTAATTTGGCATAACTAGCGTTTTTAACAACCGAAAATCTGGTTTACCCTGGCTCCACAACTTAAATCATGTTCATGACACAGGGTTTATTCAAACACCCCTAAAATATGTTCATCTTAATTTGCAGTATTTGTTAAAAGCTGATGATGAAATGGATGTCCAAGAATCCAATGGCAACAACGTCACCAACAACACCAACGGTACGAACAATTCCAATGGTACCAATAACAACGGTACCAACAGTTATGAATCTTCTACAATTGTGCCTATGGATGTTACTCGGCCAACTTCACAATCATTTTCAGCCGGTACCAACCCTATGATGCTTAATCTGAACCTTATTCCTCCACATTTGTTGGCCCCATTAGGTGCTTCGCCGCATTCAATAGCCCATCCTTCCTTGTTCATCCCTCCAGTGACGAATTTCAACAATGCTCATATCTTTCCGACTCCTCCAGTAGCTGCAATGTCGGAAAAACAAGTCCTTGAATTCGTGAAACAAATTTCACGTTATCCGGTGCCAACAATATCTCATCCGATGGTATCGTATCACGACTCCGAAATGCCACAAACGTCAAGCATGCCAACTGACGCAGAGACAAGAAATGCAGCAACGACGGAGGCGAATGCAGCTATTGTGAACGCCAGCATTTTCAATTCGGCCTTCGTAATCGCAGATAAAGCTAACAACTCAGTCGAAAATGAAGAAACAATAGATGTAACTCTACCGGCAGCTGATGCCATGTCCTCTCACAATCGTGAAACAGAACAGCATTTTATTCCTAGAGTTTCTCAGTCAGATTCAGAACTGCCCAATTATTCCCCACGTCCACGCTCCTCTTCAGACTCAAAAGCAGATTCATCGTCCGGTGTCACAAGTGTTTCACCTAAATCTGACTCTCCAAGATCACATTCATGCAAGCATCCCAAAAAGATGTATTTGGAGCGTATAAAGATGTCATTAGACTACTGAACATTTTAGCTTGATGTGTTTCATATCGTTTTGTATATTTTGTACATGTTTTTAATGCCTCTAAATTATTCCCGTGATTTCGATGATGAATATTTTCTTAAACCAAATTTGCATGTTCTCTCTAACATAAGAATCACTGGTGGTTAAGATATTTTGAGCGGAAATAGTGTCTCCAGACTAAATTCATTAAGTTTTTAGCTATACATGTATATATCAGTGTAAATAGACATAATAAAATTAGGAATATTTGTAAGATTTATAGATAGATTCTTGATGATGCAGGTGCGTGTACATGAAAGCGACTGGTACATGACTTAGAATGTACATGTAAAAGAACAACGAAATCAATAGACAGCGCTTGCGTGTGTTATCGACCATCACCCCTCCCAAGTATCGCCATATGTTGATAGCAATAACTCGCGACATTTTCATGTGGCATTATTCTTCTAAGTACAGCAGACACTCTTCTATAAAACCGGTTGAGAATAAGCAATCATGCATGTCTCAAATTATTTTCAGAAAATATCAATCGTAGCCATTGGCAATAGCTATAAGTCACAGTACGATTTCATAAATGGAACTCACAGTGTGACAGTACCCTGCAACTGAAATTCTGCATTAGGAAATTGATCTATCTGCAACAATATGGAATGCCTTAAAGTGAAATATTTTTAACATTTGCTGAGATGTGATTTTTCCATCGGCGCTCCCATTTTTGAAAAATTAATTTCCCATATTTGCTGAAAATCATTTTCAAAAGGAAAAGTATTAGCTTAAGGCAGGTAGCCCTCCCCCATTCTCAAAAACTTCATCATAAAACGTAATCTACCTCCAACTTGCCCTCATCAGTCTCTCAAGCGTCTCCTTCAAGCTCCAAGGCTCCTTAATGATGCTCAAAGTCAAGGCGCACTCCTTTTGCGAGATGCGTAATCTACAATGTGCATACAAAGGGGTAATCGGCACCCCTTCCATTTGGCATGCTTTGCCTCCTCTCAACTTTTCTTCACCCTTCCCCCGTGAGCGACAATCACATCCCTAATTAATCAGATAATAACTTTGAACATCAACTTTTAAAGTTTATGTATGAATTACATGTAGTCCATGGGAAAGATTTTTCTTTCTGGTAGCTGCTGGCACTTGAACTGTAAAACGATGAGGTCGACGTTAGCGCACTCGAGCTCGGTAGGATTTAGTCTCCGAGTTAAGGGCTACAACCTATTTTATAGCATGGGCTTCAGCACTCGCTACAACTACTGTGAGGATAATTTGGCAACCAAAATCATAGACGAGAAAAAATGAGGTAGACTAAGAGCTGCACTAAAATATAATGCAGCAACCATCCAATCAGTTAACAACCGTCTCTGCTTGGTGCATAGTCTTTTAGAATTAATTGAGTGGCAGTTTTCAAAGATTGATCTGATGAACCTTTGACGTCAATACAAAAGTATCAAATCGAAATCGAAAAGGGAGTTGCATTATCTGAATCTACGACATTTAATGCATAGATCAGCTCCTGTCAGGTTTTCAAATTTGTCTGTATCCATTGGTGCAGTGGTGAGGAACCGACGCTTTCTCAGTTCTTGTTTCTCGTACTATTGTTGAAGAAAGAAAAGCTTGTGTTGGCAATCATTGCAAAGCAACATGACACGAAAACGAAAAAGCACGAACCTACTTAGGTGATGATAACAGTTATACATTTTGTTCAATGCAAGCTAAGCGACAACATGAAGTCTCAGACATTACATACTCATATACAGTATACGTGTTATTCCTGTAAAACATCCTTCTTTTCGAAGTGCCTCTTGGTGAAGTGTCGGACATCACAGAATCTATTTCAGTTACCAAGCGTGTCTTAACCTCTACAATATTTTCCTTTTTAACCAATGATCACAAGCCTGCTCCTGTAACTCACTTTCATGTTCTACATACTTTTCGATATTTAGCTTATATGAGGCTCTGTAGATCATGTTTCACATCAGACTTGGGAACCTTGGATATCGCTAAGAAATTTTCAGATTACTGTATGAGATCTAAACACATGGTCTAAACTTTTAATAAGTTTTTCAAATGTAGCTGAACACCTGGTTAGAATGTAAGCAAATCCCTAACCTGCTAATCCTTACCAAATAAGGGCTAAAACAACAACATTGTACAAGTACAAGTACAAAACTGCTTCGTAAGACTGACAACACGAACACGATCGTATTTCTGTCGTGTTCGCACACTTTCAATGTGCACCATAGGCCAGAATCAACTAACATGCATACAATTGGAAAGTTTTGTCCAACAATTTCGCCGAACAGAAACTATTGTGACAAGAATTGATATAAATTGTCTCTCCTGTTTACTACAGCATGTGTTCTGTTTCAATCACGATAATCACGGTTGTCAACTGAATGTCGCTCTCAGATTTAGCACATTATCTCAATTCCGCCCACTAACCCTCATTACAATGGGCACAACAATACAGCAACAGAAAGATCAACAGACATGACAATGCCCGAATGAGTCCGTGATCGAAAGCACTCAATGACATCGGGTATGCGGGATTACGTAATGCACACATACAATGAAACGGTATGAAAGTGCATGCTGAAGGACCTGTATTTGATTGTGTATTTCATGGAGATGCATAATTTAAATCGCCGTCGTATGAATACATTAAAGTTAAGGCGTCATTGTAGAAGAAGAGTCAAAATCTGCTTTTCATCCAAATTTGTCCTGCTGAGGAAAGACTCGCGATTTAAAAAAATGCCAGTGAACTTACTCAGACTTCACCCACCAAAGATTTCAATTGGTTAATTAATAGTAGAACAAATCTCAATTGATATGATAAGGTAAAAGAGAGTTAATATTCTCGACCGAAATCGTATTACAACGAAATTGCATTGTAAAATAATGCCCTTTGTAATCTCGGTCGACAAAATTAACTATTTTACTTTATCATATTGGTAGCGACCGATGGCCAAACTCCCTGACTATATGCTCCACTGATATGCTTGCACAAGGATAACCACAGTGGGACATTTAGATTCTTCATTTCATCAAGCAGAGTTGAATGAGGACCCCGTTGATTGAGAAATTCCGTCCAGCTCATCCCCTAGTCTTCATTGCACTCATTCTGCTCGTTTTGCAGCGTGTGAGCCTGATTTTTCGATCGCAAAGTCTAAATGCACTGCAGACAGTCCTCAATTTTCGAGCACCCGCCCTAGCCGATTTTTTAACCGTGTCCGGATGGGGACGGAAGAGCGAAGGTTGATTGCATTGAAATGTCCCCGCCAGCTTCAGTCCAACTTCATCTACACTTGATATGCAGAAAAAGGTCAATTTTTCAATCGATTCATCGTGTAATTTATGTCAAAAAAACCCTGACACTATATAATATTGATGGACTGGAACAAACATGCACACTATACAAAGCTACTCCGTGGACATCTGCGTTCGCAAGTGTGCTTTATGTCGTGTTGGGCCTGTCATTCGTGTCGCGTTTAGGCTCATGTTTTTACAATTGGATTTGTGTCTTCTTTCCGTGTTGACAATGATTCATCGTGATTTTCAGTGAGATTATTGGATGTTCTTTATAAAGAAAATGTATCGATAATTGATTTTATTCCTCGATGATGTGGGATGAATATATCGCAGGGATGTCCAAAGTATGGCACATGTCCTCTTCTGGAAAATTTCAAAATGTAATGTGTACAGTAACAATCTGGTTCATTTTTCAAGTTGCGAAACTTTTTATAGAGAAGATGAAACAATGATTTCTGTTGCTTTGTTGAACCCTTGATACCCTGATTGAAGACTTCGGCAAGCGATTCCAAGAATTCTAGTACCTTGAAGAAGGATGGCTATACAGTATGTCCATCCAATACATTGAGAAAAGCTATAATGCTTCGATGACGATAATTACATGTCAGAAGCGGATGAAGCCTTCAACTTCATTCTTGTGTGACTTACAAAGTGATCAGATTTTTCTAAACAGAGCTATTCTGCCAATCAGTCAATTTTGGCCTCTTCTTTCTGAAGATTAGTCCCCACATTTGCGCTGTATGGGACTCCGTTTTTCTCTCAATGCTTGGAAGTCAGCATCCTCCGCAATGAAGTCGATCAAATCCAAAAGAGAAATAATCTGAATCGAACATCTTCCGAGGTTTGTCTTCGTTTAGCCTTAACCTGCGTTGACATTGACTGAAGAAACTTGCCTCGAAAATACAGGCACACCAATACCATTTACTTGTACAGTAGTCACCTGTTGCGTTTTAATAAAAATGTTTCTTTGAATAAATTTGGGAAATTCTTGTCCCAGAAATTTCTTATCTTCGTTATATGCTGTCATGATGAAAATCAATATTATTTGGCACTTGCTTGCTTTAAAATACATCTAATAAGGGAGGATAGTGAAAAAGTTGACTTGTGATATAGCCCGCCGCCACATTTCCTTACAGAATGCGTCCGGCGTCTGTATGAAGTTTGGACAGCCCTGATATACAGCATTCTTTTATTGCACTTGCACTGAAAGATCGGCTGCAGATGCCGAGGTAGTTAAACCAATACATACCTTAGCCACGAGCGTCAACCGCCTATTGTGACCCTCTGCGGTTGTGGGCCAGGTGCATTACCCACTCCTTGACCATCAGCATAGCAATGCACGCCATTTTTGCCACTCCGGGTTCCGGCTACTTGCGTTTCAATCGAAGTGCATTTTCGACAGCGGGGTTTGCTATCAACAAGAACCGGTGCTTTCTGAGACAAAAGTAGCTTAATATGTTGCTTTTCAGGAGATCGGAAACGGGTCTACAGCCTTTTGACCAGGGTTGCGGACTCGGACTCAGTGACTGACCAGGAATGTGAACTCGGACTCAGTGACTGATCAGGACTGTGGACTCGGATTCAGTGACTGACCAGGACTGTGGACTCACTCAGTGACTGACCAGGCCTGTGGACTCGGATTCAGCGACTGACCAGGACTGTGGACTCGGACTCAGTGACTGATCAGGACTGTGGACTCGGACTCAGTGACTGACCAGGAATGTGGACTCGGACTCAGTGACTGACCAGGAATGTGGACTCGCACTCAGTGACTGACCAGGACTGTGGACTCGGACTCAGTGACTGACCAGGGCTGTGGACTCACTCAGTGACTGACCAGGACTGTGGACTCACTCAGTGACTGACCAGGACTGTGGACTCGGACTCAGTGACTGACCAGGACTGTGGACTCGGATTCAGTGACTGATCAGGACTGTGGACTCGGATTCAGTGACTGATCAGGACTGTGGACTCGGATTCAGTGACTGATCAGGACTGTGGACTCGGACTCAGTGACTGACCAGGACTGTGGACTCGGACTCAGTGACTGACCAGGACTGTGGACTCGGACTCAGTGACTGACCAGGACTGTGGACTCGCACTCAGTGACTGATCAGGACTGTGGACTCGCACTCAGTGACTGATCAGGACTGTGGACTCACTCAGTGACTGACCAGGACTGTGGACTCGGACTCAGTGACTGACCAGGACTGTGGACTCGCACTCAGTGACTGATCAGGACTGTGGACTCACTCAGTGACTGATCAGGACTGTGGACTCACTCAGTGACTGATCAGGACTGTGGACTCGGACTCAGTGACTGACCAGGGTTGCGGACTCGGACTCAGTGACTGACCAGGACTGTGGACTCGCACTCAGTGACTGACCAGGACTGTGGACTCGGACTCAGAGACTGACCAGGACTGTGGACTCGGATTCAGTGACTGACCAGGACTGTGGACTCGGACTCAGTGACTGACCAGGACTGTGGACTCGGACTCAGTGACTGATCAGGACTGTGGACTCACTCAGTGACTGATCAGGACTGTGGACTCGGACTCAGAGACTGACCAGGACTGTGGACTCGGATTCAGTGACTGACCAGGACTGTGGACTCGGATTCAGAGACTGACCAGGACTGTGGACTCGGATTCAGTGACTGACCAGGACTGTGGACTCGGACTCAGTGACTGACCAGGACTGTGGACTCGGACTCAGTGACTGATCAGGACTGTGGACTCACTCAGTGACTGATCAGGACTGTGGACTCACTCAGTGACTGATCAGGACTGTGGACTCGGATTCAGTGACTGACCAGGACTGTGGACTCGGATTCAGTGACTGACCAGGACTGTGGACTCGGACTCAGTGACTGACCAGGACTGTGGACTCACTCAGTGACTGACCAGGTCTGTGGACTCGGACTCAGTGACTGATCAGGACTGTGGACCCACTCAGTGACTGACCAGGACTGTGGACTCCGATTCAGTGACTGACCAGGACTGTGGACTCGGATTCAGAGACTGACCAGGACTGTGGACTCGGATTCAGTGACTGACCAGGACTGTGGACTCGGACTCAGTGACTGACCAGGACTGTGGACTCGGACTCAGTGACTGATCAGGACTGTGGACTCACTCAGTGACTGACCAGGCCTGTGGACTCGGACTCAGTGACTGACCAGGACTGTGGACTCACTCAGTGACTGATCAGGACTGTGGACTCACTCAGTGACTGATCAGGACTGTGGACTCGGATTCAGTGACTGACCAGGACTGTGGACTCGGATTCAGTGACTGACCAGGACTGTGGACTCGTACTCAGTGACTGACCAGGACTGTGGACTCGGACTCAGTGACTGACCAGGACTGTGGACTCACTCAGTGACTGATCAGGCCTGTGGACTTGGACTCAGTGACTGACCAGGACTGTGGACTCGGATTCAGTGACTGACCAGGGTTGCGGACTCGGACTCAGTGACTGACCAGGACTGTGGACTCACTCAGTGACTGACCAGGACTGTGGACTCGCACTCAGTGACTGACCAGGACTGTGGACTCGGACTCAGTGACTGATCAGGACTGTGGACTCGGACTCAGTGACTGACCAGGACTGTGGACTCGGACTCAGTGACTGACCAGGACTGTGGACTCGGATTCAGTGACTGACCAGGACTGTGGACTCGGATTCAGTGACTGATCAGGACTGTGGACTCACTCAGTGACTGACCAGGACTGTGGACTCGGATTCAGAGACTGATCAGGACTGTGGACTCGGATTCAATGACTGACCAGGAATGTGGACTCGGACTCAGTGACTGATCAGGACTGTGGACTCGGATTCAGAGACTGACCAGGACTGTGGATTCACTCAGTGACTGACCAGGACTGTGGACTCGGATTCAGTGACTGATCAGGACTGTGGACTCACTCAGTGACTGATCAGGACTGTGGACTCGCACTCAGTGACTGATCAGGACTGTGGACTCGCACTCAGTGACTGACCAGGACTGCGGACTCGCACTCAGTGACTGACCAGGACTGTGGACTCACTCAGTGACTGACCAGGACTGTGGACTCGGACTCAGTGACTGACCAGGACTGCGGACTCGGACTCAGTGACTGACCAGGACTGCGGACTCGGACTCAGTGACTGATCAGGCCTGTGGACTCACTCAGTGACTGACCAGGACTGTGGACTCACTCAGTGACTGACCAGGACTGTGGACTCGCACTCAGTGACTGACCAGGGCTGTGGACTCGGACTCAGTGACTGATCAGGACTGTGCACTCGGACTCAGTGACTGACCAGGACTGTGGACTCGGACTCAGTGACTGACCAGGACTGTGGACTCGGACTCAGTGACTGATCAGGACTGTGGACTCACTCAGTGACTGACCAGGACTGTGGACTCGGATTCAGAGACTGATCAGGACTGTGCACTCGGACTCAGTGACTGATCAGGACTGTGGACTCGGACTCAGTGACTGACCAGGACTGTGGACTCGGACTCAGTGACTGACCAGGACTGTGGACTCGGACTCAGTGACTGACCAGGACTGTGGACTCGGACTCAGTGACTGACCAGGACTGTGGACTCACTCAGTGACTGACCAGGACTGTGGACTCACTCAGTGACTGACCAGGACTGTGGACTCGCACTCAGTGACTGACCAGGGCTGTGGACTCGGACTCAGTGACTGATCAGGACTGTGCACTCGGACTCAGTGACTGACCAGGACTGTGGACTCGGACTCAGTGACTGACTAGGACTGTGGACTCGGACTCAGTGACTGATCAGGACTGTGGACTCGGACTCAGTGACTGACCAGGACTGTGGACTCGGATTCAGAGACTGATCAGGACTGTGCACTCGGACTCAGTGACTGATCAGGACTGTGGACTCGGACTCAGTGACTGACCAGGACTGTGGACTCGGACTCAGTGACTGACCAGGACTGTGGACTCGGACTCAGTGACTGACCAGGACTGTGGACTCGGACTCAGTGACTGACCAGGACTGTGGACTCACTCAGTGACTGACCAGGACTGTGGACTCGGACTCAGTGACTGACCAGGACTGTGGACTCGGATTCAGTGACTGATCAGGACTGTGGACTCACTCAGTGACTGACCAGGACTGTTGACTCGGATTCAGTGACTGACCAGGACTGTGGACTCACTCAGTGACTGACCAGGACTGTGGACTCGGACTCAGTGACTGACCAGGACTGTGGACTCGGACTCAGTGACTGACCAGGACTGTGGACTCACTCAGTGACTGACCAGGACTGTAGACTCGGACTCAGTGACTGATCAGGACTGTGGACTCGGATTCAGTGACTGATCAGGACTGTGGACTCGGACTCAGTGACTGATCAGGACTGTGGACTCACTCAGTGACTGACTAGGAATGTGGACTCGCACTCAGTGACTGACCAGGACTGTGGACTCGCACTCAGTGACTGACCAGGACTGTGGACTCACTCAGTGACTGACCAGGACTGTGGACTCGGACTCAGTGACTGATCAGGACTGTGGACTCACTCAGTGACTGATCAGGACTGTGGACTCTATCAGTGACTGACCAGGACTGTGGACTCGGACTCAGTGACTGATCAGGACTGTGGACTCACTCAGTGACTGACCAGGACTGTGGACTCACTCAGTGACTGATCAGGACTGTGGACTCACTCAGTGACTGACCAGGACTGTGGACTCGGACTCAGTGACTGATCAGGGCTGTGGACTCGGATTCAGTGACTGACCAGGGCTGCGGACTCGGACTCAGTGACTGACCAGGACTGTGGACTCGGACTCAGTGACTGACCAGGACTGTGGACTCACTCAGTGACTGACCAGGGCTGTGGACTCACTCAGTGACTGATCAGGCCTGTGGACTTGGACTCAGTGACTGACCAGGACTGTGGACTCGGATTCAGTGACTGACCAGGGTTGCGGACTCGGACTCAGTGACTGACCAGGACTGTGGACTCACTCAGTGACTGACCAGGACTGTGGACTCGCACTCAGTGACTGACCAGGACTGTGGACTCGGACTCAGTGACTGATCAGGACTGTGGACTCGGACTCAGTGACTGACCAGGACTGTGGACTCGGACTCAGTGACTGACCAGGACTGTGGACTCGGATTCAGTGACTGACCAGGACTGTGGACTCGGATTCAGTGACTGATCAGGACTGTGGACTCACTCAGTGACTGACCAGGACTGTGGACTCGGATTCAGAGACTGATCAGGACTGTGGACTCGGATTCAATGACTGACCAGGACTGTGGACTCGGACTCAGTGACTGATCAGGACTGTGGACTCGGATTCAGTGACTGACCAGGACTGTGGACTCGGATTCAGAGACTGACCAGGACTGTGGACTCACTCAGTGACTGACCAGGACTGTGGACTCGGATTCAGTGACTGATCAGGACTGTGGACTCACTCAGTGACTGATCAGGACTGTGGACTCGCACTCAGTGACTGATCAGGACTGTGGACTCGCACTCAGTGACTGACCAGGACTGCGGACTCGCACTCAGTGACTGACCAGGACTGTGGACTCACTCAGTGACTGACCAGGACTGTGGACTCGGACTCAGTGACTGACCAGGACTGCGGACTCGGACTCAGTGACTGACCAGGACTGCGGACTCGGACTCAGTGACTGATCAGGCCTGTGGACTCACTCAGTGACTGACCAGGACTGTGGACTCACTCAGTGACTGACCAGGACTGTGGACTCGCACTCAGTGACTGACCAGGGCTGTGGACTCGGACTCAGTGACTGATCAGGACTGTGCACTCGGACTCAGTGACTGACCAGGACTGTGGACTCGGACTCAGTGACTGACTAGGACTGTGGACTCGGACTCAGTGACTGATCAGGACTGTGGACTCACTCAGTGACTGACCAGGACTGTGGACTCGGATTCAGAGACTGATCAGGACTGTGCACTCGGACTCAGTGACTGATCAGGACTGTGGACTCGGACTCAGTGACTGACCAGGACTGTGGACTCGGACTCAGTGACTGACCAGGACTGTGGACTCGGACTCAGTGACTGACCAGGACTGTGGACTCGGACTCAGTGACTGACCAGGACTGTGGACTCACTCAGTGACTGACCAGGACTGTGGACTCACTCAGTGACTGACCAGGACTGTGGACTCGCACTCAGTGACTGACCAGGGCTGTGGACTCGGACTCAGTGACTGATCAGGACTGTGCACTCGGACTCAGTGACTGACCAGGACTGTGGACTCGGACTCAGTGACTGACTAGGACTGTGGACTCGGACTCAGTGACTGATCAGGACTGTGGACTCGGACTCAGTGACTGACCAGGACTGTGGACTCGGATTCAGAGACTGATCAGGACTGTGCACTCGGACTCAGTGACTGATCAGGACTGTGGACTCGGACTCAGTGACTGACCAGGACTGTGGACTCGGACTCAGTGACTGACCAGGACTGTGGACTCGGACTCAGTGACTGACCAGGACTGTGGACTCGGACTCAGTGACTGACCAGGACTGTGGACTCACTCAGTGACTGACCAGGACTGTGGACTCGGACTCAGTGACTGACCAGGACTGTGGACTCGGACTCAGTGACTGACCAGGACTGTGGACTCGGATTCAGTGACTGATCAGGACTGTGGACTCACTCAGTGACTGACCAGGACTGTTGACTCGGATTCAGTGACTGACCAGGACTGTGGACTCACTCAGTGACTGACCAGGACTGTGGACTCGGACTCAGTGACTGACCAGGACTGTGGACTCGGACTCAGTGACTGACCAGGACTGTGGACTCACTCAGTGACTGACCAGGACTGTAGACTCGGACTCAGTGACTGATCAGGACTGTGGACTCGGATTCAGTGACTGATCAGGACTGTGGACTCGGACTCAGTGACTGATCAGGACTGTGGACTCACTCAGTGACTGACTAGGAATGTGGACTCGCACTCAGTGACTGACCAGGACTGTGGACTCGCACTCAGTGACTGACCAGGACTGTGGACTCACTCAGTGACTGACCAGGACTGTGGACTCGGACTCAGTGACTGATCAGGACTGTGGACTCACTCAGTGACTGATCAGGACTGTGGACTCTATCAGTGACTGACCAGGACTGTGGACTCGGACTCAGTGACTGATCAGGACTGTGGACTCACTCAGTGACTGACCAGGACTGTGGACTCACTCAGTGACTGATCAGGACTGTGGACTCACTCAGTGACTGACCAGGACTGTGGACTCGGACTCAGTGACTGATCAGGGCTGTGGACTCGGATTCAGTGACTGACCAGGGCTGCGGACTCGGACTCAGTGACTGACCAGGACTGTGGACTCGGACTCAGTGACTGACCAGGACTGTGGACTCACTCAGTGACTGACCAGGGCTGTGGACTCGGACTCAGTGACTGATCAGGACTGTGGACTCACTCAGTGACTGACCAGGACTGTGGACTCGGATTCAGTGACTGACCAGGACTGTGGACTCGGACTCAGTGACTGACCAGGACTGTGGACTCGGATTCAGTGACTGACCAGGACTGTGGACTCGGATTCAGTGACTGATCAGGACTGTGGACTCACTCAGTGACTGATCAGGACTGTGGACTCGGATTCAGTGACTGACCAGGACTGTGGACTCGGATTCAGTGACTGACCAGGACTGTGGACTCGGACTCAGTGACTGACCAGGACTGTGGACTCGGACTCAGTGACTGACCAGGACTGTGGACTCACTCAGTGACTGATCAGGCCTGTGGACTTGGACTCAGTGACTGACCAGGACTGTGGACTCGGATTCAGTGACTGACCAGGACTGTGGACTCGGACTCAGTGACTGACCAGGACTGTGGACTCGGACTCAGTGACTGACCAGGACTGTGGACTTACTCAGTGACTGACCAGGACTGTGGACTCGGACTCAGTGACTGATCAGGACTGTGGACTCGGACTCAGTGACTGACCAGGACTGTGGACTCGGACTCAGTGACTGACCAGGACTGTGGACTTGGACTCAGTGACTGACCAGGACTGTGGACTCGGACTCAGTGACTGACCAGGACTGTGGACTCGGACTCAGTGACTGACCAGGACTGTGGACTCGGATTCAGTGACTGACCAGGACTGTGGACTCGGACTCAGTGACTGACCAGGACTGTGGACTCGGACTCAGTGACTGACCAGGACTGTGGACTCGGACTCAGTGACTGACCAGGACTGTGGACTCACTCAGTGACTGACCAGGACTGTGGACTCGGACTCAGTGACTGACCAGGACTGCGGACTCACTCAGTGACTGATCAGGAGTGTGGACTCACTCAGTGACTGACCAGGGTTGCGGACTCGGACTCAGTGACTGACCAGGACTGTGGACTCACTCAATGACTGATCAGGACTGTGGACTCGGATTCAGCGACTGACCAGAGCTGCGGACTCGGATTCAGTGACTGACCAGGACTGTGGACTCACTCAGTGACTGACCAGGACTGTGGACTCGGATTCAGTGACTGATCAGGACTGTGGACTCGGATTCAGAGACTGATCAGGGCTGCGGACTTGGACTCAGTGATTGACCAGGACTGTGGACTCACTTAGTGACTGATCAGGACTGTGGACTCACTCAGTGACTGACCAGGACTGTGGACTCGGACTCAGTGACTGATCAGGGCTGTGGACTCGGATTCAGTGACTGACCAGGGCTGCGGACTCGGACTCAGTGACTGACCAGGACTGTGGACTCGGACTCAGTGACTGACCAGGACTGTGGACTCACTCAGTGACTGACCAGGGCTGTGGACTCGGACTCAGTGACTGATCAGGACTGTGGACTCACTCAGTGACTGACCAGGACTGTGGACTCGGATTCAGTGACTGACCAGGACTGTGGACTCGGACTCAGTGACTGACCAGGACTGTGAACTCGGACTCAGTGACTGACCAGGACTGTGGACTCACTCAGTGACTGACCAGGGCTGTGGACTCGGACTCAGTGACTGATCAGGACTGTGGACTCACTCAGTGACTGACCAGGACTGTGGACTCGGATTCACTGACTGACCAGGACTGTGGACTCGGATTCAGTGACTGACCAGGACTGTGGACTCACTCAGTGACTGACCAGGACTGTGGACTCACTCAGTGACTGACGAGGACTGCGGACTCGGACTCAGTGACTGACCAGGACTGTGGACTCGGACTCAGTGACTGACCAGGACTGTGGACTCGGATTCAGTGACTGACGAGGACTGTGGACTCGGATTCAGTGACTGACGAGGACTGTGGACTCGGACTCAGTGACTGACCAGGACTGTGGACTCGGATTCAGTGACTGACGAGGACTGTGGACTCGGACTCAGTGACTGACGAGGACTGTGGACTCGGACTCAGTGACTGACCAGGACTGTGGACTCGGATTCAGAGACTGATCAGGACTGTGGACTCGGATTCAGTGACTGACCAGGGCTGCGGACTCACTCAGTGACTGACCAGGGCTGTGGACTCGGACTCAGTGACTGACCAGGGCTGTGGACTCGGACTCAGTGACTGACCAGGGCTGTGGACTCACTCAGTGACTGACCAGGACTGTGGACTCACTCAGTGACTGACCAGGACTGTGGACTCGGATTCAGTGACTGATCAGGACTGTGGACTCGGACTCAGCGACTGATCAGGACTGTGGACTCGGACTCAGTGACTGACCAGGACTGTGGACTCGGACTCAGTGACTGACCAGGACTGTGGACTCGGATTCAGAGACTGACCAGGACTGGGGACTCACTCAGTGACTGACCAGGACTGTGGACTCGGACTCAGTGACTGATCAGGACTGTGGACTCGGATTCAGTGACTGACCAGGACTGTGGACTCACTCAGTGACTGACCAGGGTTGCGGACTCGGACTCAGTGACTGATCAGGACTGTGGACTCACTCAGTGACTGGCCAGGGTTGCGGACTCGGACTCAGTGACTGATCAGGACTGTGAACTCGGACTCAGTGACTGATCAGGACTGTGGACTCGGACTCAGTGACTGACCAGGACTGTGGACTCGGATTCAGAGACTGACCAGGACTGGGGACTCACTCAGTGACTGACCAGGACTGTGGACTCGGACTCAGTGACTGATCAGGACTGTGGACTCGGATTCAGTGACTGACCAGGACTGTGGACTCACTCAGTGACTGACCAGGGTTGCGGACTCGGATTCAGTGACTGACCAGGACTGTGGACTCACTCAGTGACTGACCAGGGTTGCGGACTCGGACTCAGTGACTGATCAGGACTGTGAACTCGGACTCAGTGACTGATCAGGACTGTGGACTCATTCAGTGACTGACCAGGACTGTGGACTCACTCAGTGACTGATCAGGACTGTGGACTCACTCAGTGACTGACCAGGGCTGTGGACTCACTCAGTGACTGACCAGGACTGTGGACTCGGACTCAGTGACTGACCAGGACTGTGGACTCGGACTCAGTGACTGACCAGGACTGTGGACTCGGACTCAGTGACTGATCAGGACTGCGGACTCACTCAATGAGTAAATACAACCGAGTCCGAGTTCGGCAGAGTTTGTTTCAATTATTTACCCTTTTCGGTAATTGGATGTTTCTGATGTTTCAATACAAAACATGCGATGCGGTGGGGGAAACATGCACTGCTATTTTGCATCACAACGCAGATTTTAGTGAATATTACTTACGTATTTATTTTACTTCCCTAAAGAAACAAAAGTTATTGATGCCATGACAAGTTGCAATAGTAGCAAAGTAGGGATATCATCAAGTAGTTGAGTGGTAGAACTGAATTTTAAAGATTTCACACGGAAAATACATTTTAATTTGTGCATGATTTCGTGTAACTGCTGAACCAGACGTCTGTCCTTTAATGTCTGAGACACAGTTGCTTCAGGTTTAAAGAAACATTTGTCTACATAAACAAAACATGGATCAAATCTCAACAAGAAGAAATCTAGTCAGCATAGGCCACCAAGATTAGGTGACGAATTTTGTTTTTTTAGCAATTATCGAAATTTGGTGCGTTGACTATATTTTTTCCTTTTGAGATTTGGTCCACACTTAAATTGTCGAGACGAAATTTTCCTCTTACCCAGCATATAAGCACATGTTCTTCAAAGAGTCAATCGTATGTCTGTTTCAAAAGTTATAAGTACAAAGTGCAAAAAGCAATTGTGATGGAAATTCACAGTCCGCAAACAATTTTTGACTTTTAAGAGGCATCACAATGATAGACTGAGTACTGTCCACAGATCAGATGGTGTCATTGGACAATATTTAGGTTATACGCGTAGTATAACCTACTATGCGTAGTAAGCCTACTGCATCTGATTGGAGGCAATCAGAGAAGCGACTGTCTTTTAGACTTTGTAAAGTAAAAAATTGAGCGTCTGCAAATATATTGGCCCATTTACAATCTACTTTAATTAAATCAGCAGTTGTCAATTGGACTCAGACTCACATTCGGACTCGTTTTTCCAAGCTAGATTCGGTCAACAATCGACCGAATCCGCAGCCCTGCTCTTGACAATAGTTATGGAACTTTTAATTCATGTCAAATTATTTTGTCGCAATTTCTTCAATCTGGTGTAGCTTCCTCTAGTGATATTTTCTGATCCTAGTGACAACAGAAATTTTCTGATTGACTTTCGTGTTAGGCGTAGATGGCTTCAACTTCGTATCGTGTCGAGTCAAGGTAGTGCAGTCCTATATTCGTATGTCGGCTGAAAACCTTGGTGTCGTCTTTTTTCCTCCCGAAACGATAACACGACACGACCACGAAATCCGAAACGCCTAAATCTTACATTTTTTTACATCATCCGGCATCTTGCATAATATTTCACTGATCAGTGAATAGATGACAATAAATATTTTCTTCTATATCTGCATGTAGATATGATTTCACACTTTCTGTTGATCAAATTATAATTTCTTTGTGCAAGAATATGATAAATTCTTGTATCTGAATTAGATTGCATTTTTTTACCAAATTTATGATGCGGTGATGTTTCACAAATTATTCTCATTTGATATTAGCTTTTGCTGCTGTTCTCCAATGTCCACATAACTTTCGATAATGTAGCTTCATTTTCGTATCTTATGTTCGTGAAAGACTTTTTGTGATTACGATAACTCTTTATAAAACTGTTTTCTGTTTGATCGATGTATAAATGATTTTAGCCATCTTCTTCTGTCACCTTCGCCGCTTTATAAACAACGCATTCTTTCAAGCATTTTCCTTCAAGACCGCATTAATATTTCTTCCTGAAATAGCATTGTTGCTGACTGGATTGCGTCTGGTTAGTTCATTTGCTGTTTGAGTTAGTTTCGCTGTTGTTAAAGCTCAATATCTGTTCAATATCTGATTCAATATGTTGTTTGATAGCATTTCTCATGCTAGTCATGCAGCTATAACTGACATTTATCTTGTTTCTGTTGAAAAGAGTTCGATGTTTATGGTTTGGAGGAAAGTGCTTATAATGAGAGGAATTTATATCCAATACTGTTTTGACTGACTGGTGGGTGGAACCAGATGATATTTCGGCGCCTATACAGATATATTAATCATTTATCAATAGATGTAGCCACCATGAGACATGATGATGGTGGATTTGATAGAATGCATCAATAAGCCAGGCTACTTGATTAGACATGTAAGGAGTATGACCTGCGTGAAATGTCTCAATATCTGATGCGGCATCAAGTGATTGCAGAATGAAGTCCGCCCTTTACGTGCCTTTGATAGTTCAGTCCAGGACTTCTTTTAGGACTAAAAATGGCACATTTTTAACTTATGCAATGACTATATAGGGTGACGATGCATTGTACGTAACTGTTAATGTTTTTGTTCATTATTAGACTTACGTCGTCATCAATTAGAAATAAAGGCACATAGACTTAATACCATATACCAAGTAATATACCAAGGATAAGATGGACAATATCCGAACTGTACTTTTCTATCTAAGATACTTCAGGATCGTTTGCGCTACACGATCTAACCCCCAAAGGTATACGAATGGCCGTGAAGATAAAATTATTCAGAAAAATTAAATCAGATTCCACTTCTTTGAAACATGCTATGTAGCATATGATTTCAAAAATCAGCTATCATTCAATGCGGAACTTATTGAATAATTCGGATTCAATGAATTCAATCGATCATTGGTAATAATTGATCATTGTGCTGGACCCTCCATGCAAGCTAACTCAGATTTCAGTCTCACAAGAGACCTTGATTACTAGACACAGGCACATATGCTGTGCTTGCTTTCATAAGCCTGCTTTTCTATCAAGCAGTATAGCTGGATTTTTTGTCAAAAGATGCATTTCGTATTTGCATGTCATCATCGCATGAGTATAATTAGTGGAGCACATGCGAGGTTTTTTAAAAGTCGTTATTGATGTCTGGGTGCGTGTGTACGCGTACATGTAGTTAAACAAATTTATGTTATTTTGTCTATTGTATGGCATAGAAGCGAATAAGACCGCTATACGTGCATATTGTTATATTTCGACTAAATACTAATATATTACGACACACTCGAAACACGGGGAAAATGGACGAGTGAATAAGGAAGTAAATGTAGTTATACTACCACAATTCAATTTCACAAAAGATCAGCATTCGTAATCAGCTAGGCCTATTCACTTTTCATCTTTTACATATATTTTAGAGAGTAAAATATCGATCCTCAATAGTAAATTAACATGGACAGCTAGAATACTAGCTATAATATACTAGTTAGAATTCTAGCTGTCCATGTAAATAAATAAGTTGCGCTTAATGCTGTATGCATTTACATGTACAATTGTAATAAGAATACGACCTCTGCAATTCACAGCAGCCCTTATATGCGCTTGAAAATGTAGAATAAAAGAATTTTATACCTATTTCTGCCTTTAAAATTGGTCTCCCAGATGAGAAATTCATCATATTTATTGTGGCTGAGCATTACGTGCATAACTGGCGGTTAGACTCAGATTAGGGATAGTTTATGCTTTTCTACAACCATTCGACAACGAGAAATCTATAAGGCGTTATCAATGGTCAGCGTTGACTCAAGTCAGTAGCGTATCCAGAAATTCCTCGAGGGGAGAGCAACTGGGATTGTTGCAAAAAACCTACGACTAATTCCATAGGGGCGGCCATGGCTCGATAGTCTCCCCCTAAATCCGCCACTGACTCAAGTAAATAAGCAATCTTGCTATAAAGTATCTTCTCTGTCCACATGAGCTTGAACGTGCAGATGGTCAAACTACGTGCTTAGAAATGGTTTTGGCAGCAAGCTATTCCAATGATTTTCCTTAACAACGTCATTGTGAGTCAGGAAGCCGCGTGTATCATTACATAACCTGCGGGTTAACTACGACCATTGTTATGAAAAATTGCGATCACTATTTGCTTGCTCGCGCTGACTCGACATGAACTAGCGTTAGAACTATTAAGTCTCTTTCCCCTTATAATGGCAAGAATGTCAAAGGTTGCCTGTTTTGGACACCGCAGGGATTAAATCATAATTGCATCACGCCTTCACATTGCGTCTTGTACACAGTGAACTATCACCTCCGTGGTCAACACTGACCATTTCGGCGAAACGCAGAATTCATGACGTTGAAACCAAACTGATTCTCACTCGCATTCTGATATTCGACATTGCGGTGTCCGCCTGCTTAAGAAGTGGAGTCACAGTCATATTCGCTAGTCAAATATTAACAACGAAAGGTCTTCAAATTATATTGTAGGGCTATCAAGCAATTAATTGCAACTAAATTTTGCAGGTTTCAATCGTTGCAATTAATTGCAATAAATGGCCATCGATGGACTGGCGGTGCTGGCGGCGACCGTCACGAGTGATGAGGGTGCTTTCTTTAGATCAGTTAGATTAGTTAGGGATTAGGCATCACAAATCCCGGACTATTTCTGATCCCGGGATCCCGACCGGGATGAGGGGGTCAATCCCAGGATGCTGGGATCCCGAAATTTCTAGGTGTCTGCGTATTATCGCATTGTGAACCACATGTCATGCATACCAGTGTTCTGGATGCAGTATAAATGTATGTACATATTCGTGTAGGCGCTTTGCTTGCTATATACTTGCTGCACTTATATTGTATAGTATATAGTATAGTATAGTATATGTATATTTTCACGGTACATCAAAGTACATGTGACTTGTACACTACTAACATAATTAAGCAACTCTGGCAACACGGAAATGTAATCCAATCAATCACATTGCATGAATTCAAGCTCAAAAGTGGCAATGATGTAATATTAATGCATTGCTTATCCTGAAAATATGAGATAGTCGTACAAGGTACAGGTAAATTGATTGTTATTTGTCGCTTAGGATAATAAAATAGCTACATCATTGTATACTTTACAGTACAATGGACATGTGCATTGTGCATGCACATCTTCAACAAAACAGATTAAATGAATCGATTGAAAATACTACTGACATACACTGTAACTAAAGAAAATAAGATTTGAATATTTTGCTCTCACACATGAAGTATTATCATGAGAAATTATTATATTATCGAATGTGTAAACCACAGATAAATAGGTAAAGTGTCGACTCAAACAAGTATCTGTATACATTTTTCTGTACACAATTTTTACATGAAAAAATTCAGTTTTTTGTAGAGATAACGACAATAATTGCAATTATTTGATGATGACAGGAATTAATTAATTACAATTATTCTAAAGTTAGGAAATGCCAGGTAAACTTATACGTATTACTATAATAACAAATTATTTCTAGTTAATTCCTGTCTTCTTCACGAAGCTATCTTCAGGGATCTTAAATATTAGCTCTGATATCTAAGTTCCTTAAAGACAGCTTCGTGAGGAAGACAGAAATTAATTGGAAAAAATTTGTTTTTATACTAATATACATGTAAGTTTACTTGGAATTCCTTTACTTTTGAATTATTGACCAAAGATTGCTCTGATTATGAGCCAAGGCATTTTTACAATTATTCTGTCAGATCAATCAATGAACTGAACTTTTCTTGATTGCAGTTTGCAATTGTAATTGTAATTAATTTGTGAAGACCCCTGATTTAAATATCCCGGCAGCTAATTTTTGATGTCCTCTGACTTGGAGAGATTCAATGCCAAAGATTGTGACTCGAGTGTTTCTCATTTAATTACAGAAAACACAGACAAATGTCATTTTACCGAAAACCGTCTGCTAGTGTTCATCCTATTAGATTTACGTGCTTTCTTTGATCCTGTCGGACAAGGAGGACCCGAGGAGGACTCAGCAGACACGAAGATTCGTAGCAGCCTTATGATGTACATCATTCTGCGAAATTCTAATTTTCGGTCTCGTTCCTTGTAAAAACTTGCACAGGCGGTCAGACAATGTCGCGGGGTCTTGAGATAGAGCCGTAGCCATAATCCAGCTGCCACTGTTCCGAAAACTTGGTCAATAAACAACATCAAATTTGATTCGATGTGCGAGTAGCGTCTATATTTTCGTGAAATCATAGGTGGGTGCTGTTTGCAACAAATGGGTGCTGTTTGCAACAAACAAAGAAATGATTGATGAACGTATCAACCAAAGTGTAGCTACTGAGCTTGCTAATTCCCATGAAATTATTTAATTGAATGGAGGCAAAGAGCTGTTTGCATTCATCTGCAAGTTTTTCAATTTTTTAGTGAGTTATCATTTATTAAATCGAGGTTACATTGATTTTCTTTTGCTTTTTCACTAGTTCACATAGGTCTCTCAATTGGGTCGGTTTCAAATAATTTTTTGTTTTAAATTATGCAAAGTGGATATGATGTTTGAAGTATACGGTTCATTGGTAGAACATCGATCTTGACATACTTAAATGTGTTGATGAGGTTAGATTTTAAATACTTGAAATTACAGTGTATGCCAGGGTTGCCACTCCACAAAATTTCATTTTTTGCGCGGTCACGCTAAATTTGCGCAGCTGCATTATAGTTACATAAACCAGACAATTTTAAAATACATAGTAAAACGTATACTCGAATGCCTGAAATTAAATGAATCTATATATCCTCCTGTCAGGGACCTTCAACATGGGCAGCGTTTTGTCAATAGGACTATAATCGCAATTCGTAGTTGAGCATATTGAATATGTATTGAATACCACAGCGCAATTATTTCAAGATTATTTACTGCTTTGTGAAGTGAGATGAAAACAGTGTCTTTGAACTTCTTGACATGTCTATCAGTCGCGGTTTACATCTATTCATCAAGCGCACCTAGTAAGTTCGTTTTGGATTATCGGCAACTCGTATATCAGAAAAGGCCATTATTAATAGCTCAGTGATTTTCAACGGGACACCGAGAAAGATCTAAGAGTGGCGAAAGGATGAAGAAATAGAGACATGGTAAAATTCAAATGAAAATGTAACATCAAGATTACGATAGTTACCCATGTAATATGTTTTCGGCTTCATAATGCAAATTGCCGTCATTGGAGGATACATAACAATTAGCATGTGTGACGTTGGTGGAGCCACCCAGCGAAACCATATTATTATCTTTAAACTTGAATTTCTCGAAATCCTCTGCGAATTTGAGGAATCTAAGAACATATTCATTATCAAGAAGCTGAAATTGATAGAGAAGTTGTTTCGAATAGAACCTGTTAGGGCCCACTGATGCATTGATGCAGCACCTGAACATTTCAGCTCTATAAAAGTGATGATGTAAATCACAGCAGTATTTCTTCATGGATGTATTCCAAAATAACCTTCTTTAAGCAGACATTAAAAACTTATTTGAAATTTTCACTCTTGAACGCGCGCAAATAAATTTGATTTATCTATATTCGGAAATATCGACCCCGCGAAAGAATAGGTAAGTATTTTCCTTCCTATTTGATGCAGAGATCTAATAATCATCCAGATATGTACTTCTGAGTATTTTAGTTATACTCTATAGATGCTACCTAATAGTCCGGGAGCCAGCGTGAAGTTGTGCAGGGAACGAGGTAGTACATAAAACTTTCACATAGCATAGTACACCTCTAACCTACTGCAAAACTTCGCGTCTGCTGGATCAGATCATTTGCTTTTCAGAAATAGAGAGGATAACACAATCCTATGTATTTCCAATGGTGAAATTGTGACATTTAAGGTGTTGACTCCATTTTTTCGAATTTTTGCTCATAAAAGTTACACAAATTGGTATTTTGTTGAACTGGTTATTATAGAAATCATCTACAGATCATGATCTTTCAAATGAGTTATCATTCAGTGACAGAGGATGAAGTAAAGTGTACAAACAGACACTTTTCGTTAAAGTATATCAACAATTTTCCTGAAATTTCTATGTTAAAATTTGCAGTTACACCAACGAAAAGTGTCTATTTGTACACTTTACTTCATCCTCTGTCACTGAATGATAACTCATTTGAAAGATCATGATCTGTAGATGATTTCTACAATAACCAGTTCAACAAAATACCAATTTATGTAACTTTTATGAGCAAAAATTCGAAAAAATGGAGTCAACACCTTAAATGTCACAATTTCACCATTGGAAATACATAGGATTGTGTTATCCTCTCTATTTCTGAAAAGCAAATGATCTGATCCGGCAGACGCGAAGTTTTGCAGTAGGTTAGAGGTGTACTATGCTATGTGAAAGTTTTATGTACTACCTCGTTCCCTGCACAACTTCACGCTGGCTCCCGGACTATAAATGTAAATAACCAAATCTGTACACAAATCAGAGGTTGCACGATAGAAAATCTTACTGATGCAACAGTGGGCTCTAATACAACAACAAACTTATTTTGTATATTATTTGTTAACTTGTTTTGGATGTATCCGTCTTTTGCGGTTGTTTTGTTTTTGTTTTTACTATTACTATCAGTATTACTTATTATTACACATATCATTACTGTATTGATTTTAGAATGCCAGCCGCATATAAGTTTATG
Organism: Prostheceraeus crozeri; assembly: GCA_907163375.1. Taxonomy (NCBI): domain Eukaryota; kingdom Metazoa; phylum Platyhelminthes; order Polycladida; family Euryleptidae; genus Prostheceraeus; species Prostheceraeus crozeri. The sequence goes on from CAJQUW010001186.1 coordinate 179,574, forward strand.
CGGGGCCCCGCCCGCCTGGGCTTGAGCGTTCAGGTAGAGGGGCCGAAACGCAACCAGGCGGGTACCTGCTGACGACTGGCTATTGTTTTATTTGTTTTAACGTTTGTTCTTTTTTTTATCGCTAACTACCCTAGTGTGATGAATGGACTGTGTCGGTTACTGGTCTCCATGGGGTTGACATGGTGATTACTAAGTGTCTATTTATATATAAGTTCCTAATCAATCGAGCCTGAAACTTTGACCAAGGAGATCACTTGTTAAGCGGCCTTGTACGATCTCGTACACTTAAGGGTGAAGTCCAGCCCGTATAGCGCTATGTTATGGACCCCCGGGTAGGTCCGCCCGGCACGCAATCAGATCCGTCAAGTCTTTGTGCTTAAAGACCTTCATGCATTCATGCATTTGTCGAGGATCACAAGTCAGAGGACCATTAGGGGTAAGGTCCAGCCCCGCTTTAGAAGCGCTGAGTGAAAAATGGACTAGTGGGAAGGTCCTCCACACCGATCTCGTCAAGTTTGGCTCTAAAATGTAGTCCTAGGATAGTCAAAAGTTTGACGCGCCTTGAACGTTTAATGTCTGCCGGTGGGAACGCACCACCTGTCCTCTTAAGGACAAACCTTAAGTCTTATTAACTATAAGTTTATTAAAATTATGAAACATGTAGACATCGTTATGGGAATGTCCCAGCTTCAATTATGAATTATGAAAATCTTCAATGGAGACATTATCTATTCTATTGTAATTATCTAATTTTACATTGCTCTAAATAGCTCAAAATTTATAAGTTAGGAAGATAAGGATGTATTTTGTAGCATAATAACAGCAACATTAATTAAAGACATGAAAAAATATGCCACGAGGTAGTTCAGAATTTATCAATTTCGATGGAATTTCAATAACTGAACGGAATGATGACCGAGTTGTTCTTAGTGCCTTAAACTTCACAGCAGTTGGATCTGAGACTTCTTGGCGCCACTTTTGCAGAAATAACAAAAGAGAAATCCGAGTATAACAGCCGCACTTAATTCAAATGTATAAGAAGTCGATGGGTGGAGTCGATGCACTTGACCAAAGTATCAAGACATGCAGGACACACATTCGCATTCGAAAATGATACTGGTCAATATTTGCCTGGATCCTTGACTTTTGTTGTACCAATTCATAGTGCCTGATGAAACAAAATGAAAATGATACTGGTCGGTCGTCAGTTCCCAAATTTTTGCCCGTGTTTAGTCTTTTCATTATTGTCTGATAATGTACGCATCTCAAGGATTCCAATCAGACAAAAAGTGGGTCATGTCATCAAGAAGGACGAAAATTTACGCCGACTGCGGTGTAAAGCATGTCATTCGCAGCCATGGTATCGTTGTTCATCATGCGACATTACCTTAAAGACAAACGAGTGCTTCGAAAACTAGGCCTATCATCTGTATCATGGATTCCTTAATAGTAGTGGCCGGGATGGGAAACTGTGAAACTTCTCTCATCGCTGCTATACGCAAGAAGGGTCACTTTTTTTGGAGAAGTAAATTTTCCCTCAAACATGTGCGTTACCGCGAAACAGCGAGAATCCCTGACCAAGTGATGAACATTGACACCTACAGCGTGTTGGTCCATGTATTCCTTAATAGTAGTGGAAGTAGCGACTCCTTCAGAAATCTGAAGTGATACTCATAAAATGTGACAAATTACCTGTCTTTGAAGAGATTGCGGTTCAAATCCAAAAATAACGATGTAAATTCGGCACAGTGCTATGTATTTCAGCCACAAAGTGCCTAGTTCATTTTCAAAGGAGAATTCTGCATCACACTTTGCAAACACGTAATCGAAATAATTAATTTGTATGAATAGCTTGAGTGAAATGACATTATAAAAGTGACCATATTGACTATGTCCTCGCCAACTTCTTTGTAAATCGCCCGATGAATTGTAGAATCTCTGAGGTCGCACTAAAACGTCGATCAACTCACGTTTGGTGGACCAAGGTCGAATTCGCAATACGAATTAGGAGTTCAATTCCAAAACATAGAGCTAACAAGTTTTGAAGGGAGGCAACAGATATTGGTGTTGGTCATAAAATAATTAGGCTGATGAGTAGGTAGAAAAAATAGAGATCAACAAAGTTTTTTCAAATCATTTCCCCCAAATTTCTTCACGATTTCCAAAACGCGACTTCGCCAGGCTACATATAGGCTAGTGAACGTCTATACTCATTCGTTTATGGTGAACTTGAGAGAAAAGCGAAATTTTACTTTGTAAGAACCATTTCTATCTGAAATCCAACTATGTGTCTATCAGTCCTGAATAAGGGCGTCCACGGTTAATCTTCATGAAACAATATTCAACAACGCTTCCGCAGATTGTGGATTTAAACGTTTTTAACAACTGATAGCACTTTAAAAGTATAAAACGAAGTTATACAGGATCCGTTTTGCTCTTTAAATCCGATACATCTGACAGCCGGCAAATTAGGCTCCGGCCAGATTTAAAATTGTCAAATCCGGTGAATCCCTATTTAGCATATTATTGTATGCTATGTATCATTGTATATAGCATATTCATATACAAGTACAATAAAAAAGCTCAATAGAAAATGTCAAGGCTGGAACAATCTAATCAAGAAATTCCATAGCAACCGTAGAAGCTGTGTTTTGGGTCAGCAATTGCGTAGAATTTCAAAGATTTTCCTATTTTTTGCGCTGAATTGTATTATTTGCACCCCTCCGTGTGGCATCCCTGGTGTATGCTCTCATTAATTTATAGACTGGGCAGTTTTTGATCATGTATATGACATTTCATTAGTTTTGAACAGTTGTGAAGCAATTTCCCCATACCGTGGTGAAATTAACAAATGAACATATTTTACATGAGGCAAAAATGTAATGTGTGCTTAGAACATGATCTAATACAGTGCGCCTACCAACAAGAACTTCCACAATTCTGTTACTGTTCAATAGTTGATATTTTCAAATTGACTTAAATAATAAAGAGAAAAGCAGATCAATAAAACAATTTTTCTATTATGTTTACCATAATCTATTCCTTGATTCGGAATTATGAAAATGAAATATTCACAGGTTTCTTAGAAAAGTTCCAACAAAATGTTGTCTAAGAAACGATTCTGCACAAAATATTTGTGTTCTCTGCATCAAAAAACGAGTCGGCGCATACACACCGGTACTTGACATCTTGTGACTATACACCGCAATCAAAGTCTCCTTTGATACATACACTGTCATCACATACATAGACAATAATGTACATAGAATTGGAGGTCACACAAATATGGACGGAATATCGAAAATATCTCTATACATAACCATACTCATCGTAATTCCCCAGACACACATTTTCAATGCTATTAAATTCAATAAAATTCACAATTCCGGTCACATCATAGATTTTTCTTCCTCTACAGTCTTTCTTTCTTGATTTCGTTCAATGATTTGGCTGATACAATATTCAGATTCCTGTCCACACTCGGTGAACCTTAAGTCCATATAGGTGATAGTGAAGTTCTTCTCCATGCCTTCTTGTAATTGTTTACCACCGTCCTGTAATAAAAAATGATCTTCGTCAGTCTGCTTCTCAAACAATGACAGGAGCTGACTATTCCTCTATTAAATTGTGAACGCTTTATGTTATGGACGTTTCATCTTTTGAATATCATTTGATGATTTAGTTAACCCGAAGTTATAATTTTGTAAACTGAAATATCAAATCTCATTCATATGATTACGTCGATGAAAATTGAAATTAGGCTCAGCAACATTAGTAAATATATGGAATCGTAAAAAGTACAAAAAATACAGTCATGAAATTGTCTTAATATTTCTGGAACTGTCTTAATACTTGTTGTACATATTGTTATGTACAGACTGTTAATACTTGTTGATAGATAGCAAAATGATGTCAACATTTGTTATCATGAACAGCAACATTTTGTAGATGATTTTTCTCTTGATCTTCCATTTCTCCAGACACAGTCAATTCGACAAAATATATTTCACAAACGTCTCATGGTCTTGTGCAGTGCTATTCAACCGGGGTGCCGCGGCACCCTGGGGTGCCGTGAGAAATTTTTAGGGTGCCGTGGAGAGGAGGGGTGTCGCAAGGGTGCCGTGAAGAGAAAGAGGTGCCGTGGGAGAGAGGGGTGCCGCAGCTCATGAGATATCGGTGAGGCGTCCCATTCGACCGATCGAGGTAGAAATGTTGACCATCCCAAGTCCATGAGTTATATTTGAATTGACTCCGATTTCACACAAAGCTATAGGCGCTCCTTGCACAGAGACAGCGAACCCTGTCTCTTTCCATCATAAGCACTCGGCAGCATTTCCAATTTATACGAGATGAGCTCGTGCTTGTTGCGTGCGCGTGATTCCTTGCAGTTTTCTAACACTGTTCATCCGCTCTGCTGCTGCTGATCTCAACCACCTACACATGCATATCTATGTCGACTTCGACACAAATGCTATTGCTTGGGTAAGTCAACTTCCATTGTCTATTTTTTGTATGTGAAGGAATGAATCAATGTCATGAATAGATGAATCTGAGGCAAGGCAATGAAGCCAATAAGAGTCATCATTGCAATGTTGCCATTCGGCAAGCGCACAGCGTGTCCTCGTTCGTCGACCGTTGTCTTTCAGACTCAGTGATCTGTGTTCTATATTTTGCTTCAACATCAGTGTTTGGCCTACAATGGCTCTACATGCGCTTCGAACATTTGCTAATAGTGTCCATTTCACTTGTAGCATGCGATTATGATCTTGATTACTTTAATCATGTAAATTGTAGAGCCTCTCAGAGATTGCGTGTCACTTTATTTGTTCGCCAAACTCTGCTTCAAATTGAATATTGTTGCAGCGTCATTTGTCCTCATGGTCACCAAAGGTTGATGTCATTCACTATACTTGTATTAAAAAAAGTCTGAAGCTTCATTAAATTTGAATGTCGGAGCTTGATTATCAGTGATAATTGACATGCTTAAGATGACTGAATGCATTTTAAACAAGCCAACTGAAAAGTATCAGGCATTTACCAGACTTGTAGAAATAGCTAATGAACCTATACAATATAAACTCATGTGATGCTGATCACTAGAGCTCCCAGATTCTTCAGTGTGAGAGAGGAGCTAAGAAGGAGTCGAAAGTCATGGGAAAAGAGGAGAGAATTTCATTTTTGGATTATTATCGAGTTTGTAGCACATTCATGTAAATGATCGATTTGCAGTAGAAATCCATGGTCAGGCTACTTCATAGGCAACAAAGTTGTCGGCATATAAAGGGATAATGGTTGCATGCAGTTGGAGATTTGAACTAGGCTATTTGTCAAAAACATATCGCACTCAATTGATTGAGTCATATTAATTAAACATGTTCATCCTCAAATCAATCATTTTGCTGATTTCATCACTCGCATTTTTTCAAATTTTCAATTATTCTCTAAACACATGCTCCATTTCCAGCCAAGCTAATTATTGACAATTCTTAATTCTAGCATCCTTCCTGAAATAGTTGATGCATCCTCATTAGGCCTCATTCTATGACTTGATCGCCGTTGTTCCAAACACGTCATTTTCCATTTTCAGGTATGCAATGTCCCTTCTCAAGTATTTCAAAAGAAGGCCATATCAACCGAGGAAGTCGAGGAAGATGTCGAACTTAATGAAATGAATCAAGAGAGTGAATGCCGTGAGGATGCTGCTCCTGCCCCCACTGCTAGCAAAAGCAACGAAGAGGGCGAGGGAGAATCTGAGGAAGAATGCGTCGAACTAGAAAAAAGGGGACGGAAAAGAGCGCAAATGTCTTCGGGCTCCAATCCGAAAAAGAGGAGAAAATGGAATAGTGACTATATCAGGTTTGGCTTTTACTTGCACCAGGATGAATCTCGTAATCCTTTTCCCTCTGGAAAATGTTTTTTTTGTGGGGCTACGCTCCTGAATGCAAGTTTGGTACCTTCTAAATTAGAGAGACATTTGCAAACCCACCATCCGGAGCACAAGAACAAGTCAAACCAATTCTTCTCAGAGAAGTTGAAATCTATATTTGCCCAACAATCGTCATTGCAAAACATCGTGAAGACTGGAGCTCATGACAAGCCACTGGTGATTGCCTCACTAAAAATGACTCATGTTATCTTTCGTGAAAAGCGCTCATACATGGACATGGAGAAAATAGTAAAGCCATGCCTATCAATTGCTGCTGAATATCTCCATGGTGGAAGCAGAGCAGTTGAAAGAGTGACTTCCATTCCCTTGTCCGACACCACCATTCGCAGTCGATGTCGCCTGATTGCTACAGATTTGAAAACACAACTTGTGGAGAAGCTGAAAGCAGCCCCCGTCTTCGGAATTCAGTTGGACGAGACGACCGACATTGGAGGAGAAGCACAGCTGATCGTGTATACCCGGTTCATTGAAGAGTTGAAAATTGTTGACCGTTTCTTGTTTTGTTTAACAGTGGGAATTGAAACCACGGCACAAGCAATTTTTGACCGATTGGACTCTTTCATGTGTGAGGAAGGAATCGAGTGGATTAAGTGTAAGGCCGTCACAACCGATGGAGCTGCCGCCATGTTGGTCGTGTAAATGGTGTAGTAAAGAAGATCCAGACTGTCTCACCTGAGTGTCGCTCATTTCACTGCATCATTCATCGTGAGATGCTGGCAGCGAAGAAGCTAGGTGATGAGGGCAAATCAGATCTGGAACTTGTACTTGATGATGTTGTGAAAATGGTGAACATAGTTAAGGCTAATACGAAGAAGAGCAGACTGTTCGCTCAACTCTGTGAGGAGATGGACTCAGAAGTGACGAAGCTATTGTACCATTGCGACGTAAGATGGCTTTCAAGAGGGAAAGTCCTTGAACGGGTGCTCCTGTTGAGAGAGGAGTTGGCAGTTTCTTCACAGAGCTTGGTGATTTCAGCGCCGTCAACCTGAATAACTTGAATTGGCTTGGAAAGCTGTCATATTTGAGCTCCATTTTCCACTGTCTGAACACCTTGAATCTCAGCCTACAAGGGAAGGGAGGCGACATCTTCACGGCTTTGTCAAGAATAAAGGCATTCCATAGGAAAATTTCGTCTTGGATGAAACAAGTAGAGAGGAAGGACTTCATCGACTTCCCAGAATTCCATCATTTCATGCTGAGCTCAAAATGGGAGCTCACGGATGCTAGCCTCGAGCAACAAATGTCTGAATCGATACTTCAGCACCTGGATGTCCTTCGCGGCAACATAGAAAAGTATTTTCCGTCCCATGAACATCAGCATCTGGAGGAGAATCTTTGGATCATTAATCCATTTGTTGCCGAAGAAGAGTTCCTCACTGATCTGCGAGAAGATTTGGAGCAGAGGGTGAACATCAAGGCTTGCGATTATTATGGAAATTTCTGGGTTGGTCTCCTTCGAATCCCGGAATATGAAGACGCTGCTGTGAGAGCCCTAAGTCTGTTGGTAGCAATGCCGACCTCATACCTCTGCGAGAAAGGCTTCTCCACTCTTGTTTCGATCAAAACAAGTAAAAGAAACTGCTTAAGAGACATCGACGAGTTGATGCGCGGAGCATTGGAAACAGACATAACCCCACGATTCGACTTGATGGCCGATAGCATGCAACAGCAACGCTCACATTGATGTTTTGTTTTTGAAGTCCAACTTTTGATTTGTTGAAATTTTCATAGTTTTTCCCAGTGATCTCCAATATAAAGAAAGTGCAGAGAATTTCATAATTGAGTGAATGAATTTTGTGTCACCGTTTCCCTTCTCAGGTTCTGGGCGGTGCTGACTTTGATAGACTAATTAGTTGGACTTCAGCTGTAGCGGTGTAATAGCTTTCAGTCCACATGCCCTTCTCCACAAATCTCTCACTTAATCCTGGCGTGGTCAGATCTAAGGAATCACGCCAGAGAGATTTCCATCAGACAAGCTGGAAGCATAGTCTTCTGCAAGGAGGACCCAGAGTAGGATCTCTTGCAGCGACCGAGTTTGATGCACGAACATATATAGAAGAGCTGGACAGGCATTTTGACATAGTATTTGACATAGTATTTGATCACTGTTCGTCTAGCATGGTCAAGGATTTACATCATAATTCTAGCATTACTGCATGCTGTTAAATCAAAAATACATGTCCATGCTTAGCAAATTGACAAAGCGAATTTAAACTTAAATTTGATTACCATGACTGGAATTTCTTGCGCTTTCTTGCCCCTGATTTCAAAAAGATGAAAACAAAGTGTTCTTCATTGAATTGCTGTGATATAATAGAGATATACTGATATACTGACATAATGCACGAATTGTTCTAATTTCTAGATGCATTTCAACGGCTGAGAAATGAAGTCTAGAGAAGAAGTCAGCAATAAATTGTGATCACAAATCAGTTCTTGGAAAATAATGCGGCCACGTTTTTTAGTGGATGATAGAGGCACAAAACTGCGGTTTGCCACTGGGGTGCCGTGAGTGCATGTATTGATCAGATGGGGTGCCGTGGCTTGAAAAAGGTTAAATAGCACTGGTCTTGTGATTATGCCCACGGAGACCGTTTCATGGAGAATTCATGCTTTCTAAGTTGCATGGAGAATTTCATGGTGTGCTAAATTTTAACAGACAGTACGGACATCTTTCAAACTTAGAACGCATAATTTTCACAAACTACAAGCGCACTTAAATTAAGTGAAACACTGCATTATGTGTATGTTTTTCATGATTTTTTGGAGGCTCATTGACAGATAATCCTGACAGCTTTACTATAGAAGTCGAGGATAACTTCCTCGTTTTACATCTCTTCTTCCCGGTTCCCGGGGTTAGACGAAGTTGCGAAGACCCTTTTCCATTTTCAGACAATGTGCCAGATATGGCAATGTCTTCCGACACATCTAGAGACTTCAGGTCCTCTTGGATACAGGCTTGCCAAGTCTTCTTAGATCTTCCGGAGGCCGACGACCATCGAACGAGAAATGGTACACTTCAGCGATGACGTCAATCCATGGACGTTTTCACATGGCCAGACCGGCGTAGACGTCTTTGCCGCAGACGAGAGCCGGTAGTTCGAGCTAGCCACAACGTCTCGCTACTTCTTTGCTTGAAACTTAATTTTTCAACCTAACCTTTACCATGTACCTCATCATTCTTCCGGCAGTACTTCTCAGAAGTTCGACCCGCTTCAAGCTTCAAGCTGGACCTCTTGTAGGGTGATCCCATTCACTATGAGTGAATCATCATCAGGCAGAAGTTTGTTACTCCCTTGAAAGGATCGCAATCGGTGGCACTTTTCATGACACCACACTTTGCAGGAAACACAGAAGCGACAACTCCCTTGTCTCAACAACTGCAAGGCCACTTCCCAGACTTGGTGCGTTCTTTATTCTTCCTAGTTATCATGAGCTTGGATTTCTTCCCATTCATCTTCAAAACCAAACCATAATGACCGCTCTAAACCATCCTTCCAGTTTGAAAACATATTAATAGCTTCCTGCTTTATTAAATAAAAATATATATCCTTTATAAATACACACATAATTCATTCATTCATCCCCCTTCAGACGCTGACTAAATCTGGTGTGGACCACGCTCGACATGATTTAATCAACTTTACTCAGTTTGCACTCCGCTCGTAACATACATGTACTATTGTACTGTGTACACTGTCGGGTTGATTTATTACTCAGCCGATTTTCTATTGAATTTAACCAACTAATTTCATTTCCGCATTTTTACATGTAGGTATATTACCTTGTTAATAACGCAACAGACCTGCAGTACCCCAGTTGAGAATCACTGGTCTAAAAGTAACCTTTAAATCCAACTTTTGTCCCGACTTTTGTAAATTGTCGACATGACTAACTGTTATTTCAATTAATTCATTTAAGATCCACAGTGCTTCATTAAATTTCCATTGAATTCATACTACTACTTTTAAGCACAACATAGTAGCAATGTGATATTAACTTTTTTCTTTTGTGTTAGAGAAGAATAGACGAGAGACAGGGATCATTATATTTATAGTTCAACACTAAAAACAGACTGCTCGCAAACTCTTCACAGCAGTAATTGATGAGTTTGAGACATCCACAGTTGTTTTGAAGGTCTTAAAATGCAGCAAGTATGGCTCAGTTTAGGCCTATTTCCGAATGATATGGATAAATTTGAAACAATGGACAAATATGAGGGTTGTGCTGCATGGAATAAATCAATTTCATCAAAATTAACCATCTGAGGAGGTTACATGGCGACAGCAAACATCGTAAAACCGCCTCGTAGTACAACTGGTACTGTGCTAAATGTCGTTGAATTTTTGCATGTGCTTACTGAGAAGGCTGAAAGACACTCAAAGGATCAGTTATATCAACTTGCTACACGCAAACATCATTGTTTTACTTAAAATCAACTTTCCTACTAATTTGATATCGATTTAAACAGGTAAACAAAGAAATTGTAAAAGGGGTCCCCTGGACTCCCCTTCAGGTCTCAGAGGGTGTGAAAAAGCTCAGGTCTCTGAGGGTTAAGGGAGCGAGACGTCATTGTGTCGTCCTGCATGCGGTCTAAGTCAAATTTTGGATACGCTAAGGAAATAAATTGTCAAATTACCGTATTTGTCTGTCACTCAGAACAAGGGCTACAAAGATATGCTTTTTAGAGGTTCCCAAAACAATGACAGTCTTTTGGTGCTTGAATGGATTTGATAGTCACCAATTGTACATTTAGGCAGTGAGGGTCAGCAGCTGATGTACCCATAAGCGTAAAGCACGACTACATTAAGTTGTATTTTGTTGAATAATAGAAGTTTTCCGACATCAATTGAATAGCCTCATCGTCAGAAGGACAAGACTAACTAACCTATAATAATGCAACGTCTTATTTAAAGCAATATTTTAAAGCTGCTTTCAACAACCTGCTTCATCAAATTATCATTTTCAAAGATGGTTTTTAAAAAACTCTTTTAAAAATTAGTTTTATTCTCACAATAAACATGATTGTAGAGCCGTGCTTTCAAACATGGATTTAATTTCGATCTCAGTAATAGACGAAAAATTCATAGACTAGTTGATAGGCAAATTGTGTCTTGCTCAAAGTGAAAGCAATGAGCAATCACACAGTTCATGACTTGTTAGAGAGGCGAATGTGACTGTATTAATACTATTAAGAAATTGAGTAGCCGAGGAAAAACGTAGGTAGTGTAATATAGACATGCAACTGAGAGGACTTATGATTAAACATGTCATCGACATTAAAGATGTTTCATTTCCAGCATCAGAACACCTTTTCAGATCGATGACTTACCAAACATGTTGTTTAATTGAAAAGAAACGATGGATAATGCTGGCTTTAAAAAATAAAAACAGAAAGACATAGTTTCTTGTTTTAAACATTTCAAAATACATCCCGGGTTTTCATATTCTGCTTAGAACACGGATTACACAAGGTATTGATTATAACAAAATATTGATACGACATTATAGTTTACAAAGTGAAGAGATCGGGGATCTTTTCGGTTCATTTACCCTCAGCACTTTTAAGGCAAAAACGGTTTCCTTCCTGTAAAAGATTAATATAAGTAAATAAAGTCAAGAATAACGCCGACTTGAACATAGCAGATTTATGAAAATGATCCTTAAGTTTCCTATATTATCAGTAACATAACTTCATAAAGGAATGGAACTTACAGGTCCTAACCGATTGTTCGAAAGGTCGAGTGTTTCCAGGATAGTGTTCTCAACTACCACTTGCGACAAAATGGCAGCAGTCGGTTCAGTCATTTCATTGGCGGCTAGATTGACATCTACCAATTTAGAATTCCTTAGGAGAGCTTTACAAACGGCCTGACCACCATCATCACCGAGACGATTAAGTCGAAGGTTGAGGTGAGTCAATGTATTGTTCTTCGTGAGGGCATGAGCGATTGCTTGCGCGCCACGCGCACGGATTTGGTTATCTGCGACGTTCATCTTCACCAGTTGACTGTGTCCATTGAGGAATTTCCCAAGAGCTCGAGCGCCACGATCGCCAATGGCGTTGTGAGAAAGGTCGAGCTCTATCAGACTCGGGTGATCGAGGAGATGGCTGATTAGGACTCGACATTTATCACAATCCACACGACTCCTGAAATGACAACATTAAATTAGTATTAGAAGAAAATGTCAAGGCAAATTTTTGTATGTATTATAAAAGAATTAGAGTACTGAAAATTGAAAATTACTGCGTCTATGATATAGAAACGAATACTAAAAGTGACAGTAAGAAAATTAATGTTTTTCTTCATCAACAGTCAATTAACATAACATGCGTCCGATAAAATAATAGTGCGATTATGAAATCTATACCAGCAATAAATGAGGTTATTGAAATATCATAATCGTCAACCAATCTTCTGATTTGATGTATCAAAATAATCAATAGTTTGTGATACTCTCTCTCATCAACACGGATGAGTTGCATTATGCAATGATTCATTGAATAACTTAGAGATTTCTGGTGGCTTCAGGGTTGGAACAATTACACAATTTTTGTTAATTAAAATTGCAATTACAATTACTATTAAATCAATTAATTACAATTACTTTAAAATCAAAATCTTCAATTACAATTACATGTGTGACTTTGCAATTACTATTACAATTACTTCAAAAGTTGTAATTAATTGCACAATTACAATTACTACATCGATTTTCCGAACAATATTTCCGGCATATATAAGTTGCTGTTTAATTAAGACTTCCGATAATTTAGACATTGACAGCCTGGCATTTAGGGTCTTAATTACCGAGCTTTGACTGTATCAACAATTGCATTCATAACTAATAATCTTACCGATGCAATTGAAAGACCTTCATCTGCTTACACGAGGCCACCACTTTCGACAGCAATAAGCAATCACGAGCTGTGAATTGGAAGAGATTCCATTCAAAGTTCATTCCACAATCTTTCACTCCATACGTTAATCGAAATTCAACTAAATTTGGCAGTAAGGGCAACACCTGCGTGAAATCAAAGTGATCAGTTTCTGGTCCATCACCAGCATCGCTGCCTAAGTCAGAGAAGTCATCCTCTTTGGGTTCTTCTTTGATGGGAGGTAGAAGCTGACGGATGATGAGACGTTGGATGAATGGAGCTGAGAGAGGAAGTGTTTCATTGAGACGGGTTGGGTCTGTAGATTCAGGGACATACATTTCAATAATTTCCTCCAAGTTTCGCTCAAAATACATTCGTTTCCAATTGTTGTCATATCGTGACACGTCACAAATAGTCCACCTCTCCTTGCAAGACCTTTTCCAGTAGCCTTCATCGCTGATGAGATGCGCAGTAACTTTGAGAGGCAATTTTGAAGCAATATTCTCCAACACTTTCTTCTGTTGCTTTGAATTTAATTGTTTTATTACCTGGGAATTAACTGAAATGGAAAGAATAGCAACAATAGTATGTTTCAGAATAGACGAAAGTGAATGTCTGCGTTGTACTTCACAAGGTGTAAAATCAAACAAAATTCCGGGAGCATGATATCTGTTGGAAATCAAGAGAGGTATGACTCATACTTCACCATCGATCCACAGACAAAACTTATGATGAAAACGTACCAATGGTTAGTTTAGAGAGTAAATAGTGTATGTCTTCAAAAGTCGACAGTCGACACAGCAATATGAATAGCAAATTAGCATATATAAAAGAAGCAGTGAGTTGCTTTAGTAACACTGAATTATCCCTATCTCCAAACATACAGCTTGCACAAACATTTGTCGTAACTTAATCATCACACAAAATACACATGATATGCAAGGATTCAACTGTGACATTGTAAAAGACTAAGAAACTTGAAAGCATCATGCTTGTCTTATTACTTGGATGTTGAGTCTTAAACAAGGCGTATATGTGATTAGTAGCATGATATATGAAACCTATATGAATGAAACATTATACAGGAAATCTGTATGAAATTAGTAAGTGTCAAGAGATGATAAAAACAGAAAAACATTCAGGGCGTTATGAAAATTTAGCTTCTTCAGACAAGTAACCTGGCAATTGATAAATTTATCAAATCTCAACAGATGCAGCCACCACGAGACATGTTTCGGCTTAACATGTATTGAGTAGCGCCTGCGTGAAGCGCCTCAATCTCGGATGCGGTATTAAGTGATTACAGAATGCAATCCTCCCTCCACGTGCCTGCGTTAAAGCAGTGCCTTCCTGGCTAATTCACGCTCTCAACAAATGGTTCCGTGGCCTTGTGGCTAGAGGATATGCTTGTACGTCCTCTAGCTCCAAAGTCGCTGGTTCAAACCCACCCACGACTGATGAGGCCCAACAGGCCGAAACACGTCTCGTGGTGGTTACATCTATTGAGATTTGATAAATTTAACTTCTTATTTCGAAAGAATCTCATGAAACTTACATTCAAAATTCTTGACGATGTGATTGATACACAATTCTACTAAAAATGGGACAGTAGCAAGATTCCATTCAGGATCTTCTGCGATGATTCGTCGCAAGTATCGCATATCGGCTGCTGGATTATCCTTAGCAGAGAGATCTGGAGTTGCCATCTTTTCACTTCGGTCAGATACATGCGACTTCCGTGATCCAGCTTTAGAGTCCCTTCTCTCGTTAACATTTTCCTTATTTTCAGATCCATCCGGTACAGGAGTGACTACGTCGGTCATTTTTCTGAAAAATTAGGATGCCAATGGGAAATCATGGAGTCAGAAAATGCTTGATGCAATTTATAAGCAAACGTAACAACTGAGGCGCACAATCATTTTACATCGTATTTTGAATCCATCTTTATAAATTCAGTCGGAGCTAGGTTTTCCTATAGATAAGGAAAAATCTATGATGCAATTATTTCTTTTGTTTAAGGTAATAATATTTGACAAAAATGATAAGTCATATTTAATATTTTGATGACCTTAAGTGGCCAATGTCAGAGAACTACTCTGAATAATTCTACGACGGTTCCTGAATCAAAAGATGGAAGTGAAATTCGGAAAAGAAAGAGGAGAAAAGAAAGGCAAATTGTTTTATTGTCATGCAAAAACGAGAAATCATCGAAAGATGAATTCACCAACAGTAAGTTGTTGAAACGGAAATTGGAATCAATATTATACCTGTCTTCGAAAGTCGTCGTATGCAACCCCTCATAACTAAAAAAAGGTATGTGATATAACTCAGCTGATGGTCATGATATGAATCGTTACGTGATTGTGGTGATGCAATACAAATTGACACTTATTTGGCTGGTCACGAACAGTGATCACAATCTATCCCGATGTCAACAATTATCACGATATCTTACTGCATGGAATGATTCAAATTATACTAAAAAATGTCAACAATCAATGGACTAAGTGACTCATGTTAATATTGTGCATGTAACCCTGTAATTATGGATTCGTGTGTTCGTGCATTCATGCTTTCTTTATCTGTATTTCAGGTTGAGTGTGACCTGTGGCTTATTGAATATATTATCGTCAGTCAGTAAACTAACAGTTCTGTCTTAGTCTCATGTACCCCAACAATTGGTAGCAGAGCAAACATGAGTACAAATGTTCCACCGCCGCCTATGAGAGAAGAGTCGTCGTATGAAGAATGGAAAAAGGAAATTGTGATTTGGCAATTGGTAACTCCTCTTCCCGCAAAGAAGCAAGGACCTGCCCTTCTGTTATCGTTTCAAGAAAAAGAACGGGAGCTATGTCTCGAGATGGACACCAGTGACATCACTACAGATAAGGGTGCTGATGGCGAAGCTTGACAGTTTGTTTTTACAAGATTCGGAGCAATTGGCATTTGAAGCCTATGAGCGCTTTGAGAAGTATTCGCGATCTCCTGGCATGTCATTGGATGATTATCTTTTTGAATTCGATCGACTTTATGAGAAAGTTAAGAAACATGGAATGCTTTTACCGGAAGATGTGCTAGCATATATCCTTAACCGACGCCGAGGAAAAGCTGGCTCATGCGACTGTGGACGCGTTGACATTCAAAGATATGAGAAGTATCTTGAAGAAAATAACTGGACAAACAGCCAAATCCAATGTGAGCGGTATCACAGTTACTGCTGAGGCCTTGGAATGCACCACAAAGCCGTCGATAGAAGCGAATGTCCAGTCTCCTGAGTCTACGCTGTATTCACAAAGCGGGAGAAAGAATTGGCGCAATAATGCTTCAATGAAGTCTCGGTTTGGAAGCTCCAAACGGGAAGAGAAGCCTGATTGGAAAACTGCTGAAGCAAGTGAAGGTGGACCAAAATTAAATCCAAAGGACAGATGGTGAAAAGTTTCCAGATGCGCCATCTGCGACTCGAAGTACCATTGGGTGGCGAAGTGCCCTCACAAAACAGTCAGTGCGGAGAAAGATGAAGTAGTTCATGTGACACTGTTCGCCAATGAGGAATCGACACTAGAAAATGATTGTTTTGGTACTGCTATTCTCGATTCTGGATGCACAAGTTCTGTTTGTGGAAAGGAATGGTACGATTGCTTTGTTGATGGTCTTGATGATGTTGCAAAAGACAATGTCAAGGAATCGACCTCTACGAGGAAATTCAAGTTTGGAGGAGGAAAGATCAGTTCATCTTTGAAGCAGGTTGCTTTGCCGTGCTCAATAGCGTCCACCAAAGTTGTTATTCAATGTGACGTCGTCAAGGACAACATACCTCTTCTTCTTAGTAAGCTTGCGATGAAACGTGCCAAAACAAAGATTGATTTTGAAACTGACAGAATTCAAATGCTAGGAAAGGAGGTGTTTCCTCCTGTCAATTCTTCTCGACATTACTGCATTACTCTTGGCCCAAGTGCGAGTGAGGTGCATCTTACGACAGCAGATGAATCCGCAGATCGTATAGCAAGCAAGCTTCATCGTCAATTTGCTCAAGCGAGTGCGAGACAGATCATTGCATTGATGAAGAAAGCTGGAACTCACAGTGATGCTATTGATTCAGAACTCATGAAAGTCGAACAGACGTGCAAAATTTGCAGGAGATTCAAGAAGCCTCATCCTCGTCCATCCGTAGGACTACCGATGGCTTCGGAATTCAATGAGACCGTGGGTATGGACCTGAAACAAGTTGATGGAACTATCGTGCTTCACATGGTGGATCTGGCTACACGATACAGTGCTGCGACTGTCGTGAGTAACAAGACGCGGGAAAAGATAATTGAATTTTCATACGATGATGAAAGTCATCCCAGTAGCCATTTATAATAGAATATAATGCTTCCTAATTTAAATTATTAGTTAAAGTAGTCCTAATGAGGACTGATGGCGTTCTCCAATCCGGAAGTGTACAAAGGCAATGCTACTGTAACCATTGGATTAATCAGTTCTTAAAAGAACTCAATGTAGCTTTCTCGTGGCAACGAATTAAAATTGATCAGCTTTGGCCCAATATCTGGTAAAAATGGAAATCTTAAGACTTGTACTAATACCATAGATTCCAAACACTGCCGTATACACGTTCAAAA
The DNA here is from genome assembly GCA_907163375.1 of Prostheceraeus crozeri. Lineage (NCBI taxonomy): Eukaryota > Metazoa > Platyhelminthes > Polycladida > Euryleptidae > Prostheceraeus > Prostheceraeus crozeri. The sequence goes on from CAJQUW010001186.1 coordinate 197,023, forward strand.
CAGACGTCAAATATACTGTACCGACTACAGATGCTGATAGTGGAAATAGAATAAGACAATGGTCACCATAGGTTAAGGAAATTAAAAATGGATATTATAAAATAACAGGAAACCGATGAACAGAAATAGGAAAAGTGGAGGTAAAATATGGAAATACAACGATGCTACTACACCGATTACAAGTGAACTATATCTGACACTACACAAAGTGGATAATGGTAAGAGTGGATAAGTGGAAAGTGGATAATGAAGGTAAACCATAGAACTACAATGACATTCTACTACACCAAAAGCAATGAAACTATACACACTATACCTAAGACTACACATGGAAAATACTATTTCTTCACTTGAATTTGTTATCGCCAGTTTCTTCATCCGTCTATAGTACTTCATGTAATTCCACATTTCTTCATTTGAATTACAATACATCGACCACTACTTCAGCTACCGATTAAGGGATATAAAACATAATACTGCAGTCCGTCAGTCATCAGCAGGTACTCGTCTAGTTGTGTTTCGACCCCTAACCTGAACACTCAAACCAAGACGAGCGAGGTCCCACACATAGTGGCTGACAAAATACTGAATAGGTAATGATATGTCTTGAAAGATAGTCACAAAGATAAATCAGACATCATTCAATTGTTGCGTTTCCCACATGTAAACTGATCCTGTCATTAAATTCATCCCATCAATAACTACAGTAAGCTTTTTGCGATCCGCACATGTAAACAAATCCTGTACATCAATATTTGCCTTTTCGATTCCCACAAGTAAACAGATCCTGTTCATCCTCGAATCCCATAAAGATGTAATCGCTGTGTGATAAATATGTAATCCGCCTTTACACAAACTTCGCCTCATACATCAAGACTTAACAATGGGAGCTCTCTCATCTCCCGTAAGCCACGCTAAGCGCTCTGTATTCACTCTTCACCGCCCCCAGGCATTTTCTCGAAATGGATCAGTATTTTTGGTTGTTCACAACGATTTCTAACAGACAATGGCGGCGAATTCGTGAATGTTCATTTCACAAGTATGGCAGAAAACTGCAATATCCGTATGATGACAACATCAGCCGAATGTCCTTGGAGCAACGGCATTGTTGAACGATACAATTCGATCCTGGCAGATAAAGCGCGAAGAATATCAGCTGATGTTGGCTGCAGTCACAAAATTGCGGTGTCGTGGGCCATAGCAGCAATAAATTCCTTGGACAATCATAATGGATTCTCTCCAAACCAGCTTGTCTTTGGTAGAAACCCAATGTTTCCCAACAATCATGTTCCGGCTATGGAAGGAAAATCAAGTTGTGAAATAGTGGCTCGAAATCTGAATGCAATGAACGAAGCGAGGAGGAGTTTCATAGAAAACGAATCGTCTGAACGAATTCGACGTGCATTAAGGCGCAACGCATATGAGGACGAACATGTTGAAGCGGGAGATTGGGTGTATTACAAGAGAAAAGACAGAGTAGAATGGCATGGACCAGGAAGGGTTATCGGCTGTGAAGGCTCTCAAGTAGTAATCAAACACGGAGGACAGATCATTCGGGTCCACGCATCTCGTGGTCGGAAATCGACTGACTGTTCAACAGTGCAGAAAAGCATGTCGGAAAATGAAAGGAAATGTTCGACAGGAATTGAAAATGCTCAAGGATCCTTACAAAATACTAAAAACGCAATTGAATCTCGGGATGCAGAAGAAACATCTGTTGCAAATGTTGAAGACCCTTCGGAGCGGGCACAAACGTTTGAAGAGCTTCCGGCAGACTGGATTGACATCAAGAATCTGAAAAGAGGACAGCACATCCAATTCAAGCACCCAGACTCATCCGATCCTATCATTGCAGAAGTCGTCGGTCGAGCAGGAAAAGTCAGAGGACACAACAAGGATTGCTACAATTTGAAAATGCCAGATGGTATCGTTCGTTGTTTCGACTTGGCTGTTGCTTCTGAGCTCCGAGAAATTCATAACGAAGAGGAGGTTCTGGTTGTTGATTGTGGGAGCTCGAATGTTATGGATGCAAAGGAACAAGAATTGCGAATGTGGGAACGGAACGATGTCTATGAGGAAGTCGCCGATGAAGGGCAAGATGCACTCTCAATGAGATGGGTGATAACAGAGAAAATAAAGGACGATGAGAAAGTGATGAAAGCTCGACTAGTGCGGGGATTCGAAGAGCGATTTGCTGAGCGTTCAGATTCTCCTACCTGTTCGAGAGAAAATGTACGACTGACTTTGGCTCTGATAGCAGCAAACGCGTGGGAGCTCCATTCGGTCGACGTGAAGTCTGCATTTCTGCAAGGCGATCAAATTGAGCGAACGGTCTCGCTGAAACCACCAAAGGATATCGGAACTGAAAAATTGTGGAGGCTCAAGAAAACCGTGTATGGCGTACAAGATGCAGCGAGAGCTTGGTATTTCAAACTGAAGGCCACATTGATTGGATTTGGATGTCAGAGTTGCAAAGTGGAGAATGGGCTCTTCTATTGGAAAGATCTACATGGCAAGCTCGGAGATGTGATATGCCTTCACGTTGATGATCTGTGTTGGGGAGGCACACAAGAGTGCGTCGCATCTGTCATAAAGCCATTGACTACAAGCATTCTTGTCAATGATGTTGAGTCTAGAGCTTTTCGGTATGTCGGTCTATCTCTTGAGCAACATGAAAATGTCATCTATTTGGATCAAAAGGACTTTGTTGATGAAATACAGTGCGTGTCACTTCCTGACAGAAGGCGTGATAGACAATTGTCAGCGGACGAATCCAGATCATATCGATCTTTGGTTGGAGCGATCACTTGGGTAGCATCTCAATCTCGTCCCGATGTGGCTTACGATTCATGCGAACTCAGCACATATTACAAGAGTCCTACGGTTGAAAACATGGTCAGAGCCAATAAAGTTGTTCAAAAGATGAAAGTTACTCAATATCGAATTCAGTTCAACTTCCAGTCAATGCGAATAGAAAATTGTACCATAACAGTGTACACGGACGCGTCGTTTGGCAATCTCAACAACGGGGGCTCTCAAGGTAGTTTTGTTATTTTACTGACTGATGATGACAGTAAGTGTCTAGCCACTTGGAGGTCCCAGAAGCTGAGGCGAGTGGTGAAATCGACTTTCGCTGCGGAGACTATTGCCCTGGTCGATGGTGCAGAAGCAGCTATCTACTTCCAATCGATTCTCACGGAAATCGGTGGATATGACCTACCCATCAAATGCTACACAGACAAAGCATCCTTGATTAAATCCATACGATCGACAAAAGCCATCCAAGACCGCCGCCTACGGATTGACATTGCAGTCCTTCGAGAGATGGTGCAAAGTGGCGAGGTGTCTGTTGATTGGGTAGCGACTGGAGATCAAATGGCGAATAGTCTGACAAAACGTGATGCTGACACGAAGAAATTTGTGTCTGCATTTATGAAACAGGATTAATTGTGACACGAATCTCAAGTGCATTTATTTCATTTTTTGCTGCTGTGCATTCTTATGCTGCGTTGCATTTTTTTCTCTAGTGGGACTTTCGTATTCTGGGTGATTGAGTTATTGCAGTTTACATTTTTATGGCACGTCTTGTGCTTTTCTAAGATTATTTCGCGTACTGTATTTTGTATACATTTTTATGGACGTTTTTGGTTTCCGTTACTTACAGTTCGTTCCTTATGTATGCTAACGAAGTATTTTATCTTTATATGTGATTAACATATTTGATGAATTTTTTAAATCTTCGATGAGGTTTGATACAGTTTAGGCAAAAGGACACTGAGGGGAGATTGTTAATATTGTGCATGTAACCCTGTAATCATGGATTCGTGTGTTCGTGCATTCATGCTTTCTTTATCTGTATTTCAGGTTGAGTGTGACCTGTGGCTTATTGAATATATTATCGTCAGTCAGTAAACTAACAGTTCTGTCTTTGTCTCATGTACCCCAACAACTCAGAGAGACTAAGACTATCATCTCTCGTATCAAATGCGAAAATATTAAGCATTAATTTGGTGCAGTATCGGTCTATGGTCTGAAAATCCGGGACATCCATAAGCGCGCACTGCTACCTAGAAAGAATGGTGTAGAAGTCACAGCTAGCCTTTTATATGTCAAGGAGACGTGTTAGCCTTGATGACTATTTTCGGCGCTATATTACATAACAAAATCATAGGTCAACATAACACCCTTTGGGAATAGTTGGCACTAAAAACATGAAACCCACGATATGAATCTTAAGTTGAAAGTTCTAAATGATTTCAGGTATGCGAATGTATACTACTGTATATATTTTTGCATAAATTGATGTCAATCTCACGAGGCGCCTCAGCAATCCCTTTTAAGTGATCGTATATTGACGTACTGAGAAGGAAAAAATAGTATGAGAGCTCGAGATTAAGTCACTATTTGAAATTCAGTACTGTTGCCACCAGTCCTGATTACAGTCATTCATGTTAAAATTGGTAGAGCTGAAGATCATCCACTCGACAGTTACGTTTCCATAGCATGTGGCCACTGCTGTACTTTAAACTACCATGTATCTACTCCTTCAAATGATTACGTTTGCAACACTCAGTGTATTATAGTGAGGAAACATAATGCTTGCCAGAAAACAAGACAGAAGGACAGCATGACAAAGAAATAGGCCTAGGGCGACATGATAGAACAACCAATGGCATAAACACAGAAAGAAGTCACGTAATTCTGTAACAATAAATATCGTAGAAATACGACAATACTAACTTCATGGGACCTATACAAAATCATTTCAGAGAAGTCAATAACTGCTATTATTTTGTTTTAATAACTAAAAAGGAATGATATAAAAACCGATGAGGTGAGGAAAATTTATTCCCTGTATGGTATAGAGGAGGAGTCATTCCCGGGTTAACTTGCATTCAAGATCAGGCAATTTAATTACAAATTCTTAAAATAAAGATTTACTGTTTAAGGTTTGATGGTAGAGAATTGGTATTATATGAAAAAGCTTAGAGGCCTGTGTAATCAACTACAGAGATCAAGTAATCCAACAAGGAATTCTACAGACAACTTCAAATTTTCCTGACATTAATATAAACCGCATATTGAGATAAGTCAGGGATCTCAATCAACATGATGAGGTTCTAATGCACCGGAACTTCCCATTACTGGTCAAACAAACCGAATTAGTGCTTCTTCTTTGGCTTTTAATAATTTCGCAGCCTTTTTTGGAGACCGCTGGGTCTACTTATGCCTCACATGTACGCATATGCGCTACCTGATGATCATAATGACAATTGCAATACGCTACATGTAATTCAATACTTTAAGCATCAATACTGTTGCCAAGACTCCTATTGTAAATACACTGCTGTTCTGAAAGCTCTGATGTGTGCTCTGAACACATTTTTCATCTGGAAATTAACTTACATTTTTCAAATCAGTAATGCCATTCTTTTTGCCAGTAAAAACCTGAAGCAACATAACTGATATATGAAGTCTAACAATATTGAACAGAAGAGTGATACACAAAAGTGACTCAGTGCGTCCACTGTGTGGCTCAATGTGACCCGCTTTGGTAAAAAATTCAAATTCAAATTATGAGAAAAGGAAATGTCACACAAAGGCTCAGCAACTTGGAGACTACTTTTGCATAGTCTCAACTTTCATCAGAATTTGATTTTGTACATTCAGACAATCGAAATAAGTTCAAAAGCATGTTCAATGTGCCACACTAATTTCAGTATAGCAGCAATATGACAAAACATAAGAATAAAAATATGATCATCAACTATGTTAAGACATGTAATTTCAAATGTTACATGAGTGATCTATATGAGTAACGATCAAGTCCTCCATAAAAAAGGCCTTTCGACTTAATGATGGTTGGTTGTAAACAAAATCGAAATGGCAGAAATACGCATTTTGTGGTCTTCACATCGATTGTTTTGTAATCATACACGTTCAGTTGCATATTGTGAGAACTGAAATGTTTGTTTTGTAGAAAAATAAAATCTACTGGTAGATTAAACATTCAGAATCTACTGTAGACTAATATATCTCCAAGGAAGAGTGGAATAAGTTATATGAACCATTATATCGGTAGTGCAGACACTCTAGTGGTTATCCGATTTTTGGTCAATTTTCTGAAATAAATCGCATCAGTTATCGACAAATTTCACACATCGGCATATCTCTAATCTGAATGCTTAACCTGAAACTTGTTTATAAAAATCACTATGTAGATCTTATCTACGAAAATACCTGCCTAGACTTTTCGCATTACTTTATCAAGGATGAACAGGCCAATTTGCTATGTTAAAAATGAACTTGCACTTGACATTTCCAATTCATTATCCACACGAAGTGTCGGAAAAGAACGAAGTCGCAGAAAATGATGAAAAAGGAGCATGCGGCAACATTACAATTGCAGATAATCTTGAAAGCGCAGTTGCGTTATCAAACATTTCAGTAATACTACTTAAGCAACTTCTATCTCTTCAAATTTCAATAATTTGACAGACTTGCTTTCCCATCTACGAGCTTCAAGAACAGATGGAATTTTATGAACAATCTTTGGCGTCATTGTATGAACAAAATACAGATAGAGCACTTTTCTTGATCACCGGCAAAGTCTGTCTAATAGTTACCAACTCTCTAAAGATTTTTGCTTGTTATTTCGCAACCGAACACAGAAATGTTATTTGCGAGTGCAAGTAATGGAATAGTAAGTGATATCAGCAAACGGGAGGATCATGATTATGGCAGAATATATTCAGGAAGCACACTTCCTTCAATTTCTGCACAACCTTTTAATAGAAGGAAAAACGAGTTTCTACTCAACTTTGAATACTTCAAGTAGAAATTCGCTTTTCCTTCTATTAGAAGGTTGTCCAGAAATTCAAGGGAGTGTGTTTATCGAATATATTTCGCCATAAATGGAATGGTACCATTCCACACGGCAGCACTAGTGGAGCGTCAATCAAATCAGATATTTCGATTAATGAAAATTTAGGTTATACTGCAAGCTATCTAGCAATTTTGTAAATAAGCGTGTAAACTGCTTTAATTCATATAATTTCTTGTCAATGTATTCGAAACACCTAACTTGCATTGTAAAACAACTAACCTGCTCACTGATTTTGTTAAGAAATGCACAAATATAACAAATTACACTGATGCTGTAGAGCGTTCTGCTGTCAAGATTAGCCTGTTCAAACTAGTAAGACTTAAGAATAGTAGCTTAAGACTGAAAAAGTTCTTCATTTGAGATTTCATTTACTCAATGCTTGAGCATCTTTAAAATCGAGAGCTCGATTATCTTTCACTTACTAGTTTTTCAACTTGCCTGAAAATTATGAAAAACAAACAACGCAAACAGAGGCTCGCAAAAAGTCCACATTGGGCAATCTAAACTGAAGCTATGTATATTCCAAGTGCTCTGAAATCATCACAGATAATTGTATCATGTGTGACCCATGTGACGCATGTTACCACGTAGATTGAAGTGGTGCATTCGATGAGGTGCTTAAGCTCCTCGAAATAATTGGAAGCCCTCTTATCAAGTATATATGTTCCTGAGGCGATGCAGAGAAAGAGTAAACAGGTAGCCAAAATATGCACGAAAATCTCTGAGATAAAGCAACACTTAACTGAAGACAATCGCGAGCCCTCTCCCCATTATCCTCTCACCCTCTCCAAAATTAGTGAAAGATCCAGAAGACAAATTTCTTTGAAAGAGACTTTACAATCTCTGAAAACCAGACTGCCAGACACCAGCCGTAGGATCATCATGCCCGCTACTTTTAAGGAAACTTCATCTAAAGACGATAGTAAGCAAACCTTGTTAGTTGCAGAGGCAAACATGAAAGAAATAATTAAGAACAAACTCAATTGGTTAGACATTTAACACAAGGAAGCTAGAAAACGTCAACCAGTTGTAACAGTCACATTCTCGAATTCGACATCTAATGATGATTTCGACAGCCAAATAGAAGAACATAACAGATATGTTTTTGAAAACTATTCCATTTGAACCCAGAACGAAACAAATGTCGCCGAAGGGCATTAATTTGTGTTGCTGCAGAAAGTTTGAATACTTTTGAGGTTTGAGTGTCTCAAGAGGTATGAAACTGATACTTGATCTGTAAATTCTCAAAGCTTCCCCCAATCCGTTGCTCACACTGCTTAAGATACGGACACAACCGAACGAGGAGCACGAGGTCTCCAGTAAAGGATATGTACAATTGTGGCAAACAACACAAAATAGTTACTAACCAATCCTGCAACCGAACACAACGATGCTCCTGTCGTAGCTAGTCGAAAAAGCACTATAAATCATAAGAATCCCACAAACCTTTGATGGTAACTGTCTTCTATTTCATGATGGCTTACTTAGAAACATTGGAGAAACTGATTTCAGAGGAGAATACTCGATGGCAGTCGCTAATCAGGAAAAGCGACAACTTCTAACCACACAAAGCGTAGGCAAACATGTTCAACAGCATAAAACAATTTAGTGCCGGGAGATCCAACCATTTACGAATTCATCGAAAAGTGCCCGAAAGATTGCCTATTTCTGATACAACAGCAATCCACGATCATTCATTATAGTCCCATCTCTGTTGGCTGACAAAATTGACATCCCCACATGAGTAAAGAAAGATATTGTAATGATATCCATACCATTCTCCCATAACAAGACATTTTACCTCGTGTCAGTATAAATCTCCACAAACGCAAAGACAATCCAATCCATATCTGATGCGCTCGCTAAAGTAGCTGTTCATGAAACTTGTCTCATTGGTGACGCCCAATAAATGCCCACCACCCCTCTTTCGAATGTAACCGCGTTGACAACAAAGGTGTCGAATTAAGTGATTTTGTCTATCAGCAACACCTTCAGACTATAAATAACCCAGACTTCGGTCCCACCTTTGAAAGTCCCATAGGCAAAGCTACATACATTCATTCCTCACAGAAGGCTTCCCACACACTGAATGGATCACATACTGAAGGTACTCTTTTCCAACCAGTTGGAGTTGGCATATCCCAATTTTCATTAAGCTATTTCCCAGCCACAATTCTAGCTTCCATCATGGATGCTCCCCAAAACTGAAATGGCGACAATGTGACTGGGCCGCTTTTACTGAAGAGGCTAATAAAATAAGAATTACCCCTGCAGAAAACTTGTCTACCGAAAATATTGACGTTACTTGTCATAGCCTAATATCTCAGATTACCGATGCAATTTATAAAACAGCACCTATCGACTTCTCTTCACACCATAGTGAAATTTGTCCCTGGTGGAATGACACATTTTGCATCTTAATGATAGACTTCAATAGAGCCTACACTACATGGATGAATACATGCAGCAGCAACAATGACAGGAACACTTAGAGACTCTTTAGAAACTCAAAGCGCACTTGTTAACGTGCCATCCATCAAGCAAAAGCCACGTCCTGAAGCAGACATGTAATGAACAATCTGACCACGGAAAATACTCAAAAAAAGTCTGCCAAAAATACCCACAATGTATTAGAAACCTTATATTTCCAATCGTATCAAAATTAGTGGTAAATTAGCAGCAAGCAACGAAAAATATACACAGAGACCTCATGAAAAATTACTTCGATACTTCAACCAGAAAGGATCACTGTTTCAAAGACACTGAAAGCCCACTATAGAACCCACCAATTAAAAGTACTCTCTCACGCACGTTACAAGGAATTACTCCTGAGTCCATAGCATATCGATGCTGAAAACATTAAAGGTGCCGGTTATGATCAATTTGAGTATATCATCTGAAAGGATCTGCGTCACCTTTTGCGGTCTTTCCTTTGTACTCAACTCGTGCCTCCATGTCGGCTATCTTCCAAAAGCTCTCAATATTCCTCAGTCTCTTTCATTAGGCCTATGTAATCAAAACCACTAGAAATAGGAAAACTAAATTCGAAGTACTTCAGACCCATTTCAGTGAATTCAGTTTCAAGTAAAGCATTTGAGAAAATCATGCTAGACGTCACACACGTGGACTTTACAATGGATGGCTACAATCTTCGCAACATGGATTACTTAAAGGAAGAAGTACAGACCGCCATGTCCGTAATGCATCACCACATTAGAGATTCCAAATGCCTTCTGTTAACTCTTGGTCTCACAGGCGATTTTGGGCATTCCCTCCCCCTCAAGGAAGCTGCTCTTCCCCTGGAAGCTCAGGTCCATCCTGTGAAACATATGTCTAAATAGAGCTCTCATAAAGATGTCGGAAATACGGAAGGTCGTGGCTTATGCTGAAGATTGCACAGTAATCATCAGGTATGATTAACAATGAACTGGAAGTCTGAAAGGTTAGAGAAATTCTTCAGCAGTGGTGCTCGACTATAGCATTGAACATCTCTGACACAGGCTACATGCTTCACAAATAAGCGATCCTTTTCTTTCACCCAAATTACTATAGCTAACAACGAATTAATCAAGTTGAGTGACTGTCGTATATAGGGAGGTACTTTTACCGAAAACTAAAATTCACAAAACTTGTTATGGAAATATGCAATCGCACGATGGTCTAAACTCATCGCCTTTCGAATGTGGCGTCAGTTATATTTGGCGCTTCATCTGATAATATCCACCTCCTCCATGATTGCGCACTTATACCATGAACTGCTTCTGCTGTCAAAATTTGGGGGACTGCATTGAAAAAGAAAGCAGTATACAATGAACTAACTAAAGCTCAGTGAGTTTTCACTCTGCGGATATGTAGAGCTCATAAATCCAGTGGTACTTCTGAGATTCTTAGCATAGCCCAAATAACCCCATCGCCGATAATCTAAAATAATGTGCAACAAAAAACTGCAAGAGGAAGGAAAAGATCCACCACATAAAACTACATACTCATTTATTGTGGATATCTACACGACCATTATACAAGCTAATCAGAAATATTTTTGCACCACAAAATTTACCTTCTGCTGTAACTCATGCCAACACTTCCCTATCGAAATCCCACCTTTGCCAACTCAAGCTCTAACTGGCCATGGATATCACAACTACTTCTTTCATAAATTCAAACATGACATTTCCCCAAAAAATAGGATCTGTTCAGACCGGGAAAACGATTTCACAAAAATTTTCCGCTGCTCCTACTTCAACTCATCAGGAAACAACTAGCTTACATAGGCAAATCAGACAGCACTCACTTTGATCGCATAGGTAGATTGATCAACGACAAAAACACAACAGTAATTGTCAAATTTCCATCACGCACCAAATTACCAGCCAATGCCCATCAAAGAAGAATCTACTAGTACAATATTAAAGTCTACAGACCGTCTTCATGTTGAAGAACAATCCGGAATGACATCGGCGATCATGCAATAAAATAAACTGAACTCTCAAAATATAAACTGTCTATGGCATGCCATGTCCTTTTTCATGAATTTTAATCGTTTTCATCTGTGGAAATTTCGAAATATATATCCAAGGTATACACTGTTACTTCTCTACTGTCTGCGATGTTCTAGTCATACATTATCATCATTAAGACGCAATTCAGAAAAAAAGATCAAGCGACCATGCAGCTTTTTCAAATCATTCAGCTTTATTTACGCATCGGTTTCCATAGCATCTTAGTTTAAACAAAATGTCGATCAGTGACTTGTCGTCAAAAATAGATAAATTATGAACGATACATTAGCCAAATTTCTGTAGTTTATAGAAAACGTGAAATTATCTTCATTACATTGACAATTTTCCCTTTGTTTGTATCATCATATTTATCATATCAACTCGCAAAAATCAGCGTCCTGGGTTACAGATTTTTAGTTGTAGAAACAAATGAATAGAAAGAAATAAGCATGAAAACTGAATGGAAAGACTTTTTGAATAATATTGAATATATTCCTGCATCTTGGGATCGACAAAAAGAAGGGAAGGAGAGTACCTCACCATTCTGTTTCACACTAAAATCTTTCGAAGTTCCATTCGCTGGAGGAAAGGTAACAAGGCATAAATTTGTGAATCTGACAGATTGAGCCTAAACGATTAAAAAAATTAAAGTTCCCTTCGTTTACCAATTGCATGTCTTAACGTGTATTTATAATCCTTTCATGGTGAACTAGGAACAGTTACACACATGTATGAAAATGAGATCTTGCTTCAGATCAACCGCGGGGACATAAAATTGCATAATTTTTTTATGTGAAGATAGGACGATGCTACCTCACCATAAGAGAAATGTTAATATCATACGTCAGTTCAGAGCCTTGTTAGGCACATTGAGTTTGTATTATTTTCTTTGTCAGAGTAATTAAAGAAGATTACCAGGTAATAACTAATGCTGCAAATCTGTCGGATATGTTGGTGTTCTCTATGATTGCTGATAATGGATGAATAGAATTCTCTGTGTCACTTTGTGTTTGGTATTAGAAAAATCAAAGGAAAAAGAATAGAAAGTGTCTATTTCTTTCATGATGATTTGCTTTGTCGAATTTTGAGCTCTCAAAATGTTTGATATGTTTGCATGTCTGATCCATTGGATACCCAATCAATGAAAATGTATTGATGAGAGTGGTGATTTACTTATGAAATACTAACCAATAACTACTAACATTGTATGCACTATGCTGTAGATTAAGTGGTTTTTGCTTCCAAGAAATAGGAGAGATGTCTTTGAAATTCAGAATTTGCCTAGTGTAGGTGGATTTTTTATAGACAAAGGTGTCAAAAAATATTTTCAGAAATTTTATCTATGTGTCCAGAAATGGAATACTGTTGCCTGTTATTTCTTTGGTGAATTCTACATTATGATGCCATGATCTCGTACAGTTGAAAAAAAGTAACATTCACCTTCAAAATGGTGTAGAGTGTCGTCCACATATTGACAATAAAAGAATCTTAGGTTTGGAAGACTCTTTCCAAAAATGTACATTTCAGAAACCCCATGTATTGGTTATTCAAAGAGGGAGACAAGGGGAGACCATTGTCTGTCCATCAGACTGCCTATTAAGAATGCCATCGATGAAAACTAGGTTTACCTGTTACTGAATGCAGTGATTTAATGAAAGTTTCTTCAGGATGAAGTGGATTTTCACGGTGTTTGTCATAAACAAGATTATAAGTCATTTTCATCGTTTCTTTAAGAAGCATGTTTGTGAAGAGTTATGTCAAAGCTGGCAAATTGAGAAATATATGTAAATTTGAAATCAGTCAATGCGTCTAATAATTCAGAATTATTATTGACTGCAAAGTGAGTAGACATAACCGATGTTCAAAGTTTGTTCAAATATCCTGCTAAAATGTATTCGGCGGCTTTGTATAATATGCCATTATTATATCTTTTCCCTTTTCTGTTGCCACAAACTCCAAAACAGTTGACACACATGTAAAGCGTCCGCCCAGATCGGCACGGCGTTGTTTGGGGGAGATTTGACGTCGTCACCAGTAGATTCTGCTGAACTGAGATAAGAATAGAAACTGCAACGGCGTCGGCACAAACTTCATAACATTTGTCACTATACTATATGGTTATCGCGCTGCAGCTGAGTGATGGCCTTAGTTGAAAACAAAGAAGTGCGATGGCAACTCAATTTTGAAATATTACTTAGCGGATTGTGGCTTAAATAAGAAACGACTATGAGCTTTGGTTCATCGCTGATGTTTCACATTACGATGATCTGTAGTCATGTCGCGCCGAATATCGAATTCAACATCTTATCATTGCTTATCAAAATGGACGAGAATTGTAGAATTTGCACGGGAAATTGGGGTTAATCGCAGGTCTGCTTTCCATATCATCTAAATTTTCTGTCGAGAGAAGCGCGCTGAATCTTTGCCTCCTAGTTGTGGTCGTAACTAGGTATTGATCATGGAAATAATAGAATATCTTGTGGCATTCATGCAAGAAAAGCCAACGGCGACTTAGTTAGAAATGAGAGGAAAACTTCTTGATATCTTGCCATCCCTGCATCTCAACTTGGCTTGACCACTCGATAGTTCTCTGATGACCCTTAAGCTTTTGAGATCAGCACCGACGGAATGCAATGCCGCTGCAGTCAAGCAAGAAAGAGCCGATTTCGTGTTGTTGCTTCTACGCGCTGGAGTGAGCTGAGATCTATTAAATCGAAAGTGATTATTAAATAGAAAGCCAAAGGGCGACTATCTGATCCAAGTACTCAAGTACACTTCAAGGATCATTCCGCCGCCCACGCTGCCGGTATTCTTGCAACAACATCGCTTGAACATTTTACGACGACATGTGGAGTATGCTATGTCCTCAATCACGGCTGAAAAATGTTTTCAATGGCAAGACAGATCAATCTCATATACTCAGCGTTGTTTGCACATGGATATCTTTGATTACATCTACTCCGGTAGCCAGAACGAGTTTCTGTAGGGAACGAGGCCGAAAATGAGACTGTCACAGAATGATGTTCACCCTATGTCTACTACGAATCTGCACTTCTGCCGAGTTCTAATTGGTTCCTCATCTTGTCAGACAGGATCAAAGAAAAACACATGTAAATCCAATGGGACACAGAATGCAGTTGTTGGCTAGAATTCTGTGATTCTCTGATTAATCGAAAAGTACTAAGCCCAGAGTCATAATTTTTGTCATGTAATGTCTTCAGGTCATTCCCTTTCATGTTCGTGAACCCCTGTCTATAAGGCTAAGCACATTTAGATTTGGCGATCCTCTTCATGTCGGCAAACGCAAACATTTTGAGCAACTTTATCCACATTCAACCACATTCTCACATGCATTGCCGATCAGAAGCATGATAATGGCACATGCACATCATAGGAAATGACATGAAGACATTCTATGCCAAAAATTAGCTTCTATGTTGGCTTAATACTTTTCGATTAATCAGAGAAGACATGCAAAATATCATTTTAGTCAAAAACTGCAATCTGTGTCCCATTGGATTTATATGTGTTTCTCTTTAATCTTATCTGACAAGATGAGGAACTAACTAGGACTCGGCAGACGTAGATTCGTAGTAGACATAGGGTGTACATCATTCTGTGAAAGTCTCACTTTCGGCCTCGTTCCCTGCAGAAACTCGTTCTGGTTGCCGGACTAATAATCTGAAATGAAGTAAGTCAGCTGGATTTGTCTTTACATCATACACTTGATGGGGATATTTTCAGTTTACCACATGTGAGTAGAGCACACAGACCAATTTCTGTGGTAGAATAGCTAATTTAAAGATAGATCAGTCAGTGGAAATTACCACAGCACACGATTGGAGAAACACAGCGCAATGATCACGTAGATAAATAAAGCCGTCGAGATAGACTAATTGCAGGCGCGCCACCTGTTTTGCAGTTTGTGACAAAAGAAAAAGGAAACGGTGTATACGTATGGTGATGGTGACACACCTCTCATATGAATTTTGTCTGTAATTTATACAGCTTCCCCGATGTTGCTTGTGATTATGTAGCATGCTACGCAACTTATCTAATTACGTAATTTTATGAAGGAACCCTTTTCCTATAGTTATGTTAGTGCGTGACATTTTTCTGACAGACATAATGAACAAAATCGTGTGCCACTTTTATTCTTGCGTGATTTTCCACCATTCCTCATTTGACTGTGTAGGATTTAACATTTTCTTTCAAATTCCAAGTGTGCTTTGAAAGTGTTGTTTCATACAAGTGTTGACAATTTGTGACAGATTTTTATGATTATTGAATCGTTCTTCTGCTGTTTGACCGATATAGCTTTCGCTTTATTTTCACTCCTAACTGTAG
Source organism: Prostheceraeus crozeri (assembly GCA_907163375.1). Taxonomy (NCBI): domain Eukaryota; kingdom Metazoa; phylum Platyhelminthes; order Polycladida; family Euryleptidae; genus Prostheceraeus; species Prostheceraeus crozeri. Next base: position 212,755 of record CAJQUW010001186.1, read on the forward strand.
CTTGATAAGCAATACATTTTTGCAAGCATTCTCCATTCAATGAGCAATCAGTCTTATTTCAGCAGTTGGATCTCAATTATTGGTTCCCGTTTTCTTTTGTAGTCTATTATTATGTTGTTTTATCAATTAGGTTTTCTGGTTTCTTATTCACGTGTTCTTGATAATCCAAATTGCTATAGCATGACAAAGGTTTTTAATTCTCAAAGATTTTATTCAGGAATCCTTAAGCTTTAGTCTTCGTTACTATCGATATTTATAAACCAGGTATTTACATTTGTAGACATTTTTACATTTCTTTTTATTTGAAAATTTAAGGCCAATTGCAGACAAGTCATTTGATTGAAGTTAAAGTCAAAGTTAAACCAACCGAACTAAATTTCACCTGTAACAACGATTGCAATTCAAATTATCATAGCAGAGCCAGATGCAACTAAAAATCACACAACAACAAGAAAGAAATCGTTATCCAAAAAATCAGGAGAACAGATTCGCTAAGTACAAATGAACTGGGTCCTATCCAAAGACTTCTTATTTCGGACTGGCATAAAACTGTGAAAGTCTGTAGTGACACAAGCTTTAGATTTTTTGGATAACGGATTTTTGTTTCTTGTTGATGTATAAAAATGGAACGGTCATCCGCAAGATTTTATAGATAGGCACAATTTTTTTGAACTGCTATCTACTCATTGTGACGTGTTTGAGGGTCATGAAATGAAGTCTGTCTGCCTGAGATTACCAAATACCATTTCATGGTGGTTCTGCATTCTCAAGTATTATGAGGAAAGTGTTCAGTGCCTTGTCATGATATTCGATTGTACACGAGTGACGACAGTGATGCTAGAACGATGATCTGAGTCACGTGACTGTGAACAGCTGACAATGTGTCTCGTCAATGCTGTCACAGCCTTACAATTCTTACCTGCAGCAGGTCAAGCAGGAGCATGCCCAAATATACGAGTTGCTAGACGCCTGTGAATCCTTCCAATATATTTGACTCCTTAGTTACAAACATATTTGTAAATCACACTAGAACACTCAGACGCTGACAACCGATCCTTAGGGATCCCACAGGCATACTTCTTGTAGAAAAATCATAATGGGTTTCACAACGGAAAAACATGACAAGGCACTGTACACTTCCTTCATGATACTTGGGGTTGTAGAACCACCATAAAATGGTAGTCTCAGATAGACAGACTTCATTTCATGACACGCCACAAGGACTAGATGGCAGTTTGACAATCTTGTGCCTATCTATATCTATAAAACGGATAGCCGTTCCTTCTTTAGCCCATCATCAAGAGACAAAAATGCGTTATCGAAATTATCTAAAGCTTGTGTCTTTACAAACTTCCTGGGTCAGCTTTGAAAAGACCAGATAAAAGTTGACTCGGTTGGTTTTGCTTTGACTTTAACTTTAATAAATGACTTCGCTGCAATTGGCCTTAAACTTTCTTTTCAAATTAACTTCATGATGCAAACATTTTTTTATGTTATCAGTGCCATTGTTCCCTAAAGATGTGAGTTGATCTTACTGAAAGACCTTGCAAAGATAATTTTGAGTTTTGATTAGCTGCTTTTAAATTGTTTTGAGTTTTGCTGTTTTAGTATTTTGATTTATCGCTATAAATATGTGAAAGGTACGCGAATGGTGGTGTTTTGCGGCTGATGTTGCCATATGAAAAATAATAATTAATGCATCTTGTTGTATTTTCCCCGTATCACTCCTTATGTTAAACTTAATGTTTAACCAATGCAAATTTAGAACTACGAAGTCAGGCCGAGATTCTTTTTTTTAAAGCATGTTTTTCCGTTAAACACATAAGGGGTATGATTTTGTTTTAGGATGAACAAGCCGACTGCACTTTTCATGCGTGCATGGGATTTTTTGATACAACATACAATCAATTCTTCGGACGAAAATGGTGTGGTCCAGACATGCCTGCTAAATTCGATAAATCGGGTAAAGCAAAAATCCATTATAATCAGGTATGTTAAAATGATAAAGATTTAACGTGTAACCAGCCTTGTATCATATCTTGAGTATTTGCTCTTGCAGAATATATACTTCCACACCAATCTAATGGACGAGGCAATTATTGTTGCTCTTGAAATTGTGCGGACAAAAGGCGGTGTGGAGTCAGTGGTGGGTTGGGGAATATTTAGACTCTTCAATTTTGACAGTGATATGATTGACACTTCTGCCGACGAAACTCCAGACCTTCATAAGCTGAAGATGTATCATGGATCAGCAAGAGCCTTACTGTTCTTGGAAGAACCAATCGAAAGTGAGTTGTAGAAGTTTTGGAAGTTGACAACTAACGCATTTGTGCATCTTAAGAATCACGGTGATACATGGAAATTGTGTTAGTTGAACGAACATTTGGTCATAGAAATGCGCATAAAATGGTCATAGAATGAGCATAAACCTAATTATCAGTTATATCCTCTTTCATTTTCATGTTGCTTCATTTGACTTAATTCTATCATGAGTGTATAAATGAACAGACAACCAAGATGTAGTTGGACATGTGATAACGATGAAACAGCCACGGTTCTGATTCTGCTTAGCTGATAGATCACTCACTTATTCCCGTTTTGCGTGCGTACAGCCCGTTCGACGGGGTAAGACGAGTGTTCCCAAATTGCGCGTCTCCATTTAACTCGTTGACTTGCGATGGATTGAAGTTCAAGATCAGGATCTTCATGTCCTCTGACACTGTTTGCAACCCTGTTGAGTGCTGACCTTGCTCTGTCCATCAACTTCCACTCTGTACGTCCTTTTGAGCCAGCTCAAGTCACTTCGGTATTTCGTGCGAGCCAATAGATCCTAGAACGACGCAAAATGAAGCCAATGTCCTCGTGGCCCAATTTCCCTCGAAGGTCTTTCTTCGCTCACTAAACCTCCGCACATTTTTCTCATCATGCCATTGTCGGTCTCCTAGAGCTTTTTGTGACTGGCCTTATTCTCCCTTGATACATCACGACCTCAACAAAAGTTTTCATTCTTGACAAGTGTCAGTTGTAGCAGCCACAATCAAAGTTGCTACTTCTTTCCATATTTTTTGGACAGCACTCATGAATTTTTAAAGCGTCTAAAAAAACAATTCTGTTTACAAGATTTGGAGATCGAGATGATCATTATGTTGGTCTTCTTCGTTCGATCAATCAGTCCAGTAGATTATCATGAAGATCTGAAAAAGAATTCCATTTTGGTGATGTTAATATCTCAATGAGTTTGTAATGAGATGAATGAGATGAATCTCATATTTGGAAAAATGCAAAAAAATGCGGCTTCTATGCACAATAATTTTGCTCGACGTCTTTTGATTGTTTTCTTACTCCGAAGCTTCAGAGACCATACTAATAATATACAATCCATCATATGGCTCATACTGCACCAGATTTTCGGTTTGGCTTATATGTAAACTAATGACAGACCGGTACTTATATTGATTCACTTATTCATTCAGATCGAAAATTGCATGCAATGTCTACATATGTACACTGTCCCCCCAAGCAGAAGGAATACATGTTGCATGATGTCACCGAAAACCGGAGATTTAGCAGCCTATTTTCGATAAGGCATCACAGCAGATTGCAGACGACTCTAAGTCGGAAGAAATGCCGACGACTCAGGCTTTTATTTACTAAGGTGTTAGCCAAATTTGAATATGCTAGCAATATAGGAAATGTTGCATAAACGCTTGACTTCTTGATTTGAATAAGCAAAGCCAAAATTGTGAACTTTAATCTGCTTCCCATCCTGTTTGAAAAACGGGAAAGTAGAACTTGGTAAACGCTGGAATTCACGATAGTCATAGATAGTACGTACATTTTTCACTGAGCCCAATTTTCGGTGTGCATAGATCTGTACCGTGATATACCTGTACTATTAGCTAATTATGAAAAATTATGTGAATTGATTAAAGAGGCAGATAGACAGCAGCAGTTATCTGCTAACATTTATCTCTCTACATTTAGCGAACATTAGTCAGAAAAGCTGAGCGTGTTATTTCGGCTATCTTTTTGTCAATAGTAATTGTCATCGCCATTGCCCACAAATGTCTGCGGGCAAATCAGATTAATGTCATTGGGCTTTGGCTTTCAAAATGTAAATGATTAGTCTGTTGCACACAAATCAATATTTCAGAAAGTGTTTTTAATGAGCTGTGTGTATTTTCCAACCTCCTCCACCGACGATGCGGTTGTATTGATTCTCCATTTCATTGACGTGTTAATTCAAACGTCATCAAAATTGTTCGTGTTCAATAATTTCAGAAATGTGTGGTGATCAACGTAAGTTCCATGATTGTGTTGTAAATATAAAAGGCATTTACTTTTTATACTTATTTGGTTAGTATGTTGGTGATACGGTATGTAGATGCCTTGGATACGCAATCAATATGCGTGTACATTTTACGGTTGCTTGCCTTTGCATTTTGCATAGTGTTTTCTGAAAATCGATGCTTTAATTTCTCATGCTACGTTTTCAGATAAATTTTCAATAGAAGCTCATCTATAGTTTTATGTAGCTTCGTACCTGTATAAATCGACAAAATACTAATTCATCGGCTTGCTTAGCATGTCTATAATATTATTTCTGTTGGTTGTGCTTCATGTGCATGCAGAGATAAATGATCTTCTTTGAATCATTGAATAATAGTAGAGCCTTACGTAAAATATGCTCGTTCAGTAATGTTCATTTTGAATGTTCGGCCGTTTTCCCAAAACATGTTTAACATTGCTATTTTGAGTGCGATTTCCATATGGAAGGGTCAATGATTTTTTATGTTTTGTTAGATCTGCTGACATCTAAGCTTTGCAAACTCTGAGTATATTAGCAAACAAAATGTAAATAGTATAATCAAATATTGAGTTGTGTCCTCAGTTGAAAAATGGGAACAGACCTGAATAGTTGCCATTTCATCCAATATAGGAATCGTCAGCAGGCCTCGGTCACATCTCTCAACATCGACACAACGCCCTATTTAAAGTTGCGGCCATGTCCGGGTAAATTTCAGATTTGCAATTTGCAAGTTAGAGAAATTTCGACGGGTATCAATGAATGCCCGTCGAAATTTCACTGTTGATAATTGCAAATCTGAGTACATTAATTTGAATCGCTTATCATGAAATATTGTTTACATTATACTTACATGGTAACTGATTGCTTGACATAGAAAATCACTATTTGTACTAACTTACTGCATTTATAAAGCATATAACAATGATCCTTAAAAACCAAATCGTAATAATTTAGTATAGGTATATTCATAAATAATTAAAACAATCACATGTAAATTCATTGCTTGTTTTGCTTGTAAATTTACTCAAGTAAAATAAACGCAATCTGGAATCAATCGTGAAGATACTCAACTGATAATTGAAAGCTGAACCATATCATATTTTTCATTGTATTTGTATGTTGATAGACACACACAACAATTGCGGTCCGAGATGTCATCCAATCCACTAAACCGGGGTTCTGGAATTTTAGTTTAGCTACTTCGCGGGATTAGAACGGATCCTAAAACAATTCTCCATTCTTGAAATCGAGTAATTCTCTCATGGATTTGTGCTCTAAATTCTTTTTTCCCAGACTTATCCACACAGACTTTTATGGAAATGGAGATGAAGATAAGTGAGTATAAATGAGATTGAAATTGTTGGATTGATGTAAGTTAAGCACTCCAACTCTGTCAATTCTACATTGTTGTCAAATTTGACTCACACGAACTTCCAGTTAGTATCTCAGTTCTAGTTCAAGCATCAAAGAGATTCACTTTCATCAATTCAAGTGGAGTGTACGACTGAGGTTGTCAGCAATGATCGTCGCAGTGGCCTTGCGGTAGAGAAATCGCTCTGTATCTGCGAGATCTTTGTTCAAATCATGGTCCAGTAAAACCTAAAACTCCTAAAATAGGTACACCCTGCATTCTTGCTAAACACTCAGCACAAAAGAATGGTAGTGGGATGAATAAAACTTTTCAACATGGAAGGCGCTAGCCTGATGTGCTACCGAGCATAATTATTTAAAGCATCTATTTTTGAGGGAAGTTAGAGGCCTCAAATGCGAAAATTTGGTTCTAGTTTGTTTTGCATTTCATGTCACTGAATGATATCGAATAATATAATTGTTCGATTGTTTTTTTCTTGTGGTGATTCATTACAAGCAGTTCTATTCATTATACGCGTACAAGCATGGTTTATGGAATATAAAACATAACGTTATGTGACTACTTTGCTAATTATTGCTACATGACTTCCTTTTGTGATGTATTTACTTTTTCAACTTTTCAAAGAGATCTAGCCTTGTATGGGTATATTCTTCGTAGCAGGGCAGCTTGAAAAAAATAAATCGCTTTCTCTGCGTCACCATGTATACTTTCTTACAAGGAAAATAAGAATCTCGTATTGGTTCATAAAACAAAAGGTACTCTCTTTGATAAATGTTTTTGGTCAAAGTTAAAATAAAAATGCACATCATGCAAATTGGTCGCTTGAAAGGGCATACGACGTCACGCGCCTTCTGAGGTCTATGATTGAATACTCTGAGGTTCAGTAAGTGTGCCTTTGTATCTACCTCTGGGTTATGACTAACCAACCCGACCTTCTATTCAATTGTAAATTTGGCTTTTTGAAGTGAAATTTTCTTCATTTGACCTCATCTGCTTTAATTGCAGAAACAAGCGAATTGGAAGAAGTTAACGGCTTGACGGTCTCCTATAATATCCGTACACACAAGGCATTTGATAAATGTGTCCACTTGGTTCCGCATAACTTCATACTCGGTTCAAATGATGTTGTGCCGGGATTGCATGAGCCTGAGACCGGTGGTGATGTCGGAAGTGAAAAGGCAGCTGATCCTTTTATGTCTCCAAATCTTCTACCAACCAAGCTGTTCCAGTTAGAGAAAGTCATGATTGAGTTTGATCCTGCCTTTTCGGATTTTGAAGCGGAATTATGCAACCTGCTCAACCAGGTAAATAACAACTCTTTTTATGAATGCAAGCAATTATTCATGCGGTTAAATTTCATGAAAAATCATGATAATTTTGATAATTGATTTGATAATTTCTTCAAGATAAGGTATGCAGAAATGAATATGTACGACGTATGCAGATAATGTACGCAGACGTATTTGTTTTGCAATTTATGACTATGCAATGTGCTTTAATCAAAAGGAGACCTAGCGATGATGCAGGTAGGATACAACAAATCTAACATGAGAAAAAAAAGCAATATCATAATGTAGGCACATGGCCGATATCATCGGTGGGAATTCGTAGAAGCAAACTTGTAAAGCAACTAACCAATGAAGTGAAACTTATCAAAATTATTCATTATTTGAAGATAATAATGCATTAATCAAGTTAATAACCGGTTTACGTAAATATTTTACGAGTGCCTATAGACTTATAGATGAAATGTCTATTTAGGAGGTCACCTAGCATTTATTAGACCTGAGATAAGATCCAAAAAGGAAGAATTGCCTAATATCGTACACGAGGATGAATTTGAGAGAAACCCAAAAAAGAATGATATCGTATGTATACCCCTACCTAAAATTGTAAATTGAGATATTATCTAATACAATTTTCCATTCCGGAATCACTACACCTATTTTCTATTATCATTTCCTTGCAACTCATGATTATATTTGCATTAGTGATGTAGTAATTTTCCAAAGTAAAAAATTAAGAATTTAAAAATTAAATTAAATTTTTTCGCAGACTCAGCAACAAGCATGATATCCTAAAGAACAGCAATAGTTCAATTGAAATAGCATCTATAATGTCATTAAATAAAACATCGAACTGAGGCAATCATTAATTACTTTTTCATGAAAGAATAATCAGACGTATTTCAAAAATAGAACTTTAAAAGCCTGAAAGTAAAATGGAAGTTCAGAAGTAAGTCTTATTGTGTGTGCTTTGATCTGGGATTTCCAAGAAATGCATTCCCTCTCATAGAGTAGGGCTGGGTCCATAGAGTAGGTATATTAGGTAGAGTGGTAACTCCGCATTTATTAAATCCCCAAAGTGTATGCACTTTCGATTTTATTAAATGAACTCAAGGGAGATACAGGTGGTATTGTCACCAAATGTGAGCTATGCGAATTTTTGCAGTTTTGCAGAAATTACAACGGAACTGAGTGTACATGATTGTAATGCAGAAAGAATGATGGTACTTTACAGATTTTCATGACAGCATTGGAGATTTAATGTTTGCTAATTTAGCAATTCGATGTTATTACTATTTTATTAATATTAAATATTAATCCCTATTACTTTCATGCTCAACCTCAAGAGTATTTTCTTAAGCGTGATCATATCACAGGCAACCTGCCACTGGCACACCAAAATCACATAATCAAAGACAATGACTTCATTTAACCTTGAAAGATGTAAATGGTTCCACTTCCCTCTTCAGAATCAAGAAATGAAACGAATTTAGTGATCGAATCATAAAATCATGCCGGTGAAAATTGAATTAAAAAGTTGATATTTCAGCCAAGAAAGCACGAATAATATCTCGATTTTTTCATGAAGACTTTCATTATAATACAATTCATGAAATTCCCTTGATAATCAGCTTGATTTCCGCTTAGTGAGGATGCTTATTTATCAAATATTCATTCCTTTTGATATCAAACTTGTTTCATGCTACTTATATAAGAGAGTCATCTCGGTAGTATATAAATTGGCAAATTTTGACTTTTTTCAAAAATGCTGAAATAATTTTTTGGACCACGGGAACGTAATCTCCGCAAAAAACTGAATCTTTTGATATAAAGATTTTCACTGTATACAGATACTTTTTTGAGTCGACACTCTACCTATATATCCCTACTCAAAGGCTGGGTCGTTGGACATTTTTTATCCGAGTTCCCGAAATCCTGTTAGATTTTCACAAATCTCGGTTCCAATAGAACGCAGTGTACCGAGGTTTATGAAAAATAAGTTCAGTTGCGTAACTTGGTCTTTTTGATCATGAATTCAAAACTCGTTTGCACTCGATACTCAGTTAACTCGGTGAAGTTATAACTCACTTGACAAAGCGGTCTGAATTTGCATCATGTCCATTCTAATGATCATCACAAGCACAGATTTACTCAATTCCCTCCTTTTGATTTTAAGGATCGGCTACAACGAGATGGACGAAAACCTGAATCGGACACAGGTATGGTTGAGGTGGTCGAACGCCGTCTGCAGATCGGAGTAAATAATGGATGGACCTACACTGATGAAGTAGAAACAGTTCATTTGTTGTCCAGTACGGCAATGAGGAGGAAAAGTACAAGAAGAGGTCATCAGCGGACTGCATCAACGGGATCAGCTCCTGGACAAGACAATTCGAATGCCTTATATGCCAAAAACGCCGTAGAGGTAGCCATGCCTGAAGATCCATCATTTGCGATTGTATTTATCCTCGAATTCGTTGTCGGAGAACCACGAACTTCAGAAGATAGAAGAGTGAGTTCACATTGTCATTGAATTTTACTTAGTATTTCATTGTAGATGTTTCTATCTTTGCAAATGGTGTTAAACCGTCACGTGATTGCGCCTTTTTTGTGATTTATTGCTGTTATATTTCAATAAGCGTTAATGTAGCCTTTTCAAGCAATGTTAACAAGCTTAGTTGTAAAAGCTACTTCCACCTGTATATTGGGAAAACAGGGACTCATTTGCCAGTAACACGTAGAAAACGATGGTATTTTCCAAAATAATAATTTTTGTACGAGACCTTTCAGCTGCCACACTCAAGGAATTACTTAAAATCATTCTACTACAAAACAAATAAAAGTAGATGCAAGAAGGAATAATCAATTTTTGAAAACGTTAAGAAGATTTATCAAGCTCTCCACACATCACTCAGAGCAAGCTTAATTCCGTTTTCATAACGCAGCTTATGAGTCCATAACGATTGCTTAACAAACAGGGACTGCTGATTGCTACTGGGCATCAACATTGGGTAGGAAGGATGATTTTGATATCAAAAGTTGTTGTCATTTCATTGCCGTCACATATCCGAAAAGGTTCGCGGAAGTTCCATTAGATGTCATATTTTTATTGGTTATTCATCACCGATTCAATGCTCCCTGTTCTGAATGAGACAGTATTTGTCTTGTGTTATAAGCAAAGAACAGCATCGAGATAGAACAAATGAGTTGAAAGGTTTTCATTCAGCATGGAGACAACATATCTCGGCTGCATCTTAGACATGAGCGAATTGCAGCCTTCTTGGACTTTCATGTAGGAAATTGTGCAGCTCAGTAGCGCGAGACTCATCGTATGGGAGAGAGCTTCGGGCAAACGTTTAGGCTTTATGGTTTGACAGGCAGGACATGAATATTGATTTTCATAGAAGTGTGAAAGTCTACATTATATCACGAGGAAAGATGATGCAAATGATGTTAAGGCTAATGTGACGAATACATGCATCCAAAAGGAGATCTTAGCCACATGCGCAGGAGTCACGCAAATATGAAATTAGTCGTCATAGTGATATCAAAATAATACGATGAAGTAATATAACCCTCAAAGCTTAAATTGTGAATTCCTTTTATGTAGAAAAACGTATCGCTTTGATGCATTTTACTGATATTTCTATTTTCTACCGGTATTCTCATCATTTGAATGTTAATTTAATCGATTTTCTGCAACACTGTCTATATACTTGGCGTTTCGTTTTCTATAACAAAGAATATTCATAGAAGTATAAGCATCTTACAGGCCATTCTCAGTTTACGACAAAAAATGACTCAAATCTAATTGATTTACATATTTGAATATTGTAAATCAACCGTGAATTGTCATGTACGTGCATTGTACAAAATAAATGTGCGAGATATCCTGTACATCGTAATTACGGGCAGATAAAATGTGCCACGATTGGGGCGGAAGATTCAGGCCAACGTACAAGTCTAGTTTTGGGGAAGGTCTAGTCATGCAATTATCGTTACATCTGCATGACTTACGTTACATCGATATGTTTTCAAAATAGTGTTATGCTGTTTACTGATCAATTTCAGTGACACGTCATTCTAGCATTCAATATTAGAGACGTATTTAACATTTTTCATGCACTCGGTAGGTCCTGACACGAATGAAATGGCTTTCCACACATGTACTGCATTGGTTTACTTCTGAAAGTACAGCTGCTCAAATAATTTTCTCATCTACTTTTCTATTATTCCAGGCCAGCACTGAGGTAATCATTGGTGATGTACAGTTTCATTTTCAAGTCACGTCACATTTGCTTTAACCTTTATCAAATGTCCCTTCACTTCAGTATTAACAATATTGCCTTGTTCATTTTGAATGTTTTTAACAGTTGTTCGCATGAGGTAGATCTTTTTACTTATTCAGACTCTACTTATTGAGTGCTCGAGTTCACACGAGAACGTTATCACATATTTCCAATGCATATTATACATTTATGTTAGGATGGACGGGGTAGCAATGGTATGTCTGATTGTCTCATTATCTTCTTTGAAGTGTGTATGCCTAAGAAGGCTATGGAGATAATGTAGATTGTCTTCGGATTTGAAACTGAATATCTAAAGAGAATCACAACTAAGTCAATACAAGACACCAACACCTTGATTCCCCAACCGCACTCGCCTGACCTAGGAATCGAACCGAAGTCCGCGGTGGAGATGAGCTCACACCTTCTTCACTAGGCCACGCTGACGGTTCAAAATAAATGCAAGTGAAGGCAGAAGTCATTTCCAAGTGATATCGACAGCTTATTGTCCTATTATTATTGGCAGAATGCTACCAGCATTCATGTTGTAGCGAGACAGCATATCAGCATGTCATTCGACTACGTCACAGTGTAGATTGACAACAAAGGTCTGTCGCAGTACATTGAATATCTAAAGAGAATGACAGCGAGTCAATAAAAGACACCAACACCCTTGATTCCCCGACCGCACTCGCCTGACCTAGGCCTCCAACGCAGACTTCGGTTTGATCCTGGGTCAGACGAGTGCGGTCGGGGAATCAAGGGTGTTGATTCTCAATATACTGCGACAGATCTTTGTTGTTGGTTTTTGAAAACTGTCTGACAGGAATATCAATGTCTGTATTCTTGAAGCCATGTTGATTACGCAAGTCATGGTTATGATACTTTTTGCTAGAAAAAAAATCAGAAAGAATTTATTTGTGGTTTGGTATTGCTATGCAGATAATTCAGATGTAAAACATGGTTCTGAAATAGGTAGAGACTCTAATCAGCAAGAGAAGTAGGCATGCATATGATAGAGTTTATCTGAGATGTTAGGATATACTAGATGTGCGACATGTTTACAAATGATTAATTTGACCTGACAGCTCAGCTGATTATCAAGTGATGTAATAATGGTAGAAAATACAGACATGTAGACTTGTAGTAACGTTATCACTTAGAAGTATCAATGTTTCCCTGATTTTAGTAGCACTCTTGGTGTTTACTTTAACCAGCATTCGTTAGAAGAGAAAGTCAGGGGCCGTGCAACAATTATTCAATCGCTTTTTTCGACTTTTGAACCCCTCTTCCATAATTTGTTTCTTAATGAACCCCCGCACTGATCACGCAGTCGCCCACGCAACACCCCTAGTATAATGAGACATCTTCGTTTGATCTCTTTTAAAAAACTGCATGGAATGGTATATGATGCACTAAATAGTTTCCAACAGTTTTCGTTTTCGTGCATCTGATAAGCTTTTTATGAAGGTCTTGAAGCATCTGCAATATCTTATAGAGGCTTTATGGTACTTATGGATTATCTCCCCACCCCCACGTTTTCAAATTTGTCTAAAATTTGTAGAAGTAAATCAATCGTCACAAAACTTTAAGCACAAGTAAGTGAGGTTATTCTCTACCCATTTGCAAAAATTTAGGCAAATCGAACAAGTGCTTTTTGATTTAGGAGCGATATCTTGAAGTGCATCGATGACGGCAGCTTGATTTGACTTCTTGTGACCTCACCGTCGGAGAAGAAAGCACTTGAGGTCAACAGAGTAATTTCCCAACAACTCGTGAAGCGATGATGACCAGGCCACATCCCTTATATTAATATACTTGGCTTAATAAAGGTGTGGTAAAGTAGTGGTCGTGGGAAGATTTCAAATGGCAGTGAATGAGACGAAGAGGGAGAGATAACAATGCACACACGAGTAGCAATGATGAACAGACGAAGTCAGATGAAGCTGTTGACATCGCTACACTTTACGTTATCGTCTCTAATGCAAGAAGTACTTGTCTGATCTGCATAAAATTTTGTATGAGGTAGAATATATTCTTAAGTACATGTACCCGAAGTTTGGTGACGATTGATTCATTTTTGCAGATTTTAGACAAATTTGAAAACCTGTGGGGGGGGGGAGACAACCAATAAGTACCGGCTATATTTAGATGTTTCAAATCGAATGAGGTTTAGAATATTATGTTCAACATGCAACTGAAAAATGCGCATATTTAAGAAGATCTTCCAACTGCATATGCAATATGTATCCTGTATATAACAATTATTTTTGATCTATTAAAAAGGCTGCGGAAGAGAGTAGCGATGTATTATATTTGAAAGGCATGCTAGTATAACAAACACCATAAAAAACAAACATTTATCTAAAAAGTTCGGAAAGACATAGCTCTATCTGGCTCATCGTTTCAAATTTTTGAACGGAGGGATCTGAGTCTCCATCATTCTGCAGCTGCTCATCGCTCTTCAGTTGCCTCTTAAACGAACATCTGGAGGCCGACAAGTAGATTTTACAGTCCTTGTGGATGAGCTTTCTCACTGCTCTCTTTCTAATAGAGTGATCAGTGAGACAGTAAAAGTCGATGGACATGAAAGTCAAATCCTCTGGGATCTGTTGGCTGCCTGCCAACAATGCAACAGCATTTTAAATGCACGAGACGTTGGCCTACACAAACTTTAGTGAAATAAATTATTTCCATCTTGATTTCTTGTAAATCAAGGCTATTCTGTAAAGGTATACCCTGCCTTTAATGAAAATGAAAAGTATTTATGTTAATGCATTCAGTAAGTTCAGGAATATGTGGACCTACATCACACATACGCATGTACATGTAGGTATCACCACATTTTCGTTCATGTTCTCAAGCATTTGTAAGATTTGTTTCTCGTCAAATTTTCAGCGATTACGTAATCGTTTCCTCTCCCAAGCGATTACATAATTGTTCCACGACCCTTGACGAATTATAATCTCATAAGCATATTTTCATCTGAAAATCGTCATCAATACCGCTCATAAGTGGTATTCAGGTATCTATGGAAATTCACAATTTATGCATTTGTCTGTCATTCAGCAATGAAGGCAAAAGTCTGAAAGTAGCTGTGGGAGGGCCTCAGCACGCTTGCAAAAACGGCAAATCAATTCCAGGAATAACAAGAATAGTAAGAGTAAGTCTTCCTGTGAGGAGCGAAAGCCTCAAGAAGACTTCAGGCATTTGCCACTTGCCAGAAGGATTCATCACTTTATGAGAATTGCTGGACAATTAATCAGTAACTTAGAAGGGCTACAGGTTACAACCTTCAATTAAATCATCAAACGACCTGTATTCGTTTACACATGCATTAAATGTAAATCATCGCTGAAATCAGGATTTCAGGCAGCATCGTCAGCAGCAATCTAAATTTTAGACAAAAATGGACAGTGATTCCACATGCTTTCGTCGACAAACTCAACTTGTCATTGCTAGACTTGTCTGGAAAGAATTGATTTACATTCATATTTCTTATTGTGTAATTAACGAGAGACCGAATTTTCGTGCAGCACTTAAATATCGATGGCGGTGCTGGATAACTGATTTATTTTTCAATGCATTATATAATTTATTGCCATATACAGCACAATATTGACTGATCACATGCAAACTGCACTATTTGTGATAATACCCCTAAACTGAATTTATAGCTAAACTAAATTGAATTTTATAGTTCAATTGTGCGTGACACCAGTGACCCTTAGCTTCACCTTTTTTTCTCCGATGTCGCCTGGAAGAAGTTGCTGTTGTTATAAAAACAAACCAGGAAGATTACGTCATATGCGCGCGGAAAGCTTTGCTTGTCCTGACACGATCATGGAGTGTGCTTCGCTAGATAGTCCGGCAGCCAGAACGAGTTTAACATGAACGAGACTGTTACAGAATGATGTGCACCCTATGCCTACTACGAATCTGCACGTCTGCCGAGTTCTAGTGAGTTCCTCCTCTTGTCAGACAGGATCAATGAAAAACACATGTAAATCCAATGGGACGCAGATTGCAGTTTTTGGTTAAAATGGAATGTTCTATGTTTTCTCTGATTAAACGAAAAGTATTAAGTCTAGAGTCATACTTTTTGGCATGGGATGGTCATTCCCTATGATGTTCATGTGCAATCATCATGCATCTGATCGGCAATGTATGTGAGAATGTAGTTCAATGTGGATGAAGTGGGCCAACATGTTGGTGTTTGCCGACATGAAGAGGCTCGCCAAACCTAAATGTGTTTAGTTTTGTAGACAAGGGTGCATGAACATGAAAGGGAATGACCTGAAGACATTCCATGCCAAAAAGTATGAATCTGGGCTTAGTACTTTTCGTTTAATCAGAGAAAACATAGAACATTCCATTTTAACCAAAAACTGCAATCTCCGTCCCATTGGATTTACATGTGTTTTTCTTTGATCCTGTCTGACAAGATGAGGAACCAACTATAACTCGGCAGACGTGCAGATTCGTAGTAGACATAGGGTGAACATCATTCTGTGACAGTCTCATTTTCTGCCTCGTTCCCTGCAGAAACTCGTTCTGGTTGCCGAACTAAGACTTAAACATACAGCATAGAACACATAAAGCATTAACATACAGTACGGATCCGCTTCAGCAACGCAGCATTTTTGAACATATAAGCTTATTAAAACATGATTACGCAAGTCACATTGAATGAGCAAGTCAAAACTCTTGCGATCGTTTATGGAAGCGGGCGATAACAGCTACCTGCAAAGATGGTCACTAAACTCAATAAACTGTGTCATAATAAAACAGTTATATAAAATATGAGGAACTATAAATATTAATTAACT
The DNA here is from genome assembly GCA_907163375.1 of Prostheceraeus crozeri. Taxonomy (NCBI): domain Eukaryota; kingdom Metazoa; phylum Platyhelminthes; order Polycladida; family Euryleptidae; genus Prostheceraeus; species Prostheceraeus crozeri. The sequence continues at coordinate 228,837 of CAJQUW010001186.1, forward strand.
TAAGCAACAATGTTGCTGCTAAATATGATATGCCAGCAAATAACCGGTGATGTAAAGTTGAAAACACAGCTGCTACATTTTACGGAATTTCTTTCTGTTCAACAGAATGAATCATGAAACATCATGGAAAATATTTCTTGTAATTTAAATTTTGTGTGACGGAATTAATGTTGATCTCGAACTTTAAGTTTTCACGATGTACTTGCAAGTACATAATCAACGAACGTGTGATAACAACTGTTTGATGGATAACCAACTAAACTGATGTGACGTTATTGATTTTGTATCGGTTTTGGTGCAGCACATGTTAATGTTTTTCATTCAAGATGAGTAAAATCGATATAGTAGTCAATGTGTGATGAACTAATTTGTTTTAACTGACATGTAATTAATGGACTCAAAAAATATATTCTTACTGATCAGTATTTCATTGAGTAAACTGTATTCATCATTAATCAGGCTCCGAACACACATGTACATGTCCAACTGCATGTCTATTCAAAATGTATGTAGGCCTACACAGCCGGAAGCTATGCGTTGAGATTCAATACTCTTTTTTCGAAGATATGCAAAGACATCAAAAATTTTCGGGTTATTTAGGATTGGATTCGGATTTTCCCGTATATAATCCGACGCATATCTTTATTTCACAACAGCAATAGGTTGCGTTTAGTGGACGACAGGTAAAACTGCTCACAGAGGGTTTGAGAATTTATGAGAATAGCTGAAGCTCGCGCAGTTTACTTTGTGGCATCACTTGTGGTACATGTGCAAGCTGCGAAGGTGATGATGGAAAAGATACAGATAGATAACTTGCCGACTACTTGCCGATAACATAATTTGCGTGCCGTCGATTTTCCATCTGAGAATGCAATTCTTTCTTTCTAGACAGTCTTGTCTTCATTAAGACATTGCTTTCTGGTGAATAATGGGCCATTATTCCACTATTTTTTACCTTGGAAATGAAAATAAACATTTGCGGAAATATTTCGTTTATTCTCTTCAGAGACATACGTGTACATGAAGACTGGATAGTGACATAGCTTGAAGAAGTCTGCAGTCACTGAAGAAATTTCACACGCGACACACAATGGAATGTCGCCGCGTCGTAGAGTATCAAGTCAAAATACCAGGGACTTTTGAACTAACTTTTGAAGTTCCCCTTGATCAAATTTCTACGATCATTTGTAAATGAGCAATTTTAGAGATTTTTTGTATTTAATACTGTATATTCAGTTACTTGCCACATGTGCTTCATATTTACCTGTTTGAATAAAGTTTATTACTCAATTAAAAAAAGCAAGTCAAACTCTCTAATTTGATTGTAATTATCATGCCACTACCTTTGAAATAAATAAAGTAACATGCATAATGTAGGAAAGAAAAGAAAAAGAATGCGAATAAACTGAAGGAAATTGCAAAGCTACCAATAAGGAAAAGATACTCTACAACTCTTTTGCTCGACCAGATAGAGTAAAACTGAACATGCCATGTAGTGTAATAGTATAAAATGTTGTAGGTACTGGTATATCATGACGTAGAAGAATCAAAACGAAGAGCCAATCATTGTCGATCTCACAGCAAAATCTTTCATGCAACCGCACATGGCAAGGGATTGGCATGATCTATGCGGATGCACAGGCTTTTTACTGTATGTAGTTCAGCGGCGTTTGCCGTCATCAAATATAGATTCCAAAGCAAATATCTGTCAAGATGTATATTCTAAATGCATGCATATAATATGCAATCAATAATCATGATAGTGTCATTGCATTTCTTACATATCGTAAATATGATAAGATAAGGAGCCCAAACTTTTTGTGCAGGAAAAGACGACCATGTTGTCAATCGATTTCGAGTTTATTCAAAACTCATCTTCAGGACAATACAATCAGAGGAAACAAAGGGTTATATACAAACTGCATGGTCACAACACAACTCACTTAGAACAGTTGGAAAAAAAGCTAAAATTAGAACATGTGCAGCGGGATTGATGAACAGTTCTCATTAATTAGGTGGGCACTGGTTGATTTGATGCACAGTGTTTCAGCGATGCGAGTGTGAGCTGTTTTAAAGATGACCTTGAAGTCCATTAAGCTTGCCTCATGCGGGTGGTGGGTGATTTCAGTTGGCGTAGGCTTGCCTTTCAAATGTTCTGTCACTCTCGTAGACAGATGTCTCCGTGTCTCACCTATATAGCAGTTTGAGCACTGTCGACATTTAAACTCATAGACTATGTTCGATGATAAACACGGAGAGACTTTGTCTTTGTTGGGAAAAATACTAGCGGTCTTAAATGTTTTAAATGCAACCTGCAATTTATAATCAGTTTTATCTAACAATTAATAACTTGAACAGATTTTAAAGTCTCGCGCTCTTTCTCTTTGACGTACGGTAATGACCAAAAAATAGCCGCTTTACTTTCATCAGTAGTGGTATTATTCTCAACTTCACGTTTGATAGACTCGATCAACTTAAGAGGGTAATTATTACTGAGAAAAATGCTGGTGATTTCCTCACAAGCTTTCTCATAATTATTATGCGAACTACTAAGGCGTTTAGCTCTGATAAACAAGGAACGAACCGCAGACTTTTTGTATTTCATTGGAGCGTAAGAAGCAAAAGGAACGTAAGTTCCAGTATTCGTAGGTCGGACTCTCGACGCAGTCGCAAAAGAGGAATTATGAAAACTGTGATGGTCAGTTCTGGAGGTTGTATGTTTGTTTCAGGTCTGTGGAAGATAATTTCTTAAGATCTCTTTTCGTTGAGATAGAGAATTTTGTTGATCGCCCACTGTTTGATGTTCTGTAGTTATTGTGCTGTTGCATCAAATTTTCTGGCGGCACTATCAGACATATGTCATTCGCATATTTGGAGACGTTTCAAGTCAGATACAATTATTGAGAAAGCACTTGGTCTGATCACTGAGCCCTGGACTACGCCTGCATTGATGTTAGATACCTCTGAAAATTGTCCATTCACAAGTGTTGCTTGTTTGCGATTTTCAAAGAAGTTATTTTTTTCTGGTGATTTGTACTGTAGTTTGTCTCCCGAGCTATCTGAAATTCCATTGTATTCAAAACTCACAATCATTTTGTCTCTGTTATCTCATTTGGCGATAAGTCTGAAGGCAGGTCCCTATTCTGATTTGGAGCACATATTTCTTGTTCATGACGACTGCCTTAATCAGATTATCGTTCTAAGTAAATAGAGTAATGCGGTTCAATCTAATGAGAAATTGGTCTCAGTGGCACACTGGTTAAGTGCTTGTCCTAGCGATCTTATGATCTAGTGGGCGAGCCCCGAAGTTGTCACTGGAAGTCGGCAGGAAGGGCACCCGGACTAAAAGATCAGAACGCTCCAGAAAAGTCTGACTTCGTCAGCACCATCCAAGCCCCCAGTGCGGTGGAGGAGTGACGTTGAAGCTTCATTTCATTTAGATAGAAATATTCATTACTTAAGAAAAGATTGACTTTAATTCAAGATTTTCATTATTGCCTTAATAATTTATTACCGAGTTTACACATTGCTATCAAATCTATCTATCACCTTATATCTATCTCAAAAGCAAACTGGACAGTTTGGTTTAAGAAGCTTTTATGACCACATTACTGGGCAGCAAATCAGGAAGTGGATTGATGCATGTGCTTATCGTCATGGTATTAATACTCGTAGAAGCAAAAACTTAGAAACAACAACAAGATTTCTTTTTGGCCTCCCATGTTCTCGAGCTGATTTATGCTTAAGAGTAAAACGTTATTGTTTATATCTGCTTTTCAGCGTCATTCTGGTTCAGTGACATCGTATAATCAGGTATTGTTCATATCAAGTATCGCTTATGATTTGCCATTTCGGTTTTCCTTTTTTTTCGTTTTCACTGATTTTGCTGTTTCAAATGTGAAAGTTGTTGGTGAACTCAGTGATAGTTGCTACGAGTCATTGTGGTTTTCCATCAAATCAGTATTTGAACAATCGACGCACAATCATTTTCAGGCTTATTGAAGCAGTTCCTTGATTTAATTATAGAACATAGTGAAATTAGTCTCAAAAAGAATCATCCCATTTCATTGGACTGCATCCATCTACTGAATTAACACAGTGCCTCAAAATAAGTTCCACAAGTATCAAGATGCTTGTAGAGATGCCGAGTTTTACCTATCACCTCACAAACTGTTCTGTGCATCTTTATTCTAAGGCACAGAACACTTCAAATATGCCAATGTTTGAGCAAATTTTTTCACATTATTTACAAACGTTTTACTCCTGAAGTTGAAAGTTTACCGCACTGTCATGCGCCCTGGGGCGCTCTATGGTGCCGAGTGTTTGTCTGCAACGAAGGATGTGGAGAGGCTACTCGGAATCATGGAGACGAAGATGCTGCGCTGGAGCTCCGGCATCACCCGGCTGGAGCACGTTTGTAACACGGAAATCCGAAGACGATATGGTGCTGCCCCGATTGCAGATAGGATGTGCTAGACCTGGCTACGATGTGGTTTGGCCACATTCTGCGCGCCAATCACGAGTTCCTGGCAAACGTGACCTGCAACCTCGAAGTCGAAGGCAGAAGACTGAAAGGCCGCCCGAAACAACGCTGGCTCGACACCCTGCACAACGACATGATGACTAACCGGTACTCATCCCGACCAACTTTTGACCAAGTGAACTGGAGACAACGAACAAACGCAGCGGACCCCGACATCCTATGGGACAAACGCTAAGGAAGAAGAAGGAGAAGTTCTATATGGTCTCCTCTAGAGGCACGACAAACATCAAGAAGATAGTCCAGGCCATGCCATATTGCAGCAGGCATGTCGTTTGTCACTGTCACTGTCGTCATTGCTTCAATAATGCGATGTCAGTTCTTGGAAGTGGAGGCAATTAAACCTTATTGCCTCAAAGAAAAAATAAACTGTTAGGTCTGTGATCTGGTTGGCCTCTTATGTAATGCCAAATCTGAAGGCAACCGATCTATCGTCAGATAGGTCGTCAGACATCAAAAATCGCCGGACTTCACAATGACAGTTCGTTGGCTCAATTTTTTTGAAAGATGGAGTCTTTGGATCGCCCTTAACGTGAAGGAACTAGTTTTGTAGCATTTGCAATATGTGATAAGAACGCCGTCCTCTAAGAAATAGAGTCCTGACACATATTCACAAGAAACCGCACGGAACACGCTGAATATCTCCGAATCTCCACTATCTCATGTACATGTAGATGTTCATAGAATATGAGGCGTGAAAGAGAATCTTCATTCGCTTCCTTTTGAAGAATAGGCTCTCGGAATTCTAGACGCTTTTGTAAAATCACCTTCATTGATAGTCTGCAGCAGTTGAATTCAACACGTATTAGTATGAGTGCGGAGTCGAGCCTGCAGCCATACAGAATATTTGTAAATTTTGTCAAAAAGTTGCTCATAAATTATCATTTTTGAAAAGTGTTCTGTGCCTCAGAATGATGGACCACAGAACCGATTGTAAGGTGATGTATAAAATTCTTGATCTCTACAAGCATTTTGATACGCATTTCGAGGCGCTGTGTTACGTCAACAGATAGATATAGCCCAATGAAATTGGATGAGTCTTTTTGAAACACTGTTACTAGAATGAGCTTTGGCACATCAATGAACCATTGATCAATTGATGACTATTGTGGGTAATGGGTTTCGTAAAACGCTGTGGAAAGCCAAATCATCATATTAGATGCAGTTTGATTGTAGATTCGAATGATTGGCTTGTTTTCAAACATTGGTTGGACAGCTGTTTGTCAAGAATAAATAATATGATAATCATATGTTCGAACTATTCATCATGCAGTGAAAATTTCTTTCTTGGACCCATTCAATCTATGAATTTTCCCATGGAAATGTGAAAACTAATACATTTAACATGGCCGAATCCATCGAGAAGCTCTACAGATGATAGGCCGGAATACTTGTTTGAGGAGGGGGCAACTTTTGGTATTCCTCCATTGAAATGACAAAATTATGATCAATCTATAACTAGTGAAAGTAACTGCAATGCTCATTACACAGAAGAGTTTTCTGACAGGCTTTCAATTCGTCATGCTCCTATATTTTTAGTGTTTCTTTTTTGTCATCTGCAAATCATAATTATGGATAGAAAGTTGCTAACTGTTGATTGTGTTGCATATACACAAAGGAGGTGAGTTTCTGGTATAGGTCCGTCCAAGCAGAAAAAGCCATCTTCACAGCCCTGATTTGTTCTAACTCCTCTTCGCACTATGAATAGCAATCCAATATTCCAAGTCACCAATTTTACTAACTTCGTTAATAACTTTTCATAATGATAGTTTGTTATGATGCTAAAGCAAATATTTATGTAGAGAAGTCACTGTTGAATACAAACATTTTAGGGAGTTGTATGCTGCATTTTCTTGAATATAACCCGCAGATGTTATGATTTTTTTACAATTTGCCGGCATGTGGTATTCCAAGGCGGGTTGCAGGAATACATTTACTAGTTTATGATTTATCTGTCTCCAATATTTAATATCAAAATACTTACATTGTTACATAATTAGGCGGAATATCTAAGGGACGAAATCGATGAGGTAGATGATTGCAACAGTGACCATAAACTCGAGAAGAAAGACTGTCAAGAAGTAGAACTAAAAGCGCTACGTTGGAAGACGATATGATATCTATCATTTTGTTATTGTTGCTCATTCTATACCGATTTTTATGAGAATATACTTAAGCTAGCATGATGTTGTAGCTGTAGGCATTCTGCACATGGCAAAGAAAATGTATTGTTTAAACAAACCGTTGTACGTATTATCTAATGGGAAGCAAAAAAAAGCAGTTGTATTTTTAAAAAAGCTCGTAGAAACCTCCCAATCATCCAAGAGTGTTTGCTCTATTTGAGGGGCTGCTATAAGATCATTTTTCAATTCAAATGCGGTTTCTATTCGAGAAAGTGCAGCATTCAGAGAATTAGCTTAAATGTGTATATTGTTGAGAAATTGTGAAATATCTATTAACTCATGAGATATGCCACCAGCACTATTTGCGATAAATGGAGGTTTCATTTCCAAGGGCATTTCTGTGTACGAGCAAATCCGTGTTTTGGCTTACATAGAGGAATATTATTGTCAGCAGTATCATCACTTTTTTACCCGGAGAATTGAGTAACTGAAGTTATTTTTCATATGACTGACTTATATTGTAATGTTAAAGAACATGACTTGTATATTATCTAAAATTTCTTTGTTAATTCATTTTAATATAAACTTTTGCTGCTTTATACTTGGTGTTCAACAAGATGATTTTGATTTTGTCAGAGAAAGTTTAAGATAGATAAAACACACGCGTGTCGCTCATGAAACTCAGTACCTGAATAATTATTTAAATTTTAACTGATGATGTAGCAATATGCCAGCTTTTACATATTATTAGCTGCAGATGACAATTATTAGCACACGATATTTACAGAGAAAAACATGCTACCCGTTCTGAACAAGTGACTGGAACATCTTGGTAAAAAATCCTCGTGTCTATAATCGATTAACATAATAATACATCAACAAATAGTTCGAAATGCTGGAGACATCGGTTTTGTTGGGCTTCAGAAATTGAATCACGGACATTTTTGAAAAAAGAATCTTTATCAAACTTCAACGGTAATTTCTATGTTAAACTCAAAGTTTTCAATACAACTCCACAACAACAATCACGTGTTTTAAATAATAGCAACTAAGGCTCATGCATGTACATAAGATGAAGTACAAGATTTTCTGTCCCTGTTAATGCCCCAAAAATGTGTCTTGAAAGTTATTTTTAGTATTTTCAAGCTTTTTATAATTGGAATATGTCACACTTGTGGAATCTCCCTGTGGTCTATCCGTTTTCAATGAAATATCAAATCCTGAACACTTCTATGTCTTTCAGAGAGAAGACGTTGCTCTTTATTTGCTTCGATTAACACGCTCTCCCCAAAATCCTTTGCAGCACAACAAATGACGCAGTTTCATCCTTCGTTGTTTGCCACCTTTCTATGTTGTGTTAAGTCTTACTTCTAGGTTTGAAAGTAATTACATTCGATTTGAAAAATTAACTTATTGTTCTCACCGACTAACAACCGAATTATTAATTATCTTGATTATTCCTCACTGCAGCATGATATTGTTAGACATTATTGTTATTCCTATATTTCTTGACCTACGATGTCATTAGATCTTTTCAACATACTATTTTTCAGTTTCGATGAATTTATACTCCTAATTTATGGTCGCAATCCTTTTGCGAAATGACTCGATATGAGAATTAATGTTTCAAATTACTGTGTAACTGAATATGATTTACTTGAATGAATTAAATACTATAAGGATAAAAAATTTGCCAACTTCCTTTGACATGAGAAGATCTGCTTCAAAAAAGGCAATCCTCATTTAAAGTAGCAGTTTTCTGTATGAAAGTGAATGTATTTCGATCAATATGGACTACGGAATTCATGCACATGTATTTCGTAAACGGTTCTGCGGATTTTTTGTGACGATGTTTGTAGTTGCTACTGAAGCTATTCACATGTGTGATAGTTAAGTGATTATCACATGATCACTTATAACACTCAATTGAAGTTGCTCCTATTCTTAGCCTTAAATTGAATTTCAGAGTGTTTTGAAACAGTTTTCGATTATAAAGAATCTGTTGAATGTTAGTATAATTGCATTCATACAGGCAAGTCAGTGACAAATTGAAGAAGTGCTGTTACGGTATAATCGTAACTATCCACAGATCCTCTCATAAAAGGAAGGAATCCTTTTACTCCAAAATCGTCCTTGAAAATAGTGATTGAAGTAGATAAGTGATGCACAGACACTATAAGGAATAAGTTCATTAATTGCTGGTATACTGTGAACCGCAGTGAAATTGAAATGATCCTATGGTGTAAGTGAGATATTTTATGTTGATAATTAAATATGAACACAATTGAAAAGTTTCTGGTAAACAGTGAACAATTGAACAATTTAGCACTAAACAGCAACACACACAGTATAACATCAACGGCATCGTATATGTATGTTTGACTGGTATGAAAAATATATCGGTGTTCGACATTCAGACATCTTCATCTAGCACTTAAAATGGCTCGGGAAGCGTAGTTCCATTTCGGTGTGGGCTTCAAAGCGGATTAAAATACATGAAAGAATCGTGTTTGAAGCAAGTGAGTTTAACTTTTAATTATGTATGAATGGTAAAGATAATCTTGTACCTGACTCTAAAAAATCGAATCTTTCCTTCACCACCAGGGGTGACGTGTGATGCATTTATCTTCAAGTATACGATAAGATAATCATTTGGTCATTTTGATAAGCTACGTTGGCTAATCCCAAATGACCACAATAGTTCTCATGAATAAGATTTTCACTGATCCAAAACATCAAATGTGCGTTTAAATAATTGTTTATCACCATGTCACTAATCACATATCATCAAATCGATGTAGTTTACTGCTGCCTGTCTGAATGTAGATGACTCGACCACATTCAAGCATTTTACTGATTTTTTTGGTTACTCGACGCGGATCACCAATACTGAGCACAGTCAGGAGAGCACATTCCAACTTTCAATTTCATTAACGGTTGCTTACTTAAGATACACAATTAGCATATTAAGTTGATTTCTTCGGGTATTCAACAGATGTAGAAAGAATAGTTGAATATCGAGTTGCATCCTCAGTTGATAAGTGGGACACCGACCTGTATAGCTGTCATTTCAATTAATATATGGAATTATCAGCGGGCCTGGTTCTTCAGCAAGCGAGTTTTATGTAAATACAGAAGCTGCGACTTCATGACAGAGTTCAGCATCATGTATCTATGGATAGATCATCCTGTTAATGGAAAAATGAGATTTCCGATCAGCCTGGACTGAAAATGTGTCTGCTACATGTCCGAATAATTACCCAAAGCTACACAGCTTCAAAAAAGGTTTTCCCTCGATGAAATGACAGTCAACACTGGCGCCCGGCAAGTTCACTTCCTTTTTCAACAATTCTGTTAGGGTTTTCGTCACCCCAGTAGACACAGCTATGGCTATTGATTTGGTCAATGAGTGTTCAGCGCGATAAATGTTTCATCATCATGAACTACCTGCAGGAATGTTTAGCAAACTGCAGTTATCCGTCAACATTACCGTTTTTTATAAAGTAAAAGCATGAAAAAATCATGGAATGTAATGGATCAGGTTTCTCTTGTGCAGTAATCTGAGGACAGTGTTTGAGCTAGCCATAAATTCACTGACAGACGACTGATCTCTCTAATGATAGCATCAACTCGTCACATTCAGCTTCTGGTGTAGTTGAGCATGATCTCCCTAATCGTAAAGGATCGCTGCTGGAAGTTCCTTTTTATGTTCAGTGTTTAAGTTCAAAGACCGACTATTACGTTCCTTCCTTGCACCTGATGGATGTCGAGATCTTCACTCAATCTACGAACAGCAGCTGCAGAACTACCATTACAAATGCAGAAGTATCCGACCACTCTATATATCCAACCCTCTGCTGTTCCGTCACCCTAATCGCCATATTCCGATCACAGTGACTCCATCATCGGTTTCATCGTGTCCGCGCTGAATTGATATCAACTCACAAGTGTTGTCAACGAGTGTTCTTGACTGTGGTACTGTACCAAAAAGTGCTGTCTGATGTTTTGACTTTCTTCTTGTGCACCAATTAGCTTAGACAACGGATACAAGAATGATATCACAAGACTTTGAAGAGCGCATAGAAAAATCGGGCAGTTATTCCAATGTAATTATACTTTTAAATCATATCTATCTAAATTTACATTCAAATTTCTGTTTTAAGCTGCAACGTACATAGTTTGAAAAAATGCAACATACATTCCGAACAGGTGATGATTCGAATAGAGTAAGTCTTCAAGTCGCCTCATTTCGTGTATGGTGTTGATATTATTTCTGTTTAAGTTGCGCAGCATTATGAAATTCTTGAAATTCATCATTTACACAAAGTCTTGTATTCTCTGATCCCACGAATTTTTTAGGAAATTCTAATTTGACTGTGTACCTGTTGTACCATAATAATGTGATATACTGATGTTGCCGATGTTATAAAAATCCGGCATTATTTCAAAGTGTGGGGTGTCGTGAATGATCTATTGGGTAGCCAACGTTAAGCGCACATCATTACCATGAAGAAAACCACCATTTCGAAGATTGCAATTTTCCCAGTCAGCTTCTACAGCATCTTGTTCGTGTTTTCAGCTGACACAAAGCATGGGTCCAATAGGACAAAGGACGGTGGCCGCTCGTTGGGGAGTCTTCTGTCCATTTTCAAAGCTTACCACCGGGCCGGATCAGACAGTAGAGATTGTTCTACAAGGAGGGCCATGCCGAAATCCAGATGCAGTCGTCGTGTTCCGTCAAGAAAAAGCTGAAACGGATATAACGGTCAAAGCCACTCTCAAGAGTTTCTTCCGTTCCAAATCTGATGCTGTGCAGCCAGAGATATCGGAAATTCAGGCAGAGAGAAAGTCACAGGAAAGTGCTTCATTGGGAGGCAGATCACCAACGCCGCGAACGAGAGACAGGTAAAGCCACAGAATTAGATATTTTGTTTATCTGCTTCGGTTTGCTGAAAGTGTGATTAATTCGAAATCGCCTGCACATCGAGGAACTTATTAAGTGGGCAAAAAGGAATTCCTAATACCTTACAGGGATAGGAAAAAAGTCGTGGGTCGCTTGCGGATTAATGTGAGTTCAAGCAAAAGGCTTCGAATGCCGCAATTCCTTCAGATTCGAAGAATTCAGACCATTGCGCACAAGTTTTCGATCATTATTAAAAAGGTAGCAGGCGTGCGAAAATTAGTTGACTTGATGATTTCGCCATCGTCCTCTCACCATTCCTTACTGCATAGTGCATACACTGAATCGAATGTTTGCCAAGATGTGTGTGCGAAGTGATATCACAGCAATCACGCATCTCTCACTGGCTCTGGTGTCATCTGCTGACAGCTTATTGTTTGCCATTTCCAATAGCAAGCGATACACGAATTATCCATTCGAGAAGGAGCAAGTTGTCTAATTCTGTGATGTGCCATTTTAGTCCGGGAGCTAGCGTGAAGTTGTGCAGGGAACGAGGTAGTACATAAAACTCTCACACAGCACAGTACACCTCTAACCTACTGCAAAACTTCGCGTCTGCCGGATAAGATCATTTGCTCTTAAGAAATAGAGAGGATAACACAATCCTATGTATTTCCAGTGGTAAAATTGTGACATTTAAGGTGTTGACTCCATTTTTTCGAATTTTTGTTCATAAAAGTTATACAAATTGGTATTTTGTTGAACTGGTTATTATAGAAATCATCTACAGATCATGATCTTTCAAATGAGTTATCATTCAGTGACAGAGGATGAAGTAAAGTGTACAAACAGACACTTTTCGTTGAAGTATATCAACAATTTTCCTGAAATTTCTATGTTAAAATTTGCAGTTACACCAACGAAAAGTGTCTGTTTGTACACTTTACTTCATCCTCTGTCACTGAATGATAACTCATTTGAAAGATCATGATCTGTAGATGATTTCTATAATAACCAGTTCAACAAAATACCAATTTGTGTAACTTTTATGAGCAAAAACTCGAAAAATGGAGTCAACACCTTAAATGTCACAATTTTACCATTGGAAATACATAGGATTGTGTTATCCTCTCTATTTCTTAAGAGCAAATGATCTTATCCGGCAGACGCGAAGTTTTGCAGTAGGTTAGAGGTGTACTATGCTATGTGAAAGTTTTATGTACTACCTCGTTCCCTGCACAACTTCACGCTAGCTCCCGGACTATTTCGATACTAAGGTTAGATATGATTCTTCCTTTCTAGGAAACCGAAGACGCGCGCAGATGAATCTAGTTCTGTGGGTAAAGTTTTGTATGTCTCACTTCAGTTTTCGGTCATTTTGAAATGTGTAGATTCAGTATGTTAGGTCACGACGGTGAAGAACAAACGTATACGCCTTGAAATGTCCTTCACATGTGTAGCTAGTTTTACAGAAAGCGAAAGAATGTCCGTATTTAACGACGAATGAGACTCTTCTAAATGAATCTTTCAAGTGATTCTCAGAAGTCAGGAAATAATTCAAATGCGTCATGAGAAGTGCTATTCGTCAATTGAAATTTCTAGTAGCCAAATAAGTGCCATAGTGTTGGGAATTCAATCATCTTTCACTTATGCGTGATTTTTATTACACTACTGTTTCATGCTACTGTATCAAGAAGGTTTTAAGTATGGCTGTTTTTTAGCAAAAAGACATTTTAGAAAAATTATTTAGTACGAAAATAAAGTATAATTCGACGTTTCAACGTATTATCAATCATACAGGTCAACCAGATTACAACAAAATATTACAGCAAATATTGAAAGACTAGTTTTATAATAGATGTACAACCGCATCGTCATCAGATTCCTTCACAATGTCGCAATGATAAATCAAATTATCCACTGCACTAGCAATTTCATCATGTCTTCGATTGTTGGTTTAATCATTCTTCTAATTGTTGCATATCTTGAGAATTGCTTCTCCTATAAGCTAATGTTTTTAGACCCACTCTCAAAATTGTTGTCCAGCAAATGACCTTGACTACTGCTGAAACGTGGACATCCGTGTATAACATTTTCAAATATGTCATGAAGCAGTGGCTTGATAATCCTTCCAAAATGCGGCGGTGTTTCATCAAGTTGGAAAGCAGCACTTTTTTAGTCGTTGTGTCTTACGACATTGAGGTATCATGATGGAGTCCAGCATCCACGTGTAAGATTTTTTTTAGGGTAGACTTGAAAAATGAGGCTTGAACTTGAATTCTCGGAAACTCCATTCAGACTGCTAAGTGCTATAAGTGAAGTGGATCTTCATGAGTTGATGGTCTTTGAGCTAATTAATCAAGTCATCCCAAGTGAACTTGCTTCGTCACTCCTTAACATTGTTCTAGATAGATTTTATTTGACAAAGAATTCAGCAAAGTCTAAGTGCTTGATTTTGTCGTCGACTGTAATGACTTTTGCTGCTCGAAAAATCAGAATAATCATTTTGACAAAGGACATGTTAGTGTTTGAATCATTCAATCAATTAGAGATACAGAGCTGCGGTCACGTGAAAATGAAATAGGGAAGCAATAATTGGCGGCAAACAGGCTAGTAAATTGGCTATGGTAGGCAGTAATCCTATATCTAAATGAAAAACAATGAATAAAGCATCTAATTTTAACCTTGATGCAACTGCATGAAAATGTAATCAAACTGATGTGTAAGTAAAAGATGATGGAATTCCCCGAACAAATGGATTTTTATCAGCCTTTCTAGAAATTTCGAATGACGTATAACGCTTCTCGTGACAGATTTGAAGTGTTTGCTCGTGCACAACAGTAAGCACGATGTATTGTTGGTCAATCTTCTCAGTATCTAGATAACAGAAACAAGCAGCACCGATCAGCAATTTGGCAATAAAGTATTAAATCTATGTCGCCAGACACATTAATGTCAGTGCTGTTTCAGAATTTGATGAACGGTTATCTGCGCATGAAGGAATTATCATCAAAATTCCTCTTTAATACTTCCTTCACATTTTATTCACCTGAAAACTTCGTAGGTCAAAATGTATCGTGCACAAATAAGTAGCAAACTTGCTCTTAATCTGTAATCAAACTACGTTATGTAATGAAGAATGCTTGCAAAAGCGACAGAAACTCGACCAACCTTACAATTATGTAATTGTTTTACAGAATGGTATCTGACTCGACCAACCATGACAGTCTGTGATATACCGAAGAAATAGAGGGTTCCATTCTAGATCACCTGATTATGTTAGCAAATATTTTTTAGGAAAGAGCAAAAATCCACAATAAATGCAGTAAGAGGAGTTTTCGTGTTGCTTCAACGTAAAACGCACATTGCAACATTAACAAAATAAATAATAATAAATTATCATTTGATTTGAATGATCGCCATAATACGTAAACGAAAGCTGCTATTCACAAGCATTGAAAATACCCTTAATTGACTTTGTCGCTGAGCAATTGATTTTCTATTCTCATCAGTGTTAATTAAGCTTTATGCGCATGATTTGCATCATACTTTCAGACCGCCGGGTGAAAGCTATATATCAGAATCAGTCAATCGTCCGACGTATGCTAGCGTTCCTGAGGCTCCTCAACTTGGTCCATACGGTGGCACAATGCCTCTACCACATGCAGCGCAGATGATGTGGTACCAGCAGATGATGGCCAGTATGCCACCTGCCTTTCCAACATTTCCAGGCTTTGCAGCAGATCCGAGCTCTGGACCTGGAGAGCATTTGAGACCAGTGACAATGCCTCCGTTCATCAACACGCCTCCAGTGGTACCGATCGGTCGCTTGTTACCTACCGGAACAGGACTTTCAAGAGCTTCGTATGCGAGGCTATACACTGCAGGTTTCCCGCAGATTCTAGACAGAACGGGAGAACCTCCAGAAGTGGTTGACCCGAGTGGCCCGAGCATGTTTGATATTCGAAGGGAGGAAGGTGATAATCTCCAATGTAATGAAATAGTATTTCAGTTTTTGGCTTATGCCAGGTGAGAATTTTTGAACTTTCTGATAAAAATGGTGTACTTACATACTACTTTTTTAATTTGGAAAGTAACGACATGCTAATTTTGAGATTTATAAAGATTATTCATTCTCTCCATGCACGTGAAATTACTGTAAGATGAATTCGAACTTTGTTGTAAAGTTGATCTCTTTATTTGAAAAAACATCACTGAAGATGGCTATCAAGCTTATTGATTGAAAATATTATTTATATGGTTTTACTCACCTTTCCTTTTATATTATGCAACGTGCATATTTGAATGATTTAATAAATTTATCAATTAAAAGAGATGAATTTGATAATTTTTTAAAAGTAACAAAGGACATTTTATGAACTTCTCACAAGCGAAGCTAAATCAAAAACAATCTTTCCGACGAAGCTGGTATGCAAATGTGCTGGACAAATGATTAAAATGAACATGTATAACTTTGTCACAGGAACACAAGTAAATTAAGCAAACGCCTCAAAGACGGCGAAGACTGAGTTTTTGTAGTTTATTTTTTTATAGTTTTCAGCAATGAAGTGTAAATATTTTTAACATCAAACTTATTCTTGGGGAGACGAGACATATTAGTGTAATATCCACAATAAAATCGAACAACCTCCCGTCGGCTGCCATCAACCATGAGAAAGAGAAGGCAAAAACTGAGTCGCTTGAAACTGTGAAAGCGTTTATCAACAGATTGATAGTATTTTTATATAAATGAAGAATACCAGAATAATTGGTCTGTTGATCAGTTCACTGTCTGAAACCATTGAAAATTAATGAATCCATCAATTTTTTGAACTAATCTCTGCACGATTGAACGAATACTTCATACGCTATGCTCACGGTGGGACGGAGAGGTCATCTGTCGATTGCACAAGCAATCTGCTTGCACTTTTGAAAAGCCATTTCGCAACAATTTCAGAAAATATGAAGTTTAGTTTCTTTTACCGACGTCTTTTCTCATAAACTTAAAAATATCACATAGTTCTTCTCGTTTTGTCTCATTTAATTCGGACAGTTTATCAAAGCATTTAACAATGAAGGAAATTGTGCAAATATCTAATTGTAGTGCATCGTTTGCTCAAGATCTGAGCTTCATTTTGATACACGACTTTATGAGTTTGACTTACTCGTAGACTCGTTCGAATTACTCTTTCCACTTGCTGAACACTTAGCCGAGCACGATCCACTGATAAGGGACACATTTCACTCCGCTTTGCAACCCAACTAATGGTTCGTGCACCAATCCAAGACAATCGCATAGATAAGGCAGAAAATATCATTGTTGAAAGTCATCGCTTCACCAGTGGAATAAAGACTTAACATTTGTATTTTATCCATCAATTAACACAGATGCCAAGGAAATTTACTGACTGATAGAAGCGAGACATAAATTAATTAAATGATCTTATCAGTGTGGTGAAAAATAGTGATTTCGCATTGATATGACTCTGCCTATTGTAATGCATTTTGTGTTATGTCATGACTGTGACGCAGTTGATGCGGAAATTCCTGAAATTTCTCCAATCTTTGGTCGGTCATTATTTGTCGATAATATGTAGATGCCAGAATCAAGGGGATTAAATTCATAACCATCCGTGAGATCAGACGTGAATCAAAGATAAAACATCAAAAATTGAGTTTGGTTGCAGACAAAAACTGTGCTGATTCTCCTTCCATGAAAAATGTACCGGTGCATAAATGAAACTACTGACATTTTAGCGATCACTGGTTACGCCATTTTTTATCAGTTCAGAACAACGAACTAGTTGGTCGACAAACGACCGCCAGTGGGACTATGACCAATCAATAACGCTTGGAGCAAACATAATAAAATTTCATGAATATTCCAAATTTGATAATTAGCACTTTAGCAGCATGACAATAAAATTGTGCTTTTCATTCCGGCAATTGCAATAATTTGCTTTTCCTATCTTCTAAATTCAGATTATGGGACGAACAATTCGATGGAAAGGAACCAAGAAATGTATATTTCACATTTCAATTCTACAGATTTCCTCAATTTACAACTGAATGGTAAGCGGTATTTTCATTCGTCATTTTAAGGTGTTTATAATCGCTTTATCGCCAGTTTCCTAATGTACTTTCATTTATAATTCATTATTCATGAAAACGATGACAGTCAATTATAATAGCAGGGGCAGGGGTATCAAAAATTGATTGGGCCGAGCAATCAATTCATTTTAATTGTATCCTAAAGCAATCAATTAATTGCAGTCAATAGGTGACGTCAGTTAATTAATTGTAATTATCAGTTGATATCAATCAATTGATTGCAATTATCAGTTGATGGCAATCAATTAATAGTAATTTTTTTTATCATCACTCAATTAATTGCAGTGCATTTAATTTTTGATACCCCTGAGCAGTGGACAATCTGACAATCACTAATAAAGCTTGGAAGTGCACAATGTCTATACACGTTCAATCTTTTTGAAAGCAACTTGCTGATGCTGAAAGGGAGCGAAATATACCGACATAATGCCGATTCGGCCTTGACCCGTTTTGATTCATTCAATGTTCATTGCCCGTTTCAGTCGGGTGAAGCATATTTGTTTGGACTCACGAGCAACGTTCATTTTGACCAGGACTGCATTGGATGATAATATCGCTATAGGAAATATTTGGGTAATTTGAAGCTTTAGCTTCACTAATCTCCCACACAAAAGGCTTGGACGGTGTTGACACAGTCAGACTTCTCTGGATCGTTGTGATGCTTTTAGTTCGGATGCCCTTCCTGCCAACTTTAAATGACACGTAGGGGCTCGACCTCTTAACCAAAAGATCGCTAGGCTAAGCACTTAGCCACTGTGCCACGGAGACCAATAACGAACTCGGTAATTTGAAGCTGGATATATGAACTATCCGGCACCAGATATTGAAGATGTTCACTCAACGTTGTTGTTACAAAAGTCAAATGCATACAGTTATACATTAAACGTTTGTAGAAAAGTGCATGAAGGCAGCACGTGGGACACTATCGCTGAGATATGAGTAATTATAGGTCAGTGCACATTTGATATTAGGAACTGAGTATTCGATGAAATCAATGAAATGCCTTATGTATTCAAATTCACTCAATGATGATGACGATAGCAATAAGTCAATAAATGTTTATTTCCAAATACTTTGGAAAACATGGAAAAATATGGGGAACATGTGTGTGAACAAAAACATTCGTGTTTCAAACACAACTATTGAAACTCAGACATCAAAAGTACATTTCAAGCGTGCGGTCAATTTCAACAATAGAAGAAATCGTATTCAGGAAGGAGAGGAGAAAAATTTGCTTCTAAATGTCATTCAGTTTGTGTTCTCTGTAGTAGACTGTCGCAACTCTTTAGCTTTTTGAAGAAATTTAGCAATGCATTTAAGCATTTTAGCAATCTCAGAAAATGTTTTTGAATGTGATTAGGCCTATACTCATAAGTCAATTCGATGATGTTATATCATATTTATGTTCCCATTCACCATTTCTTAAATTCATTTATTTATGTCAATAGATACAGATGTATGTAATTAAATAGTGACAAAACTATAGACATAGTATATTCTCTGTGGCGAGAGCGTTGAAACGTTGCGATGATATACATGTATGACGAAATAGATAATTTATAATGCGCAGTTGACTACGAGACTGCGATAATTTCTTCATTCAGAAAAAAATTGTTTGATTTAAGAAGTCTAGTACTCGGACACTTGCTCAATTAATTACATAATTATCCGGTCCTGAATAATGAGCTATCCGGTTGACCTTCCAGGTACTCGTAGCTGCATTTTGCAATTTGCACATCGGATGTCCATTTGAACCCATTGTGTCATGAAGTCCTAAAATTGACAACGTGGTATGTAAAAGGGTTAAGGTTGCTGTTGCATCCTGAGCCCGAATTGATGACTCACCATCGTCTCCAAATTTGTGAAGATGATTTGCGGCTGCATACAGATCAGCAAATGGGAATCTTGCGTGTAATTTCCAAGAAAACTTTCATGGTGCGATTATATGTTGTACTTTTCAGAAAGAACGAAAATGATATCATTTTTAGGTTCTTGATAACAGAATAAAGACGTAAATGATCCTCAGAGCCAAATTTTTCCAGTCAACAACTCGCTCATAGTGTCAAAATCAAACCATTTCTAATTCTGTGACGAAAACGTAATGAAGTTCTGTATTAATCATGCATTTAAAATTCGTGTTACATTTAATTCACTTATCCATGCGTTCTGCAAATTGACAATTTCTTCTCTACAGTTTGTCCCTGAACGAGGCCATATCTAACTTAGCCATCGACCAGAACTGCACGCCTTATATCTTACAGAAGATCGACCCCAGTGGTGCAGTGTCCAACGGTCCTCCTGGTTACCAGGTAAGCCATTGGATTTGCTTTGCTCACTACATGAATCCTGTAACTCTGTCCACCCCTAGGTGAAATACAATGTTGACCCGAGTTTCCTGAAGCCTGGAGAGGGTAGACTGTTCGTGGAGCACCTCTCTCAGCAGACTTTGCATATTGACGTATGGGACGCGGATTCTCTGATGTTGGTTGGTTCATGCGCTGTGGAACTAAAGGTGAGTTAGCAGTTACCCCCTTCGCAATAGTGAAACATGTCGGGATTCATTTGAATCTGTCCATCATTCCAAATTGACTTCTTGTTTCTGAACTGATTTCGAACATAGTTGAAAGAGACCATTTAAAAGTGATTTACTTTCATTCGTCAGTCATGTTTTCAGGCATCGCAATCTTTTTTCAGTAAGTATGCTATTTTCAATTGGGTTCATCACTTTTTTTCTGCAGGTTTTGCGAAAATTCTCTAATTTTTGTTAAAAGCTGTTGTATTAATTGAGCTTTCGATGGCGTCCTCGGCACATCTTGGTCATGACTGACGCCATCGAAAGCTCAATTAATACAACACCTTTTAACAACAATTTGAAGAATTTTCGCA
This sequence comes from Prostheceraeus crozeri, assembly GCA_907163375.1. Classification (NCBI taxonomy): domain Eukaryota; kingdom Metazoa; phylum Platyhelminthes; order Polycladida; family Euryleptidae; genus Prostheceraeus; species Prostheceraeus crozeri. The sequence goes on from CAJQUW010001186.1 coordinate 249,397, forward strand.
AAACCTGCAGGATAAATGCATCTCTATCGTCGTTACTGCAACAAAATGTTTCGTAATTTTGTGCTATCAGTACAGCAGCGTTTCAACACTGTGCCGGTGCATATCGGTCACATTTAGATAGCTACACTTCTCCTCATGAGCTTTTCTCTTTGAAAGTCTCTTTTTCGTCTCCCTGCACTTGGTATAACCGGCTTTCGAATCACCGCATGACGAAGCTCTTAAAAGGCGAAACTACATAAAGTCTCCCAATTTTCGAAGACTCCATCACTCACCTCTATTTTGAAGTTTCTCAGCTACCTGGTATCCGAAAACGAGTTTCCATGTGTGCAATGCCGGATATCTGTTTTTCTTTACCTGTCTTTTGGCAGAGTTGTTCACATCGCATGCAAGTAGCATAGGTCTATGATGGGAACCACACTCTTCGCTTCCAATTACTTTTGCGTTATTTACCTAGTTTGAGGTAAGACCTTCTTACCTCAAGCAATAAGCTATCAACTTGGGTGATGTTGCGACTGATTTATAACTGACCAAATGCGGGACGGCATTGATGAAGAAGGCGATGTTCACAATGAGATTCAAGACAACATAAAGGTCAAGCATTCTTGCGTCCTCGGTGTTTCTTCAGCAAAATCGGTAGTGGCATAGGATATTCGCAAAACCAATCGCGAAGTTTCGAACATGACAGCTAAAATTAGCACAGATAATGAGCACAGCTTTCAGGAACCATTGCAAGGACTTAATAGGGTATCGCAGAACAAATCGTTTTCATCTTGCAGTCGTCATGTTTGGGGATCATGTACACTGTAATGATAAACGTGATAGCCGATGATAACATTCTTGTTATTGGCGTTGTTTGGTTGGTATACGTAGTTTTGTTCGACACATGGGTTTGCCCGACACAATTTCGATGGTTTTGTTCGACATTATGATATATATATATATATATATATATATATAGTCTCAAGATAGAATTGTTTGTCACGACGAATTTTCCTAAGACTTCTCATTACTTCGTTCACCCTGATGAAGTCTTAGACGAAATTCGTGAACCTATCTATATATATATATATATATATATGTATAATAATTTTTTTTTGTTACTACATTCCTAAATTACATACTAAATTACTAAATTACTAAATTCCTACATTACTACATTACTAAATTCCTAATTTAATACTAAATTAAATAATTACTAATTAAAAACTAATTAAAATTAACTAATTAAAATTAAAAAAACTAATTAAAATTAAAATTAAAATACTACATTACTAAATTCCTGCGATCTTCCAGAATATTGTTAATCCTATATTTAATAGTTTGAAAGTGACGTCGACTTTTAAAAATTATAGAATAAGACGTTCATACAGTCAGCCTACTTCATTACTACATCAACTTAGAAATAACAACAGGAAAACTTTAATCGGTGTTACAAAATGTGGAGATAGTAGATGTGAATGCTGCAATTGTTTAATAGAGAGCACAACTTTATTTTATAAGATAAATGGAGAAATGAAATCTTTCGAAATTAGATCAAATATGAATTGTAACACAAAGGATCTCATATATGCTATGAAGTGTGGGGGTTGTGGTGAGCTTTATGTGGGGCAAACAGGAGATATTTTTCATTCTAGAGTAAGGGTGCATAGACAGCAGGTTAGAGAAAATAAACATGCCTTTTACACGCCATCAAATACATATCTGCATGTGCAAAAAATGAAGATCCCCCATTCTGGATTATGCTAATATTTAAATTACCGAATGGAAGTGTCAGAGGCATGAGAGAACTAAAAGAAAAAATGTGTATAAATATCTTAAAACCAAAATTAAATGTAAACCATTAAGTGAGTAACATGCACCAGTACCATAGAATCTCACTGTGATAATCCCGAAAAATCTATGATTTCCTTTTCCATTTCAGTACATATGATTAGTGTCATATATCTATTATGTTATGTTGATCATTTGCATGCTTCAGTTTGAATTTTTGTAATATAATTCAGTTGCTCGTGAGAAGCCTAGAACGCAGGTGAAACCGGTTTGGGCTACAAAATTGTGCTTTTTCTTTTTGCCTTCTGCGTGGGTTACTATTTGTCGTATATATATATAGGTATATATACATTATACAATGTATATAATAAGCTTATTATTTTCTTGCGTATACCAAGTTCTATATCATGGCATTCATAGGCATCCCTGATTAAATTGCAGTCTGTTTCATAAAACTGTATTTTCTTTGTTCAGCATTTTACTCCATACATTCGCGTACTCTGTGGTAGTCTTATATCAAGTTCCATCCTAGCAGGGATATAGAACTGTGACGGGGCAATGTAGCAATAGAAATAAGTCATAACATGCTTTAATGTCAGCATAGATAATACATGGCATAGAGCAAGGATTTCCATGAAAAAAATGATATTTTAAAAATAAATGTCGAACAAAAACATAATAATTGTTCGACAGTGGTTTTGAACCTCAAGTGGTTGTATGATAGAAAAGGTTAAAACCAATTATACTAAAATTTCGAAAATGTTCTTTATCAAATAATTAATTATTCATTAATATTCATTATGATATGATAAATAATGATATTATGATATTATGAATTTTGATATTTTAAAAATAGATATCAAACAAAACCACTGTCGGAGAAAACCATTGTCAAACAAAACCACTGTCGAACAAAACCATTGTCGAACAAAACCACTGTCGAACAAATGCCTAAAATCCATGATATCTTATTGTCGAACAAAACCATGTGTCGAACAAAACTACTACGTTCGTTTGGTTATGCTGTTATTGTCATTGTTGCGGTGCAAAGTCAGGATGAATATACTCAGGATTGTCCGTTATGTTGTTCATCACCTTGTTCAGCAATTTAAGCTAATCTAGTCGCAAGTTATTTTGACTATTCCGAATCGTATTGATCATTAAATTCATTCCTTGTATCATCGTTTTTCCGACGATGTTTTGGTGATTACTTCACCATTTTGCAGATAGAAAATAATCAAATAATATCATAAATGGTTGAGCTAAAATTTGAGAATGTCGAACTCTCTATGAAGAAGAAAAGGCTAAATTCATTAAATTTATGCAATTGTAATCAATTTTTAGCCATGTAAATGAGATGTAATTGCAATTTCTTTATGGTCGGCTCTGTTCATTAGCACGCATTCTAAATTGCCTTACTCTCCTCGTAGATAATGCTTTAAAATGCTTGAATGTTGACTGGATGTACAACTACCATAAATGTTTTCGAACAAATTTACTACGAAACTTGTTCTTTCCCCTTCTAATTGCTGATCGGAAAATTTAAATCAGAGAACTAGTTCTATTGATTTCCCCTCGTAGAATAAGGGGCGCACAAATTCTTTAAGAAGTCACAGTTTAAATCTCCAGAGCAATTTAAAGGAGATGTAGTAGCAATCGCAATAAAATCTCTCAGAAGCCACAAGTCTCAATACCACAGCACTGCATCTTCCTTTCGTTTGAATCTTAGTAGGAATGTGAGGCGGAAGCACTTAGGGGAATAAAAGGATGTCAATTTCATATCAAAGCTACAAGCGTGGTCTGTTTTCCGGGGAGCAAGTGGGGGAAGATACCTATGCATATCCACCCAGAAAAAGAAATGATGGGAAAACTAATAGCGTAATGCCGGCCATTGTCGAAAGTAATTGCAAAGTAATTGACAGTTTTCGCTTATTTATCGCGACCATTGCTTTCATCTGAATGCATGATACGCGCGCATGCCATTTAGCAGCTCAATTTCCACCACGAAGCTGTGTCTACTCGAAAAAGCAGCGATCTAGAAAAGACACAGAAATTGTTCTACTCATCAATTTTGTCAGTAAAAGAAGTTCAACAAAATAAGCTTCGTAAAGCAACATGCTTAATCATGCAAGCTCGTAACTCACAAATATCACAGAGACCCCGAAACTCAAACATCTGTCGACTTGTATTAGCAGAAATAAGTCGAGCAGATGAAGTCGAGGTTAAATGTTTCCTAGTATGAAAGCAAAAATCCTTTAACTGCTAAGCAGCACAATTCTCACGCAATAGAAGCCCATATGGTCCTAGAGTTATGGTCCTACAGTAGAACAAAATCCAGAAATTAGATGAAATACTTCGTTTGTGATTTTTTATATTAAAACAATCTCTATTAAAGCAAACTATCTCTAGCAACTGCATTTCTTTGTGATCTAAAATTTTGACAGCATTAACCCAAACCAAAACAAGGTTGATGACAACCATTTAAAAAGTCAAATCAGTACCATGCAACACAATTCTATAATGAAATCTTAATGAGCTTGCATGATTAAGCATGTTGCTTTGCAAAGTTTATTTTATTGAACTTCTTTTACTGACAAAATCGATGAGTAGAACAATTTCTGTGTCTTTTTTAGATCGATGTTTTTTCGAGTAGACACAGCTTCGTGGTGGAAATTGAGCTGCTAAATGGCATGCGAGCATATCATGCATTGAGATGAAAGCAATGGTCGCGATAAATAAGCGAAAACCGTCAATTTCCGGGAGATCATAGTACCTGCATGGTACGCATAGTAACTAGACGGACCCCTTACAAGTGAATACACAGAATACTGAGAAATTAACTTTTGATGTCGAATGTTTTCCATCCCCATCCTATTTCCTGAGATTCCCATTCTCACCAACAAGCTCGTGAATGATTTCTCTGTCACAGTTTTGATATATGATTCAAAGTATATTAAGAAAACGAATATCAAATTTCAAAAACTGATTGCAATCCAAAACCGGCTCGGTTTCGGATCGGTTTTCTTTAATCATCGAGCTCTCCTGGTACTGAACATCATAATCAACTCACTAAGTAAAAATATTTCATTAAGATAGAACCAAGTTTGAAGGATTGTAGGAATTAATGCAGTTTCCGCTACTACGATTTTTATGTATGTCTCTTAAGGAGGCTTCATTTCGATAATCGTCATTTTGATTGCCTTTGTGAAAAGTCAAACCTGGAAGAAATTTCCTATCAGAGACAAGACTATATGTGGGATTCAAATTTCCGACCGGAAAGCTAATTCTAGGGAAACTTAGTACCGTTACAAAGACAATGTGTGCTTCCCTCTTTCAATGTCTCTCATGCATCATTTACCTTCGTGAATGTATTTCATTATGGCCCTTAAACGCATGACTACACATCGAATGCACTCACTTTTATTCATTTTAACTCTGAATATAGATTTTCTGGCGACTGGTTTTATCTTCACATGTTTCCGACATTGCTTTGAGCACTCGACAGTCTTGATTACCGGCTCCATCCAGCACTTAAATTGAATTGCTAAAGCCATTTGATGTCCCATTGCTTCCATTATTTATAATATGCAACTTGTTGGTGATCATAATTCTGATGAGTAGTATCAGTGTACAATGTTTATGAATGTTTTTCTGAAAATATTATCCTCCTAATTTTAATTAGGATTGATTTTAGAAGCATATGGACTCCGCTTTTTCAGTGGCATCTAAGCGCATTTGGTTAAATGGGTGCTTCAGTTACAAACTGCTTTGTTAATTGGTAAATATTTCTGAAATTATGAAAATGAAATCGAAACTAAAGAGTGAAACCGAATCTGAAAAACATATTTGTTCATAGCTTCGACTTCAGCTGTAATCATTCTACTTTTTCATCATATATTTCTATTTTATCTTTAAACAGTTGCCGTATCATAATATGTATTACGTACTATAGAGTAAGTACCTACACTATGTTACATACTTATCAGAGTCTTCAATATTCTCGATGAAAGGAAACAATTTTCTTCATAGCTAGAATTCTCAATCAGTTTCCCTGATCACTGTCACTTGATAATGATTGACGAAGTTGATTGAAAAGAAACTAGAAATGAAAAAGTGATTTGCAATTTTGACGCCTTAATTATGTCTTTGCACTCGGGGAGAGCACAATATATGTATTATACATGTGCTATTAAGTTACGAGAAGGGTTTCCATATCCCGTTGGTGCATTAAACTGAAACATGCTACTATATGTACATTATAATAGTTGGTCAAAAGTCCTGAAAGTACAGTCCAGAATAAAGTCGAGTGAACGGAATAGACAATGAAGCTACAAGTACCGTTACAAATTGGCAGTTGAAAAGAATATGAGGTAGTGATATGATTTGTCGCACATAAGTGACTTTGAAACGGCAATATTACCTTTGAAGTCTACTGTTTTCTTTTAACGTAGACTGTTTAGTGAAGAAATCAAAAATTCAGTTTTCAACGGAAATAATGTCAACTTCATCTTTGCACACTATACGCGGGTCTTTCTGAAGATCAAATTATGTATAAAAAAGTCACTTACGGCTTACTTCAAAAAGATAAAAAGGAAACCTAGCTCTGAACAGAGTTGAACATAGATACGAGATGCATGCGAGTTGATTTCAGCTCACATTTTTGCCTGCAAAGCTGTTATCAATGGAGCTCTCACGATAAGCAAGTGCACCAAGACCATTTTGCATCAAGCTGAATGCGCATTCACTAAGGTCATATGTTTTCGACCGATGATGAAGTTTAATGGTAAGTGGGTTTAGACAGAGATTTCATCTACATGTACGTATGCATGTACATCAAAGCATTGAAGACAACCCTCCTACAATCCACGCATTGATCTACACAAGAAGCGGTCATATTTTACTACTAACAACTCAATATGATGGATCAGCTGTTTGGACTTCAGACATGAGAATGTAGTTGACCAGTTTATTCTTATTTGCTTTGATTTCCATTGAAAAGAAGTGCCAGTTCCTCCTATGGACATCATCGAGGTACCGAAGCACATAGTACAGACATGGAACATATTCTTTTACTTTTACTTCCTTATTTGACCAAAATGCGGACTACGGAGAAAAACGTTTTTCAGATATGTTTGTGAATACTTTGCATAACATTTGCAATAAATGATAGTCTATGACAGGAAGTGTATTCGTTGTAATCAATTGTACATTGGCAGTACAACAATCATGCAATTGCACATTCGAGTTCAACAACATATAAAAATAATCAATCGTGAAGGCATCACTCCAGTCCCTGAAGCATTTCTAATAGACCCCGACCGCAATGAAATCAATCCAGGATTTAGAGAATCTTTGCACAAGTTCATCAAGAAATCTAAACATGCATCAACAACAGACGAATGCTCGGAATTACGATAAGACATGAATTACATTGAACTTGTGACTGCCTGAAATTCAAAATTGTAAATAATACATGATATGCCGTCCATATTCCTCCATTGACAAATTTCACCTCAAAAGCGCGTCACGCCTGAGAAGCATTTTGTTACGAAGTGCTTAATGTGAAATCAATCAATTTCAGCAGGTGTTTTACTTTCATCAATAAGATAGTAGCAGTTCAATGGGCTTAAGTTACATAAATCAAAATATTCTCATAAACCAGTAATTCAAGTAAGGAAATGCTGGACACCTGAATCTAATTTAAAGATAATTATTGTACATGATAATTATGGAAATGTGAATGGGAATTTCTGCCAAATTTATTTAAATTTCATGAAGGAGAGCAGTGAACAAGTTGGCCGGCACCAATTGCATTGCCCTTCATCTCCCGTTGTCTTCGCACTCGCGTCGTTACCTACCACTTAAACTCTTAAGTTATAGACCAATATGGATGTTCTTACATACTCTGATTTCGAGTCAATGCAAGTCATGTATCTCATTTGCGATCGACTTCGATGGAACTCCGTAAACTCCTACGATGACATCTGCCACTTCAAGCTGATAAAAACTAGCATTTGTGGCGCAGGCAGGAAGAGAGATTACTAAATAAGGAGCAAATCAACAGAAGCGAAGGAAATCATATCTTGTTGCTGAGTAATTTTCAAGAGACTGTTTGTTGTTGACAGGATGGCATTGTTGAAGGGAATGGAATTATACAGCCGTAATATTTACAAATTACTGAAGGTGTAAGTCTAGCAACGAAATTATGCTATTTGAAAGGTTAATTAAGGCTGCTGTAAGATAAGGAGTGACACTTTCATGCCTTTGAACAAAAGACATGACATTTTCTGACACATAAAGACTTGAAAGAAAGGAAGAGAATTCTGTGGAATGAATGGGTGTTTAGTTAATATAGTTTGAAATAGTCAGTCAACACATTATTGGTGTAGAGATATATAGGCATCGATCTGAAGCCTTGTTTCTCAACCTTTACTTATCGCAGACTAAACGCCTACGCCAAGTGAACTACATGGACTAAATTTAAATAAATGCGCATCTATCATACGCAACGGCGTCTAATCGCGCTGAAATGCAATTTTGCATTTCTCTCTCAAATTCTGTTTCTACAGATGATGTCTTATAGGCCTAAGTCCTGTATAAAGACTGATCGCGAGTCAGCTGTTGCCAGTCATTCCGGAATTTCTAGAAAAGCAAAAAGCATTATTTATGCAGTAACAGTATACAATGTAGTAGTCGTCCTAAGACTAATTTTAGTCCGCGGATCGGAGGTTCAGAAACACTGATCGAAAGGAATATGCATGCATTGTATATACTTGTAAGAAGAGATTATCGAAAACTAAGCTAATCAAATACAAAGCAATCAATTCATTAATGTTGAAATAATGGGCTACTAGTAGCTTTTTGATTCAACATCAATGATTTGATTGCTCAACAATTTCTTTTTCAATAAATTAGTGGAATAGCAATCTAATTACAATAATAAATTGCTAATCCTTGCTTGGGAGTAATATATATATATAGTGATCTAGTTTGTTTTGTTTTCGTATCACTTGAAGCTTGTATTTGAAGCAGAATTATATTCTCGACGGTATGAAGGCGTACTTAAACTGTTTGCATTAACAGCAGTCATTTTTAAAAGTATACATTTTCTGTTTCTGAAATGCCTTTTTCATTTTGTGAACACGTTTCGTTTGATGAACAAATTTTTCATTAACATTTTCTGATTGCACTCCTTCCCGAAATTGGCAAAAAAGATGCTCTACTCATTAGGATTATCTTCATTTTGTATTTGTTTTTAAAGATTACGCGAACCTGTGCAATCAAATGAAAATATAACAAAGAAACTGTTACGTTTTCGATTACAATTATAAAAATGTCCCAAAATTTTAATCTAGATTGAGCAATTCCTATGCGTCAGTATAACTGTTATCAGCATTACAGGTGACATTTTGAAAAATAAATTTCATCTGTTGGCTATACAAGAAGGAATACTTCGGCACATATTAATGCGCATTTAATTCTTCTGCTAAAATATTACGTCCAATTAGTTACTTTACACCATACATCTGCACTACATAGGCTATATACAATATTAAAAAACATGTAGAAGAAAGCAATTGCTTAATTGTCTGGAATGATGATTTCGCTGTAATGATGAAAGAAAGAAAGAGTTCATTTTCCTGAACGATAATTTCAATGAAATGACCAAAGAAAGAAAGTCAGAAAAAATTGAAGTAAAAAACTCCCCTTTTTTCAATTTAAAGGTCGATATAATGAAGCAAGATGTTGAACACAGTTAAAGACACGGCCTTGTCGTCCAGCTCCTTCAACGGTCGGTGTTCGGATGGCACTACTTACTTACTTACTGTCCAGTTTTACGTCCTTGGTTCCACCAGTTTTGAACGGTATTCCATGCCGATTCCAATGTTGAGGACGGATAGCGCTCCTCCATGCACCACGATCCTGTGCAGTTCGACGATCGAGCCGCAGGTCGCGGAGGTCCTTGTCCACATTGTGAATCCGTCTTTTCTTCTGGCCTCCTCGGATGTTCGGACCAGGCACTTCAAAGGTCATAATTTTCTTTGGCCATAGCCAGTTAGCCATACGCTCCAAGTGCCCGAACCATCAAAGGCGACTTGACCTCAGAACGCTTTTAAGGTTTGTGATGCCTAGGGCATGCTTAACTCAGCCATCGATTTCCGCTCACTTAACTTCGTGGAGCAGATCCATCGGATCATCGCATTTTCATTTCTTTCCAGTTGGCTCTCATCATCAGTCTTTACAGCCCACGTTTCTGAGGCGTAAAGCAGCACACTTCGGACACAGGCTTGGTAAACATATCCTCTTCGCCGGAGGGAGATTGTTTAGCATTAAAGCTTAATTATAAATAAAGGCTTTAATTAAAGCTTAAATTAATAAACATATTAAAGCAGCACAGATGCAGACTTTGAGGGCTTATACATGACTGAATGATATCAATGCCTGTGTTGCATGGATGATTGGATGGCTATTAAACTGTGAAGTAAAATGTAATTCATGTTTCCTGTTGATGCTTCACAGAGATAAATTGCTTTGTCTGCGTGGTTGGGTCTAGAGATGACCTTCCTCAATGCTGATGGTCACGGCCAGAGCTAGTCTCGAGGGTCAAGACGATCGATTTTCCGCTGAACGTAATTAATATTCAAGACTGAATTCTGACGAACCAGGGAATTTAGACTACATTAAACGCACACAGTCAGAAAATTTGGATCGTGAGAAGTCGAACGGGATGAATAATATTTCCATTTGACGAATTTATCACTAAGAAAAATTGAGTCAAAGATGCGTACCTTTTACTTGACAGGTCTGCCTGCAATCTGACGGTCGAGGTTCGTGTGCTCGCTGACACGAGCCTTTTTGGCATTGCGCGCGCTTGGCCAATTACACAAGCCAAAGAGAGAAAAACATGTATGTCTAGAAGAATGTCGCTTTCTACCATTGCATACAATGGCTGGGATAGAATTGTGTCCGCTCTAGACTAGCCCACACGCACATGAATTTATTTGTGGATTGCTTTGGCTTCTGTTATTGTTGTGTCTCGTGTATTGGTCAGTTTACTAATGAGACAGACTTGAAAACTCCCGATGTCATCAGCGCCGTTATGTTTGTCTATTAAGTACTGATAAAAGGCGCTCGCTGAATTTTTGCTGTTAATTGAACACTTTCTTGGTGCCTAGTAGAAAGGAAGAAATAGTTCCATTTTCCTGAATGATAATTTCAGTGAAATGATAGGAAGAATTTTTTTATTGCAATCAATGATTAATGTTTATAAGTACTCCATTGTCAATTCCGCAACTGGAACTCAGCTATTTAGAGACTGTCATACGAGGCGACATAACTCGCGTAATTTAGGAGCATAAAGTACTGATATCTATAATGATATTGTTCAACTTTGAGGCGCTGTCTATATCATTTGTCATTTCTCAACGCCATTTATAACTTAAAAGTATGTAAATAAATCTTGTTTATAGAAACATATTAGGCGAGTGAATACCTTTCTCCCATGTATTCGATCGGATAGCTTCGTCACTGACGGTCGGATAAACAAGCAGTGATCTCTCTATGCTATTTCGCTTGATCATATATCCAATGTGATATTCGTAAAATCATGGATAGAATGCATTATAATCGAAATGAAATACTTAATTTGCAAATTAAACCATGTGTATGTATCAATAGAATTACCAAACGAAAGCTCAATTACTTTGGCATTTACGTCCAGCATATACCAGTTGTAATATCACGGCATAAAGAAAGACCTTCAATTCCAAATAATACAGCATCAAAATTTCCAAGAGTTGTCAAAGGGATTTCTAGTGGTACTCATGCCATTCCTGTTGATACGAAGGATACCAAGAAACACAAGATTCAAATAAGCTGTTTAAACGCTCGATCAGTGAGGAACAAAGCAGTGGACATTTGTGAAAGACTTTCTCATGATAAGATCGATATTTGCGTAATCACTGAAACTTGGCTTTGTAATCACGATAATTTTGTAAGAAAATAAATGACTCCATCTGGTTATTCCTTATGTGATTCTCATGAAAGAAAGGGACAACGAGGTGGTGGTACAGCACTTGTTTGCCGTTCTTCATTCAATCCAAAGAAACTGAATGCAGAGGGAGTAGCGTCATTTGAGTTTTCTATTTGGAAACTTGATCTTTCAAGTTTTGGATTTCATGTATGTATAATTATCATCTATCGCCCTCCAGATAAATCCATTTCGCAATTCCTCGTTGACTTGATTGAAATCTTGGGCAAGTATTCCTACAACAGCAATCTTATTGTTATGGGAGATTTCAATTTGAATCAATCATCTGATAGACAAAAATTGCATGATGCTTGCGCACCATTCAGTTTTAAAAAAAACATTGTTGATTTCCCTACTCACGCAAGTGGCTCAACTTTAGACCTTGTTCTGGTTCGAAAAAGCGACCCTATTCAAGTTACTGAATGCTCTCAAGGAGAACTTTTCTCCGATCATTATATTCTAAACATCACTGTATCTGCACCTGAAAAACCTAAATGGGAAAAGAAAAGAATTGAATATCGATCATGGAAGTCTGTTGATTTTGAAATAATAGAACTTGATTTGTCAGTTGAATTCGAAAATAAAATCGCATCAAGCGCTGACCTGGATTCCTTAGTTGATCTTTATGATGATGTCGTTAAAGACGTAGTAGAAAGAAATGCACCACTTCAATCCACATATAAAATTATACGACCTTCAAATAAATGGTTTACAAATTCATTAAGAGAATTAAAAAGAGAAATGGAAAAGGCAGAAAGACGCTATCGGAAGAACAAAGTAAAAATCAATTTAGATGATTTCAAAACCAAGCAAGTATTGTATCGTGATGCGCTATCTATCGCTAAAAAGAGATATTATGAAACTCAATTTGAACAAGTTATTGGGAATCAACGAAAATTATTCCAGTTAGTCAGCAGCTGTACTGCCGAGATTTCGACGTGTTCTGATCCTGATTGCTCGCCAGATGAAATGGGAGAATATTTTCAAAACAAAATCTAATAAAAACATAAATTCCTGGCTAGAGACCATCCGAAATCAAACGCAATGTCAAGAGAGAGAGACGATGGCGTTGTTCCTACAGCCTCGAATACTTTGACTTCTTTCCGTGAAGTTAGTATCGATGAAGTTCGTTGTCTTATTATGGAAGCACCAAATAAGCATTGTATTCTTGATCCATGTCCAACATGGTTAGTAAAGAAGTGTGTCAATACTTTCGCTCCCATAATTACGTCAATTGTAAATCGTTCATTGAATAGTGGTGTCTTTCCAAATAAATGGAAAACTGCATCTGTTACACCATTGATAAAGGATCTGAAAAAGCCAAGAACACCGGATAACTGCAGACCTGTTAGTAATCTCTCTTTCATCTCGAAAATAACTGAACGTGTTGTTGTCAAACAGTTAAATGATCATGTTTCCAAAATAGACTTTGTACCGCAACTAAATTGAGCTTATGAACAAAACCACAGCACGGAAGCAGTCTTATTAAAGGTTCAATCGGATCTTCTTAAAAGAGTAGATGAAAGAAAGTTGAGTATTCTTGTTCTTTTGGATAATTCGGCCGCGTTTGATACAGTTTCACACACAGAGCTACTTTCTGTTTTGCGATCAGCCGGGTTAGAAAGTATATGTATGAAATGTTTTCAATCTTATTTATCATCAAGAAGTCAAGTTGTCCGCATTGGTGGCAACATTTCTAGTTCTTATGGAATGACTCATGGGGTTCCTCAGGGAAGTTGCTTGGGGCCCATTCTGTTTGTACTGAGTATAGCTCCTCTGTATCATCTCGTTTCGGAATTTATAGATATTAACATTCATGGATATGCTGATGATCACCAGTTGTACATTACCTTTCCCCCTGATTATTCATCACAATTGACCGCCGTCAGAAAAATAGGAGAATGTGTAACAGCTATCAGGAGTTGGATGTTTCATCACAATTTAAAAATCAATGATGATAAAACTGAGGTTATGGTTATCGGATCACGTCAAAAAATTAAAAAATCCATTATTACGTCGGTGACAGTTGGGGAAATCCTGATCCCAGTAAAACAGCGGGTACGAAATCTTGGAGTGGTAATGAATCAAAATTTGATGACTGAAGATCAAGTAGCAACAATGTGCAGAAAAGGTGTTTTTCATCTAAGGAGATTACAACCGATTGCGAAGTTGCTGAATACTGAATTATTGACAACAATTATTCATGCTTTTGTTACTTCCTCCTTAGACTATCGCAACTCACTACTCATTGGGGCACCACAATGTCAACTGCACAAATTACAAATAATTCAAAACTGGGCAGCAAGACTAATATTAGATTGTAGAAAAACGGACATGCATGTAATTGAAATGATGAATAAGGTGCATTGGCCTCCTGTTCGCAAACGAATTAAATACAAGGTATGTCTTCTTGTATGGAAATGCTTTCATAGGATGGCTCCTGATTACTTAATCAAAGATCTTACGGTCTATCAACCATCACGATCTGGTCTTAGAAATCATGATGATTTGTCACTATCACAGATAAAAACATCAAATGTAGCGCATGGTGATAGGAGATTTTCTGTTTTCGGAGCTATGGTATGGAATAAGTTGCCTTACAATATTCGCTCAGCAACCTCACTTGCAACTTTTAAAAACTATTGAAAACATTCTTCTTTTGTAATGTGCTTAATGTATAGCCGCTTGAGACTATTTGTAAAGCGGGATAAAAATAAAGGAATTATTATTATTATTATGTAGTCGAGTTTTATATTCAACTTTCATTTGTTCTATTGCGAATTTTAAAGCACCGGATTGACTTGTCCGGATTACTGTTTCTCTGGAAATGGCCTATTCTTATGACTCTATTCTCCCTGCAGAAGTTCGATGGTATTTTTAGTTGTTCTTGTGGATTGTCATGATAGATAAATTCATTCACAATTCAGCTATCAGCATATCTTCTTTACATGATGTGATTCACGAAACAAGTTATTAAATTGATCGTGTTCTACATGACAGTAATCACAAACATAATGAATGATAGCGGGCAGAAGATATTTCTTCTTGGCATTCACTGCAATTAAAGTATTGTTCAGAAACTGTCAAGGTTCACATATATATATATAAATTACTTCACGAAATACATGCAATTGTGCTTGAACGTTGAACGCTCTATTTCATGTAAGATCCTTTAAAATATCAGTTGCTCAATATTATTTGTATGTATGATTTCAGTAGATGTGCGAGAATATTTATGCTTTAATAAAATTCCGTTCCGGACCTCTTCATAATTAGACTTTCAATACTAAATAGGTATGTAGAATTTGCTTTGGTATACGTTAATAATGAAAATGCTTGACACTGTGATATCAGGCCGTTTCTATTTATTAATATTTATAATCTCTCCTCTAAATATCATTCATTTGCTTCTTGCTGTAATAAAATACGCCGACATTCAAATGCTGTTTCTGCAATGTCAATGTCTCTCCTTTCAGAGCTATCTTATTCTCTCCGATCATTTTTGTTTGCTTCATGACATTTTCATCTGTAACTATTTCCATAACACTATCACATTCATACAGCATGTATTCTCTTTTTGTAAATCATCTCAGCTCATTTCTCATCATGCATAATTGCGACATTATTTGCCATATTCGTGTTCTCGATTTGAGAAATAAACGTTTTGACATTTTGATATATGTAATCAATATTACGGTAATTCGGGTGTTCGGTTCGACGTGAACATAAAAATTTGTAGTATTGGCCTTCCATTGCGACGCCTGTTATTACGGAGATCCTCGTCATTTTTATTTGATATCTACGATGAATTCAAGATTGATGCCCAGTCAGGGATGTATTGCCAGTAATGTGGAGGATTGCTGGCAGAGTTGTTTCTGTTGGAAGTCAGCATGACGCAGCTGCAAACGAACCGTGGCTAAGGAGCTTGATGAGATCTTCCCATAATACCTGTAACCATAAATCCCACAATCTTTCGATAACTCTGTCCCTTGTCGGCGTAATGGAGAGTCCCTGTATGCCTGCATGCTTCGCAACATATCAGAGCCTCTGAGGGTGGTGCAGGGTTTGGTCTGGGTGAATTGGGCTAGATTGCTGCTTCTCATGGTCCCACTCCGCCCTTCAGGTGTTTCTGAAATCGTACATTGCTACCCAGTACCCACACTGTGTAGATATCTTTGTTTTGGGGATGTCCATGATTGCGTACCATGAAGCAAAGATAGCTGACAATTCAACCTTTATGGCACGCTCTATGGAGACTAGCATAGTCGACTATGCTCCACATTATCATAGAGATACTGTTATTTGAAATCATACTTTTTATTCAGCTATGTAATGCATGTTTACAGGGTTGCAATATGAACCTAGATGTTGTTCCGTAATTGACAATAATGCCTCGGGAAGCGCCCTCGGATTTATTACTATTATTTATGAGATTTGACACCAGTAATGTCGTTTTGCCATAGATAAGTCAAACTTTCCTCCTATGCATCCGATGCAAAACGACACCAGTAATGACGGAAGCACACCAGTAATGACGGAAATAGAAATCAAAGGTGACTTCATCTGCCAGCTAAGAATAGATATCTAAACATAATGTGAAATTGTCAAAGAATACAAAGCAATCATCAATTTCATATACATGTGAGAATGTTATGTTTTTCCACTAACACACTGTATTTCTTCTACCTCTGTTTTGGTTTCATCATTGTGCTATTCTTGCAAATAAAGTGTTGAATTGTCTTTGATGAACCATCTGAGATCGGTAGGGGATGGCTTTTTTATATTTATATTTTCCTTCAAACTATGAATTCCATGAAGTTTCTTACCGAAAAAATTATTGGTTATTTTCAAGAATCATGTACTCGCATCACTGTGTACAACCTCTAAGATATACCTTTCATAGTGCATTTCCTCTGTTACACGAAAATTTGGCATTGCTCCTGTAAAATTTGGCATTTGCAATATAGAATCTGATTTGATGAACAAAGTCTCACTTCACTGATAAAGAGATTATAGAGAAATTATAAAAAAATTATAAAGAGAGTTGTTGTCAATAGATAGGAACACAATATACATCGGAAGAGCGTGGCCAAGAGATAGTGACGACAGAACCATTGAATGCATTTGCTCATTGCTCGAATTAATAGTTCTGTAAAGAGTGCACAATTTAGGGTTTGAAATGATAGAAAAGTTCGATGACAAGCTCTTTTTCAAGTGAGAGAGTCCATGAAATAATGGAAATGGATTCTCGTTATGTCATGATTGATGCGAAAATAGTGGACAGTTTCAAAGCATCTGCGCCCAGTTTGTCCTGCGATGGTAATTTTGTATTGCTCTGAAGATAAATACAGTAATGCAGTTATCTTGCACATTTCAATAAATTATCATGACATCATCTGATCAACTACATATTGATTTCCATATTGTGAAAATGTGCTTGGATTTGTTAATAAATTCTTCAAAGAATCTATTACTCTGAATGCGTCAGTGAGCAAAGACGGCTGGTTATGAAATGATCTTGAACTGGGGCCCGAGCTGTTTCTTTGATATCGAATGTGACATTGATATCTTAGAAAAACCTGTCTATGAATCAGTGATTTCAGACACCAGTAATGACGGAAATAGACATCTCATAAATAATATGACTATTGTATCGATATGACACCATTTATGCTGCCATTTATATCGTCTCGTGCGCAAACGCGCACTCGTCGATATGGCAGCATTACTGGTGTCATATCGATACAACAGTCTTATATTACCTCCATCCTGGTCCATATTACTGCATACCACAGAGTTTGACAAGTCGCTTCTTCGTCTGTTCCAATATTCATTGAGAATTGAGATTGCATATATGGTGGAGCGCTATTCCTCGGCCGCTACGCGTCGAGGAATAGCGTGGTTCACATTTCTGCATTACTTCGCTATGTAGAAGTCCGTGAATAAACCATATAGTTAGATCATTCCTGCCATTGAGGTCTGATATCAAAGTAAGCCATCGAAGCCGATATCGGACCTAAGATAACTATGATGACACCAGCCTGAACTCTGACAACGGGTCTGGCTAGGAGCTTTGTTGTCTTTGTCCTGGCAAATTTGTCCTGGCAATGATTTGAATCAGTTGGAATCCTTTAGTGAGGCAGGAGTGGAATCAGATGATGAACAGATGTTCAGAATTTTGATTGGCAGCATGCCTAATGGCATCCGAAAGGTAATAGAAATTAGAGGAGACGAATCTGGGTACCAGGGAACGCTCCCATCAGTCCTTTTAAGGATTGATATTTAATATAATATAGGAAACAAATTCATTCAATTATAGCTAAAAACTTACTGTTTACTATAAAATGTTGCTGTTTTGCCTAATTTCAAACTATTTATGAAACTGACTGTAGTTCATGTCCGTCCTCTCTATAGTGAGACACCAAAGATGGCTGACAACCCGACTTCTATGATTCATGTATTCGCGCGTTCTATGTATTCATACAATATCAGAATAGAAAGCATGGATAAAGATTCATTTCAATGTGATAAGCTATCCATGTAATCACTTGATTATGTTATTGTTTGCTTCAGAGACATGATTTAGAATAGAACAGAGATCGCTCAGAGTGAAGGGAGCATTAAAGCTACAAATAGGCGATGAACAGTAAGCTTATTAAGTGAAGTTTCGACTGGCATTCATCAAATACTTCTTTCAACACACTAGTGACATGTCGCTAGCCACTGTGCCATCAGTAGCCGTTTGTCTCTTGAAATGTGTGAAATCCGTTAATCTCTATGGAATTGAAGGCTGATAACTTCCGCAGGTGTACGCTTAGAAGTGCGATCTTTGACGATGAAATGATCAAAATTTTGCCGTTGATAATCTAAAGGTTTCCATCTAGCATTTAGAGTTAGTTTTTTGGTATGTAGTGTGCTGACCTGTAATCTCATCATTGTGAATTCGCATGACTTCAATTTAATAATGTCAAATGCATTTGCAGAGTCTATGCCGTCAAGGACGGGAAGCAGTTCAAGTTTCGTACGAGTTGGAAGTGGTATCCGCCTCGTACTCGGAAGAAGCGACTGCTATGACGGGAGATATGACAGCTGGTGGATCAGTACGACCTATCGGAGCTCGACGGGAGCTGCGTGGTCGTCTCCATTTGCGACTTGCCAACATTGGTTACGCTGCAAGTGGTAATGGAAAAAGTGGAAAGTGGGGCCAGGTTGCCTCCAAAGTTTTCGTTTCTCCAAAACAACGCCATCTTGTAGAGACTGAAAGGACACTGTTCTCTGGTGGTAGTCTCAGGTCCCGGACAATGGAAGGACTCAGTAGTACTACCAATACTCCTATGAAGCGAGTGGTACGCGCCAAACCGGCTACGAGTGCAGACAAAGAGCTGGCTCATTTATTGACTACGCGTCGTGGTGAAGAGGTGATGGGTAATGAAAGCTCAATGGACTCTGAAGCAGTTGATGCTGAGAGGCGTAGGAAACTAAGACGTATGGAGGCCCTAAGGAAAAGTCAACCTGATTTGTCGACACCGGATCCGAAAATGCTAAGTGTTCGAGTAAGATTATTACCATTTCTTGATGTTTTCTTTGTACTACTATTTCGCAACAACTTTATTAGTGGCAATGAGAACTACAACATTCTATTCACTGAAGCTTTAACGTCACTGCCTTTCCATGCTGGGGGCTTGGACGGCGCTGACATTGTCAAACTCTTCTGGTACGCTGTGGTACTTTTAGTACAGATGCCCTTCCTGCCGACTTCCAATGCTATTGTCGGGGCTCAACCTCTGGACCAAAATATCGACATGTCTAGCACTTAATCACTGTGCCACGGAGACCATTATACGCGTAATTCGTTGTATTCTAGATGAGTAAATATAAGCATGATACCGCAAATCTCTCATAATAGCAAAAATCTGCTTCATTAAATGTGTGCCATATTGCATATATTATCTGCACACAATTGTCTTCTTCCTACGCTCGTATGTAGATACATTTCAAATGTTTTTGCTGGTTTGCGATACACTGTCACCGGCACTTCTTAAAGATCAATCTCACGAATATTTGTTATTGAAGCATCTGTCGAAACTTATCATTGAAACTTGATTGGTTGGATGCGCTGGAGTGAATTGAATATTAAGACAAGGAGCATAGTATATGATAATTTTATAAAATTTCAGCAGATGTAAACACTACGAGACAGTTTCGGACTATTGGACCTCATTAGTCGTCGGTAGGTTCGAACCAGTGACGTTGGAATTAGAGGACGTGCAACCATGCCCTCTAGCCACAAGACCAGGTTACTTGCCTCAACATGTAATCAGCAGCGCCTGAGTGAAGCGCCTTAATATCGGATGCGGCATCAGGTGGTTGCAGAATGCAATCCGCCCTCCACGTGCCTACGTTAAAGCAGCGCATTCCTGGCTAATTCACGCGCTCAACAGATGGTTCGGTGGCCTTGTGGCTTGAGGATGTGCATGCAAGTCCTCTAGCCCCAAAGTCGCTGGTTCGAGCCTACCCATGACTGATGAAGCCCAACAGGCCAAAACATGTCTCGTGGTGGCTACATCTGTTGAGATTTGATAATAAATCTGAATAAGTGAAAATATGCATTCGGACATGGCAAATTAAGGGAAAATTTTGAATTTCGTCATTGGGAGTACGTTAATATGTTCATGTTGCATCAATGTATCATACTCATGATGGCGGCTTTAGTTAATGGCAGAAATGTATTGAAATAATCAAATTAAATCCGAAAATTAAAGATTATAAATATGCCATGAATCCTCTGGATTTAGAATTGCCACTGGATTTGAATTGTCGACATCACTGCAGGGGATGGAATGCCCTGACAATGCGAAATGAGAGTTCTAATAGCTTTGTACAAAGGCAGCGGTGATCTTTTCTTACAAAGTAGCTCCTTCAGATCAGTTACGTTCTTAGAACGCGGCACGAAATTCATAGAGAGGATTCTTGGAAAGCGACTGAGATAGCCTGTGGACATTAATCGGATTCCGTTCGACCTTTCATCGGGAAAGAGCACGTCAGACGCCATAGAAATGCAAAATAAGTAGACCAAAGAAAATATCTCCTCTTTACTTTCGTGGATATGGAGAAGGTAAATACAAGAGAAGTGGTTCACTGGTCTCTTTGAAGCGTTGGAGTTTTGCGGATCGCTCAAGACACACTCGGAATATGGAAATACGCTCGCACAATTGTCAGGAACCGGGTTGATGACAGTGAGAGTTCTCCCGTGAGCATAGGCGTGCATCAGAGATCTGTGCTTTACCCTATTCTGTCCGCCATTGCAGTGTAGTCGCTCGATGTGCGACCTACGGAGGATGCTTGGCATGAACAATTTGGATGTCTAGTTGTGTCCAAGGCGAGTCGTTTGAGGTGACTCCAATGAATGTCCAGCTGCAAGTGGCCGAAGAGGGTGATCAATCTTCAGATGCCATGTGTGAACATCTAAGGCGATCAAAGGAAAATTTGCACGCACATGTCTGGAAGGATGTGGAGCTCCTACAGATCAACCCTCGACTTGCGAAAGCCCGTTGAGGAGGAGGCGCACCCATGCGAATGAAGTGAAATTAATCGTGTGACAAAATGCGCTCCTGTTTGTCTTCAGTGGGAATTGATCTAAGCGGATGACCCGGTGCTGATAGGCTTGAAGACAAAGTAGTCTTCTTGGAAAATGTGCTTGGCTTCAAAGGGTATGAAGTAAGGATGTTGCTCTTTCTGATATCTCCCATGATATTGACGGTGCCTCAACCTCACCATCAAGATCCTCAGGCCCTTACCCATTGCATCAATTCGCATCAATTGATTTGGTTCCTTGTTGAAATATACAAATGGAATTCTCACAAAACCAAATGTCAAACGTTGTAAAGTATGTCTTGACGTACTTCATGTTTTGCTTTCGTAAAAACAAGTTGTACATTATGTACATCCATTGGTCAGACATGACATTGATGACGCATGTGATTTAATACTAATTACAAAGCAGTTCAGACATTAGATGAAATAACTTGGTCCAAGTTTATCTGTATTGACTGAAAAAATATGTCTGATGGTGATGATGCTTCTAAACGTGTCCCGTATTACAAGCATTCCATCACCCTACTACGTCATTTATTTATTCAACAATAAACGTAGTTAAAATCCACGAGTACCACTGTGTTCATTGTTTAAACTTCGGTGTTAGGTTTTACTAAAATATGTTGGTCTGCTCGAGGGCGATGATAAGGGACAATTGTCGATAATGTCGGAAAGTTATACAATTCTTTAGCTCAATGTTGAATTATTTCATTGTACACAAGCGAGGTTAATTGGAAGACGCAGCAGAGAGGACATCTATCTCACACTGTCCTTAGGCGCTCATTATTCCGTGTCAGAATGGAAGAGTACATGTCTTTCTTCAAAAGACGCGATAATTCTGTTGCTTCAAGCTACGCAAACTAGCGATTTCAGACAAGCCATTCAAGCATAACTCTAGTCTCTCAGTTTTGAGAACTGCAATGTACCGGTATGCATATTTAGCTATGAAACCTTCGAGTTATGAACCACATCTTCTGAGAAAACCAATTCACATCTTCAATCGCGTTGATGCGGATGCAACCTGTGCACCTGAGCTACAAAGCTTCTCTACAGGTCTTGAAACACATCTTATTCGATCAATTAACGGATAAGGTCTTTCTCCCTACTTCATCAGCGTGCTTACTGTATACAGCTGCCGGTTCAAAGTTCGCTTCTCATATTTTCAGATCTTAACTTAAATAGATGCTGAAATAAAATGTGTTCTTAAAAATCTTCATCATCGCTTTATCGTTTCAGGCATATCGTCAGGATAAATCCGAGCGCATACGAGATTTGAAGACAATTGAGATCCACCGGACTCAAAACAAGCACACACAGATACTGGATATGTTGAGCTTGGCGGTCAGTGTCGATCATGTCATCTATCCTAGTTTCGGATCAACAGAATTCTTTGAATACCAACTACGAAATCCTTATAACGTAGAGCATACAATCACAATTCAGGTACGTTGGCAATCCCGTATCGTTAAGCTTATCAAGAGATTCACGAATCTGTATTTTATATGGAGATTTCATTTTTTATCGATGCATCAGCAAGAGATTTGCTCACTCAGCTCTACTTTCTCCTTTCAACCTCTTCCTCCTCCGTTGGGGTTTGGGCGATGTGAGACTCCTATAACGAACATGCCTGCCTCCGCATCACTCGCAGATAGTCTTACATACATTCTTTGATGACGTAGCCATGTATTAGACTTCCACAGGTTGGGAATCTTCAGTTATCACTAGGGCGGTTTTTTATTGACCTAAAAAATTACGAATTTTGACTTTATTTTCAAGTAAATTTTTACCTAAAATTTTGACAAGTGTAAAATTTTGACCCAATCTTTTGACCTAATTCAGTTTTGTTTAACCAAAGAAAGCATCATTTCAGACTCATAAGAAAACGTTGCTTGTTTTAATTAAAGAAACACATCTTATTATTGAGTCCACAAATACTTTACAAAGTTCTTCACGAAAAGAAGGAATGCCTCTTAAACAACGAGTTAATTGTTACTGGCGTTGTAATTCATTATCACGCATAGTACCAGTTTAATTGGTTCCTTCTTATCTTCACATTTCACATGGTCGCACCACAGCAGCCTTCGCCCTCACTAGCCCATTAATGATCAGCGCTAAATTTGCAGGCGTTCTATGCATCGCACAAGGTCGGAAGTGGCACCACTAGAACCGTGTTGATTTCCTTTTTAATTTGGTCACTTATTTGGGCGCCCTCAGTATAACGTTACTCCGCAAATAATCATAATAAGATGACTTTAAGATATTCCTCGTAAAAGCAAAAGTCTTGAAGTTCAAGGATTACCTATATCTACGCTGTTTTGTGGTGGCAATACGACAATGAATTAATGAATGCAGATATTCATCAGCTACTGAGATAGATGACCATTGAATAATTATTCTACCTTTGATCTGAGATGAAACTTGTTGAACTGAGAATGTCTGATTGATCTGAGATATCGCACGCTTAATTTTAAATGTCTTACTAATGATTTGGAAAAGATGCAGAAATATTCCTGTGATGTCTTTATGTGTTGACTTACGCTTCCATGGTGGGTATAGCCAGAAAATTCGATATTCGGTCACCGAAGAAACATTGACACTACAAAATTAAACGTCATCTTTTCTCTACAGCACTCCACATGATCAACTTTGATAAGCAGTTTCTCAGATTTCTTTCCTACATTGCTTTGTCCTTGCATTCCTTACATGTATACACACTTCTTGCATAGTCCCTTTTATTAATTCCTTAGGCTTCTATGTTTATGAGCAAGCTGCCACTGATAAGACGTATGCCCTCGTTCGTTGTACTTCAAGCAACTTGACCTTTGTTGCTAAATGTACTAAGTTAAATGAATCCAAATAGAAATACAGAAGAGAATTTCTAGATTATTCATGGAGGACCACACCTTCCTCTCCCCGTAGCGACTTCCATGGATCTTCCATGTCTACCAGCTGCTCAATAACCATTTCAATAGTTAATATTGTGATAAAAAAAGATTTTTTTTGTTGATTTTAACTGAAATTTCTGACAAATTCACTTTAGTTCGTTATTCTCTTGTTATTTCATAACAGATTATCCTAAAAAGGTAATAATACACGCCCATCTTTATTCTCGCAACAGATGGAAACAATGAAATTTTGTTCTCGAGGCACGATGAACTTTAGACACAGATGATTTTTTCAGTCAATGTCAAATTTAGAATTCATTCTGAAGATTAATGCACGAAAACTTTGCCCCTTTTCTGGCAATTTTCTAATTCTTTTTCTTCAGGTTGATGACAACAATGACTGCCTTCAACTGGTGAATGACGCAATTGAGTTGAGAACGCTCAAGTTGGCTTATGGAATCACAACTCCTATTGAAACCGATCTCATCTCTATTGATCCTGATACAGGTCGAGGAACAATATTTGTTCGGCCAAAGGAGACTGTGTTAGTCCCGTTCAAATATGTTGACAAAATGGCTGATACCAATCTGCCTTCATCTGAAGTAAGCGATGATTTGAATAAAAATGAAGTCATGCTCATAAGTTTCTCCGGCTCATACATGCAGTATTTGGACTTGAACGATGTTGACATGGTCAGGCTTTGATGGAGCGTTGTTACACACTTAGTGTAGCCGAATAAGCGTCTTGAAGAAGCCTCAGCTATTTTACCAACCAACAGGTGGCAACTTGCCACTTTATGACAGATTGTATTTATTAATCTTAATTATAGATTATTATTATATTACTATAATTTAAAATAAATATATTTTAAATTATTGTAATATTATTATAATATAATGATAGATACTTGTATTACAGAATTGCATTCTTATTATACTATAAGAAAAAATTATTTTTGTTCATATTGCCCCTGAATTTGACTTTTTTATAATCAGAAATGAAACAGTAGATTTTCTGACTTATTATGATGTTGTATCCGTGTAAATTCAAATATTATCATTTCAATGATTCATATTCACCAAGACTATTTACATTTTTAAATATTTTTAATCTATTCTGTATGTAATCCAATTACAAATCAGTTTGTATGATTTACCAAAAATTATGCTGATATACGCTACATCCATCGTCGTTTCTTAAATTCTCATACGATGATGAAAGTCATCCCAGTAGCCATTTATAATAGAATATAATGCTTACTAATTTAAATTATTAGTTAAAGTAGTCCTAATGAGGACTGA
This sequence comes from Prostheceraeus crozeri, assembly GCA_907163375.1. Classification (NCBI taxonomy): domain Eukaryota; kingdom Metazoa; phylum Platyhelminthes; order Polycladida; family Euryleptidae; genus Prostheceraeus; species Prostheceraeus crozeri. The sequence goes on from CAJQUW010001186.1 coordinate 274,977, forward strand.
TGGCGTTCTCCAATCCGCAAGTGTACAAAGGCAATGCTACTGCAACCATTGGATTAATCAGTTCTTAAAAGAACTCAATATAGCTTTCTCGTGGCAACGAATTAAAATTGATCAGCTTTGGCCCAATATCTGGTAAAAATGGAGATCTTAAGACTTGTACTAATACCATAGATTCCAAACACTGCCGTATGCACGTTCAAAACAGACGTCACCGACTACAGATGCTGATAGTGGAAATAGATTGGAAACAGAATTGCTGAATGTTTGATATCAGGTGAACGCAAAGAGTTTCACGGCTATAATCGACGATGATATATATTACTATTATCCGTGGGTCTGTGGTCAAACAGTCTCGAGAAACTCAGCTATTTGCGATAAGTGAAAAAGGATAGATTGAATTACCATACAAAAGATGTGCGTCTCACAGAATTCGAGCTCACCGCTACCCAGCTTATCTAGACCTGTTGCTGTGGCCAACAGAACCGCGGGCAGAGCCAAGGTTTCAAATACTCAGCGAGTATTCCGCAATTCTTGCGTAAGTTTTATGTAATCAGTGTGTTGCAATGTATAGTTATTAGGTATGAATGTGCGGGCAGCAATGATAGAATTCCAAGGAAGGGCGCGTAGCGGCGGCGTGACTTCTATCTTGCTGCTGCATTTTCATACCTAATAAACGGTATTTGTTTCATCTCTGTGTTCAAGATCTTGTTTGTCAAGATTTAGTTCAAGATAATGATTAATTGGATTGCTGCCGCGGATAAAAATTCATGTAGATATCTTGAACATAGGATGTAACAATGACGATGGTCATCACGTTGCATGCACGCATCTGCATAATCAAGCACCCTCAAGTCCAAGTATAAAGACGCCCATGATAGAGACTTGGAAAATTGTGAAAACACAAACGTGAAGCGCTTGGATCTTCAGAAGTCATGAAAGAAGTGCATAATGTTTGATTTGAAGATTGTGAATTTGCTGATTTCTTCTTTGAATGAGAAATGCTGTCACTTAGCAGATTTTAATGAAGCACACATTATCTTGATGTTTTCATGACATTGTTCTATTATCCTCTGCAAAAACTTAATGCAATGATACAACTTTATTCTTTCTTGCTTTTGTTTTGGATGTGTCCCATGAAAACCATCTCCATGGCATCAATAGTGTGATAATTCTATTAATAGTGATAAGATCCATTATTAGTCCTTTTCTCAATATAAGTTTTGATTAAATTTACATCAATATTCAGCATTCTTCCATTAGGTCATCGAGTACGGCGCCATTGAATTGTTATATTCCTTGGGAAAAGAGTGAAAATGTGCCCTTATATCTCTTGACTTCCGGTAGAAGATTCTAATTTTGTCGTCTATTGTTTCCTGTGGAGCAAGGAGATTCATTGAGTTAGGATAATGGACCAAGGCATTGATAAACCGGAAAAGAAGAGCCTGAGAAGTGCAACTTGCATTTTCCATGTGAAAATGAGCGATGCGTTCATCTCCGGATGGATTTTGTCAGTGATTGATAGAGGAAGTGGAGGTGTTCGAGTCCACTTAATTTTCATTCGTAGACCAAGTATCAACAAAAACTAGAAATGAACATTTCCTCTGCATTTATGTGGTGAAGAACTCTCAATGAAGAACTTATAAATTAATGACTGACATTGGCAAGCTTTTCACCTCTTAATTGGGTTGAATGACCAGTTGATTGAAAGCTGTTACTGATACATCTGATCTTAATTGCAATCTTGCAATAGATTTGTCTTTCGCTAGTGGACATTAACCCTTTCACTGCCGGACGTTCCCCACGGTTTTTTTACGGTGTTTCCCAATGACGGCAATTTTCGGGAATTTTCTGTTTTCGATTAACAAATAATAAGTATTTTTAAATTGATTATACTAGTATAAAAACATGATTTTTCCTAATAATTTCACAATTAATCTCCATTTAAATGCCTCATTAAGTTTCTAGAATGTAGATAAAATTACAGTTTCCTCATATTTTGAACTTTTGTTGTCGAAGACTAATGTTACTCTTTCATGAAATTGACCAAACGACGGGAGATCATAATGATTTTCAACAAAAAGAGTGCAGGAAAGACTCCCCAAAGGTTACAGTCGTCGATGTATTGAAATTAAATTAGTACACGACAGATCTTTGGCGTCCAGCGCCTTCGGTGGTCGATCTTACTATAAAATACTTTTCATTTCAACTTTATATCAAATGCACTACATCTACATAAATCAATAAGTAAACGCACATTTTTCATCAATTCTGGCTAGTAGTCAACGTCACTGTTGCTCTGCTGCTGTTCATCTGCTGGTAGATCTCTGGGTATGATGCAGATAGAAGCAATCAGATGTACACATAGGCAAATTTCTACCTCTGCAATCTTTGCAATTCAAGCATCCGAATCTTGACTGCTTCCTTTTTGGTCAGCTTTCCGAATAACTGCAAACATTGCAATCTGGTTTGGATTTGGGATCTTGAAACTTCATAGGGAAGTGTTTTTCCGTCATTCTGCATACTGATGCAGCTTGTAAAAAGCTTCGTCGAAGATTCATATTTTACGTCAGCTTAAGCCTTTTTTAAATCATCTACAACTGTGCGACATATATCGTCATTGCATCCGATCAATTTTTGCATACTGCGCGCCGCTTTTTGTAAACCTTACACAGCGTGATGTCAATAAATTGGAAGACATTCAGTCACATTGCCATAGAGTGACATGTGGCTCATCGAAATGTCAATGCTCTGCATTTGTTCCGCTGGAATATAGACGATTCAATGTTTCCGCATGTTCTGTGACTTGGTTGAAAATCGCTTCCACCCTCTCCACCATCTAGCCCCCCACGGCATGCCACGTTCCGGAAAAATTTTCATCCCGTTGTGTCGAACTGTTCGTCATAGCAAAAGCTTCATCCTGACTATGTCCAGACTCTCTAATAGTGGGTTTAAAATTTGAATTTAGCCGTGTATTCGGTGTGTGACTTAAAGCTTGCTGCCACGACCTACTGATTACTGATGCGACTTAATTGCTGTTTCATTTTGTTATGCTTTCCCTTTGACTTTGTAATATCTTGATCTGTTATTGAGTCTAGCCTCACTATTCTCAATATTGGGGCTTTGAAATAAAACGATGTTATTATTCTTTGTGGGAGGATGATTGTTCGATTTATTATCTTTGAAGCGAATGACATAGGGTCACGCGAATGAGATTAGGGCCACTTTGCTTTTTGTAATTAACACTCCATACACGAAGAGTACTGTCGAAGCTCCTCAAATGTCTCCATTCAGCATCATCAGCATCACCAGCCGACGCTGTTGATGAACCTTGATCAATGATAGAGACAAAGACAGAGTCTTGAACACGTTACTTAATTCCGAATCAGAGTCAGCATTTATTATTTCAGACGTCTGAATTGCAGCAAGCCGTTGTCTTGAGACTAGCCAAAATGAAAGTTTGATTCGATCAGACTTGTACAATCTACAAGAGAAGTAATCGATCACTGAATGCAGGCCTCCCACTCAGCCTAAATGAGCTCATTAAACATGAAGAGTATGAACTTTTGATTCCTCCTCGTGTAGTCGATTCCGGTTGTGATGCGTTAAGGAACCGCAACTGAAGTCCCTGTTCACAGCTCACAGCAGAATATTCGGAGCTACAAAATAAAAGGAATAAATTCCTTGCTATCTCAATTATCTTCATAAACATTCTACTGTATATATAGGCCTGAACTTAGGGATGTGCTGTATTGACTAGCAAGTGATTATTTCGTCGTTCTCTACATTAGCTCTCTGCAAGATGCAATCTGAACTGAATAGTGTATGGATATTCGAATGCGCTCTTGCGTGACTGCTGACCAGCGCACCAGTTCAAAGTTTGAACTTTAAACTCCTTTTATCTTCTTTTATCAAAATACGTACACTGCACAGCTGCACGCTACGGCCGTTGAATCCGCTGACTGACGGACTTGATGTGAATTATTGCTTTATCTCGATCGCCGACTGCTTAAAATAAGTGTCATGAAGATAATTACAAGCGAGGTGTTTTCATTCGACCAACTTACTCATTTGAAAAATTGTCTAGTGATCACACCTGCTGTGGAAAGAGGGTTTTCAATAATATTAAAGAAGATTCTCGCCAGCAACCAAACAACTTCCCTGCGAGATGCTAAGATTACGTAATTCAATTCTTCAATATCTTAGTTTTAGTTCAATAGAAAATCTCTCTGGTGATGATTTACAAAGACTTTGGTAGTTTGCAAAATAATATAGGAAACTTGAATTAGCTGAAGTTTTTGCTCTGCACCGTATTTTCAGCTGTAGGGTAAGGTGCAGGTATGCTATTTCAATCCTTCTGCTTATGAAAATGAGTAATATTCGCTGACTCGTTTTACTTTCAAGATTGTGTATCATCATGCAAAATGCTACGAAATTAGAAAGGTTGAGTAGATGATTTAAGAACTTTGGCCACTTTTTCTCTGAGATGCATTTCGTGATAAGCTCATTGTCTATAACAGATTTTGCTAGTCTTTTTCTCGTAGATTCCAATTGACTGAATCTATTTCTCTGTACACGTAAAAACCTTTTTATGATGTTGAGAGATCGACATTTTATGATTAAATTAAGCACCATAAAATCACGACGTTTCGGAATTCTGCTGATTCCATTCTCAAGTGACACATTACAAAGACGCAAATTTATTTAGTCATTAGTTAAATACAAGACATGCAAGTCTTAAAACAATACAGCTCAGTTCACCAGACACGATTAAATTGTAATTTCACATGTCATCTTTGCGATTTAGTGTGGGCTTCAATAATCTGATAAACATGAGAATGTTCTGTGACATTTTGCCAGAATTGTGAACACTTCTTCGTCGCATGTTAGACCATCAGGGTGAGATATTTTGTGCTTTGCAATGGAAGAAGTCGTATATCTATGCTCACGTATGCGGGTCTTTAGTTACCGGCTTGTTTGTCCAACATATGCCGCATGACATAGACGACATTGAACTTGGTAGACAATCCGTGAACAGCATAGAAATAAACTGTTTATCTGAAGTTCGCTAGAATGGAAATTGACTCAAGGTCGCGGCACACTCGGGGGAACTAAGTTGGGGCATGAAGAACCAATTAAAGGCTTCGATTTGCTCATGTGACTGATTCTAGCCCAATGATACAGACGTTGGCAGGTGCATCTAAGTGAAAATGCGTGCGATTTATGTGCCGTTATTGTGCATTGCATGAAACTTAATTTCCATTCTAGAGGTTTTATTGTTGTCAATTTCTGTGGTGAACAGGGAGAATGATCTGGTTGCTTCCTCCTTCGATTAATGACAATAGATTTCATCAAGTTATGAAAATCGCAAAGGGACTTGATTGACTGGAATTGGCCTAGATGGTCTTTTCTTAGTTTAGTAAAGTCAGACTTTTTCTTAGAAGCCACTTTGTTTCCGGGGTCTTACATTCCATTTCAAAGAATATGGATAAAAATCCGTCTGAAGCTCACGAGTAATTGCTCTTCAGTTACCTTATCCCGTACACAAACCGTCCAGTCAATCAAGCCCCTTCACGTTCAGCCCAAAGTTCAGTAGGGAAAAAGAGGAATAGAAATATGTGACATCCTGATCTACATCTTACCATCAGTAATAGTAATTGGCATGAATGGAAATATTACTTGACAAAATACACATACACGTATGCATACAAATGTGGAAAGGGAAGGTGATGTGAAAAAGGACTTAATGACTTAAGGTGAAATTTAAGTGAAGATCGAATCACTAAATGAAGAGGATTTTTATAGTAATTATATATATGTATGTCTACAGTAATATTTTTGTCAGATCAATTGCTATTGCTATTCCTCCTTTTCCCTAATGAACTTTGTTAGCATAGTCGTAAACGTTTTGCTTGATATCTTATCTACTCCCTTATTAATGTTAAATTGTGTCTCTTACGTCAATGTGAAATTTGAATTCATGACTTTTGCGTCTATGTTTAATTCCTTTTATCTGATAATGGCTGCCGAATAGTAACTGAAACTAATTATATTGTCAATTGAATTTTTATAACACTTAAACCTTCCTGTGGTTAGCCGCGCTGGTGATCCCGCGCTGGGGTTACACGGCGTAAGGGGTGCATCCTCAGGGTGGCGGACAGAGGAAGTCCTCTTCGGGGAATAGTGCCGAAAAATGCGGAATATGGCATCGCAGACCAAAGTAAGCTAGGACAGGGCTGACTCCAAGAATAAACCCGTGCAGACCCAATTCGCTGCCTCAGTAGACAATCAGCCTAGCAGAGGAAAATCTCCGATATAAAGTCACCTGTTGCCTTTGCAGGTTCTCTCATCCGTTGATAAGAACCGTTGGTTAGGTCGACCCGGAAAGTCAACAACAGATGCTGTCTTCATGCGTCAAATGCAAGAAAAGCACAGTCAGCGAAAGAAAAAGTTGTTTAATGTATTCGTAGACATGGAAAAAGCATTCGATAGGGTGCTTAGAAAGGTCATTGAGTGGTCTCTCAGACGACAGGGTGTACCAGAGGCTTTTGTGGTAGCCGTTAGGTCGCTGTATAAGGAGTCAGCAGCCAGTGTAAACACGGCAGTTGGAGCATTTAACAGCATCGACATCGCTGTCGGTGTACATCAGGGATCCATTCTTAGCCCTCTCCCTTTTGTCGGTGTTATGGAAGAGGTGACTAATGAACGCCGCAGTGAAGGTCCACGGGAAGTGCTGCACGCTAATGACGTCGTACTCACTGCCGAAGCATGAGCAGACGCCCTGTCCATGTTTCAAAGATGGAAATCTAGCTTTGAAAACAGAGGTCTCAAAATCAACATGGAAAAGACAAAAGTTCTAGTCACAGGAAAGAAGCAAACCGAGATGATGCGGAAGGGTAGATGGCCATTCTCATGTTGCGTGAAAGGGCGATTCTGCGCTCGCCCTGCAATAGTTGGTGCTACTTCAGATGCTCCAGGTTAGCTTCAATCAGAGTGTTGATCTCTTTTATATGTCCAAAAAAATGTAGCCAAGATTAAGTAAACACAAAAGAAGATGACGACTCGCTTGCGGTGAATGAATGTATTGCACAAGAGTTTCGGCAGTTCTGCTATCTTGGAGACATACGTGACAGGGATGCTGGTGTCGAGATAGCCGTGAGACCTCGCATTGCGACTACTTGGTAAAAATGGAAGGAACTTTGCCAATCTCTTAACGAACAGAGGAATCCCATTAAAATGCCGAGGGCAAGTCTACCAATCATGCTTAAGATCTGTTCTGCTGTATGGTTCGGAAACATGGCCTCTGACAAACAAATTGATGAGCACCTTGAGAACATGTGGCCTAACGATGCTCCGCTTCATAGCAGGTGTGGAGAGACAGGATCTCAAATGATGAAGTGTCAAAACGGTGTGGTCTGAGGGACTTAGAGGTGACGATCCGCAGAAGTAGACTCCTCTGGTTTGGACATGTGAAGAGAGTGGACAATATCGTGAAAGAAGTTGAAGAGATGGAAGTAGGCGGTCGCCGATCAGCGGGGAGACCGAAGAAGTCATGGAGGAGCTGCATCAAAGAAGATCTCAAGAAGCTCAAAATCAGTGAAGATCTTACCTTGGATCGAAACAGCTGGAGACGAGCCATCAACCGTCCAACTGCCAGGGAATTCAAGGATGCTAAACGAGGAGTGAGTGAATGAGTATGGTCAAACCTGTGGTCTCCTTGGCATTCTTTCTGTCCAGAGGTCGAGCCCCGAACGTGTCATCGGAAGTCGTCAGGAAGGCATCCGGACTAAAAGATCACAACTCTCCGGTAAAAAGTCTGATTATATCAGCATCGTCCAAGTACCCAGTGCGGCGGGGAAGCAGTGACGCTAAACTATAATTTTTCACAATATTCAAACCTTGGGTCTTCCTCAACTATTAAAAATGAAGGACTAGCCAAGACATATTCAGTCGTTAGGCGAGTTCCGCATTTAATTTTCTTCATGAACGTAGATGAGACGCTAAGTGCATGCAGTTGATCCAGTAGATGGTGTATTTTATATGTTTTATTTTTGTAACCTTCTAGTGCTCGTTATATTCTAATAATTTTCCGAAGCGGTTGTAGCACTATACGAATATTGTGGCTGTTCACCGGTTCACCGGTTACACTTTCTCTGAACCGGTTAAAATTGGTTGCGACGTTTGATTTGATTCATCTTTTATAATGAAATTGTCGATAATTGTGATCATTAATGAAAATTGTCGATAAACCTTGACAACCAAATAATTACCGGGAATCCTCAATTAGTCGATTTTAACCGGTTAATTGGTTAAAAATATAATCGGCTGACCGATTACAAAAATATTAACCGGTCCTAGCATTGATTCCTAGATAATATGTTGTAATTGATACAATAACTACTTTCAAAGATTCCATAAAGTTGCTAGAAATATGCAATAATATATAAATTTGAATGTCGGGATGGAATTGGACTATCAAGTCGTTATTTTCATGTCTAAAGCTGTCCTTGGCGGTGTCTGTTGATCAACGTTTTAGCACCGAACTTTAAATTGTTAAATGACAGATAAATAATGCAGCATCATTAACGTTTACTCTCAAAACGTCAAAGAGTGACTATACTTTGACGTGTTGTTAGTTTCAATTGTTGACGCGCAATGAAGTTCCTTTTGAAGCTGTCAAATGAGTCAGAATAATGAGTTTGCCGATCAATTCAATTGAGAGAAAAGAAATTAAAAGTGACGTGCATTACTCAAGTTGTTTGACGTGAACTTCACATATAAGGATTTTTTGAAAATGCTAGATACTGTTTTTGTCATTGGTAGAGAATAATTAATGTTACGAAACAATTGAAAATTTAGTATTATTACTGCAAACCAACTGCCGGAAACTGATCTTTAACACGAAGAAATCCAACGCGTTTGACGATTGGAATCTACATGCAAATAATAATCAAATTTAATGCAAATTAAAGTCTTAACAAGATATATAAATGCTGTATATTGCTAATTTGCTGCATATTCGGCTTTTGTCCGTGGAATATTCTGCAACTTATGTCTATATTTAAATATTTAAGAGCTGTAACTTATTAAGGGATCTAAATTTGTTGAGTTTTGTCATCATTTGTTTGTAGTTGAAATGGAATAGCTGTTTTCTCCATTTTTTATTCAACATTTCAGTATTCGGTGCCTCTGCGATTTTGAAAGGCAATCTGAACCACTTAGGTGCAAAGTTGAAGTATACACAACATTGCAAAAAAATTGTATGCACATGACAGATGATCGATTTAAAATGTTTTAGTATCAAATTGATTTAAGGAGTTGAACCGTGAACCGTGGATTAAGGAGGATTGACCGTGATATTCGATTATTTCATGCGTAAAATACAGATGATTCGATTTCTTTGGCTTGATTCGTTGCGGTGGGGGTTCCTGCATCGCGTATTTTGATATAGATATCTATGCTCTAAGAAATAGATTTTTTTATCTGAAGTTGATTAGAATAGAAATTGACTCAAGGTCGCGGCACAGCCTGGGGAACTAAGTTGAGACATGCACCACCAATTAAAAGCTAAGAATAACACATGTTACTGATTCTAACATAATGATGCTGTCGTTGACAAGTGTATCTAAGTGAAAATGCGTGCGATTTATGTGCCACTATTGTGTATAGCAAAATGCTCAACTTCCATTCTAGAGGTTTTATTGTTATCAATTTCTCTGTCCATGCTACGTTCAGAGGCATGGAGTGTCTAGTCGAGAGAAAAGAAGTTCATGATTTGATCAAAGAAATTTTGCATTGGTCTCAGCGAATTTCCAGAAACTGTATTTTAATAATTCCTTAAATGCCTATTTGATTTGTACGTATGAAATTCATCGTGTGCTTGCTCATTTATTCATGTTTTACATTTAAAGTTAGTTCGTATGCAAAGTACGATAAAAATGTTAACAAACTTCTTAATTCTGAACAGGGACCTCTTGATAGACGTCGACAAGCCATGATGAAATCCTTAGCAGAGTCACAGGCAACACCCGAAGAAAGAACAGTGAAGGTAAAGTTAATTACTTTGTAAAAGTATATGTCGCGACTTATTCATTGAAAATTCTCATCGTTTTCCAGGTGCATTTTGTTACCAGCAACAAAAACTATCCTATCGCTAAATTAAATCTGCGCATAGCTCCTCAACCTCCAATTATTGATCAAACATTCCGTTTTCATCAACCTGAGCACAGCTTCTTCAAGAAAGCCGTTCGGCTACCTCCTTTCCAACTTCCTCTGCAGCCTGCCAACACCGCTGATCAAATCTATGCCCGGTGTTCTGAGTCAAATGCTATTTGTGAAACTAGAGCCACCGCTCCTGGTGAACCTTTCGATGTCTTCATCAAAGTAAGTACATCATCATGGTTTTGACACGGTGCCTGGTTACTTACAAGTGGGGGAGAGATGAGTAATAAAAGGATTTCAGATTCAGTAACGATAATTCAAGGTTCAATTGCAACAAAGTCATGCGCAGATGGGTGCAGCTTCAGCTAATAGCGTAACTTAATAGTGTTGGCAACCAAGGCAATTGCTGCACTCATCAGTGGGTGAAATTATTTATTTTCATAATATTATTTGAGCTATTTTTCAAAGTCATCATTTTGCACGTTGTCAATATTTTCGTGGCCTTTGTTATTAACCTTGAGGCGTACTCCGCATTAAAAAGTACAGATTCGGTTCTGCATTGGATGAATTTCGGCCTCTGACTATAACTTGAAACGATAATTCTAAATCCTCGCAGTTACAGCCCAATTTACAATTTCTGTGCGCATTCCATGAACATCTCACCCCCTCCTCAGAGATCATTCGTTGATGGGAAGTAGAAATTGAACGTCACACGTCTGAATAACGTTGCGATAGTGATGTTCGATAGCGATTTACTGCTATCAGTTATCAACAATAAAATGAATATCTCTATGGAGATCCTGTGGGAGCTCCCACACATCGCATTAATGCATTATTAGTTTATACAAAACAATGAAGCATTTTCGTATAGCCTAGTACAGAATTGATACGAATCATGAATGTTGTCAAATATAGTAGGTCCTTGTGATGGCATATCTCCATCTTACAAGTGCATACATTTATTGATAGCAATATGAATGCCTGATTTACCTTCAATGCACACAGCCGTAGTACTACCAATGAAAATAACCCGGTAACTATTGCACTCGGTTACAGTCTACAGTACACAATGTAGAATTGGTGCTGTTTTGTAAACTTAACAAGCCTAGTGGTCAATTGATACATGATTATGCTAGTTACAAGATAGATGGAAAAAACCTTAAACACAGTACCTACAACATTGTTCGATATTATGTTCAAAAAAAGGCAAAGGAGTGAAAATTGGGAAATAAAGACATTATTATAAGTACTTTCTATTCCTCCATTCGTTGTGCTTCCAGGTTCCATGTGGAGCTTCACCTGAAAGCAAGCGATTCTTGGTGGCAATCTATTTAGATCGCTATCTTCTACGACCTGCACAAATCTGGCAATTCTTCGTACATGCACAACAGCGAGTGGATGCAGTAAGTTACTAAAGTCCATATGATGCTAAAGTTGTTGACATATTTCATGTACATTTTGATATTTCTGAGAAATCTGTAATGGTCGTTAAGAGATTGAATTTATTCTGAAGTCGAATTAGCGCCCATGCCAAACGTTCGTCGCATCTGTTCCCTCAAATAGGTCAGATGTTCATGTTGCTTATGTGTGTAATGATGACATTTTTCCGCAAATGAATGTTGTTATTGACCAACATGGCATGATGTACGAGCATCTAGATGTTGCGCAATCATATTTTGCGCGCTACGAAATATCTACATGACATTCCTGAATAGTTTCAACTTCTATGGCGATGAAAGTCGCGAGCCATCTCTTTTCAAGGGATCCAGAAGATAGAAAAGATATAAGGAAACCGACTGAGATTTTCAGATCGGTTCGGTCCGGCGGCTGGATTGGCTGATCTGTCCGATAATTCGACATGATATCAGTAGATATAGCATTAGCTGCTAGTTTGATAGCATATGAAAGCGAGCATGGAAAATTGGATTTATGTTAAAGAAGAGCCCTTGCATGATCACATATTTACATTGTGCTACCTTATTTATGCATTTGTAATAGTTAAATGTAACATTAGTAAATATGATTAGAAAATGTATCTTGATTGAACTCAAAGTCTAAAGAATATTATAAGAAATGAAAGTTGATACAATTCACAAGATTTTTACATTATAGATTTGTAGTCTGCAACTTCACATTAAAGTGATAACCAAGTTTCTGTAAAGGTTGTCGAAGCCGTAATTTCAATCATCGAGTTCTATAAAACAAGTGAATTATTGTAACTGGTGGAGATGCTCATTGATTTCGTTTGTAGATCCTATGATGCAATCGACGGACGTGCATATTCCATTTTTCAGCGATCTACTGAAACCACCTATGTTTTGTCATGAATCTAACAGACCGTAGTTACGGCCAAAATATTAGAAAAACTACATTATTGAAAAAATATTACAATTATTCAATGAATTTTCTGAGTTATTCTGAGTTATCCAATGAAACCCTTAATCCTTGTAGATTGCGACCGAAGGACAGACTACTCGCATCAGTCTTCTCCTGCGAGGCACTCACAGCACACGACAGGTTCGTGTGTACACCAGTCATCCAAAGGAGGCCGCTGTAGAACCATCCCAGCCATTCGTACTTGCTGCAAACGCTGTACATGAGTTGCATGTGGGTCTGAGACCCTTGAGAAGTCACGCTGCACGCATCTTCCACATCCATGTGGTCGATGTGGAATATCATCAAATGATTCGAGCATGGCTGTTATGTGTACAATGCCGTCCTCCAGAGATCACCAAAGCCTTCGAGTTACAGCTACCAGTCGGTGGTGGTCAAGGTTCGAACAAACGCATTTCTTACACCAATCCGTACCCACATAGAAAATCGTTCACACTAGTTTCTAGTCGCCCAGAACTATTACAATTTAAGGTAAGTTAAAAACAGGCATCTGAACAAATCTTGGCATTTGTCTTGGTGACTTTAACTTATGAATCTATTAAGTGTAATTCAATTGCTCTGCTCGCATTCAAATCAATTCCCTATATTGACGTCAGTAGCATTTGAAAAAATGTGTGAAATGTAAAAATGCTTCTGACAAAAATTAGATACCACCTGGACGGATAAGGAAAGCGTTAGAACAAACCATCCATGTGTGACGACTGAGCTGTGACGGATAAGAAGTTAGCCATTCCCCCTTGAAGGGTGCCTCCAAGGCGTTGCATTAGCCGTTGTAAAGAGTTCGTCGGAGAGTCTTCAGGAAACATACTGATGATGATGACGCATGCGCACGCCTCATCTCTCCAACCCCTTTATACTTCCAACAGAATTTGTTCTTTCACCGCTTGTGCTTGTTGACTGTGCTGCAAAAACTACATAGCCGAAGGAATCGAAATTGAACATATTTTTGAGCAAACTTATCAAGGATAATGAAGATGACCACGATGTTGTTTGCTCCCATCTTATTTCAGTTTCATAACGAATTTGTCTGTTGCATATAATGTTTGTGTACGTCGAACTGTGAACGGGATCACGCCACTACTACCAGCTGGAACCGACGACCATGCTACCCGGACCTCCTGAGAAACCATTGAATTGGGACAGATTTTCCTCCCTGGTGGGAGGCGGTTCCACCTCGCCTGGTCCCATCATCGGCTGGCAAATCAGAATCATCAATATCAAAGTATTTATTGTAGAGACTGCACGTGTAACTAGCCGTTTTTGTTCAGCATCATGACGTCGATGCCAGCAGATTACACATGCTTTCGGTGCATTAGGATATCTGATATCGTCTATTTCGTATACGTCCTCCCGAAGACTCTCACATGAAGAATGATCGAAGACACAGGTATTCCGTTCCATTTGGTATAAACTTCAATGTGTACATAAAGCTCTTGAATATCTTGTTAAGTGCTTTTGTACGTTTCTTATTTTTCTTGGCTCCTTTCTAATCTTGTGATCTGCACTTTTGATTTTTCCTACGTTTTCCTTACCTCTGTTGTTCGAATAGGCGTTCATTTTACAGATATTTTCAATTTCAATACATTTCTACATTGAGAACGCACGCTTGCAATGCACTTAACATCGATGTTGGCGGAAATTCTCGGAAACGTATTTGATGATAAAGGATCTAACATAATTCAAATGCAAACTCATCTGCCTGAAAATCTTTATTGTGTGCATTATCTAAGCTGTCTGATTGTTGTCTACTGATCTACATACAATTAATTAATATCGAATACTACCTTACAGAAGGGTAAATTTCATGTCACTTGTGGTTTAGATTTGTCAAATTTCATATGCGAGTCGTAAGTTGGCATGTAAGTCATCTCCATTGCCTCAAAGGTATATATTTAGTATTTCATCTGCACACATGAAATGTCTATTATTCTGCATTCTGACTCTCTCCTCTCAAACAATTCAGATTAATACTGTCTAAGGTGAAGTATTCGAGCATAAGTCGGTCAGGCGCATCGGTGAATTCTCAACAGCGATTGTTTCAGATATTGAGCAATTGAACTTTCGTCAGCAAATCATGAATATTAAAGATAGAGCAAGATTGCGTTCATTTGTAGATTTTAGGTACTAGCGATAAGTAGTGATGCAAATGGAAAATTTTCCGTCAAAATTTTCCAGAAAATTTTGAAATTTATTTTTCGGTGATTGGCGTTTTTCCTTTGCTTTGGAGACTTATCATAGTCGTTTGAAAAGACTATGCACTATTCAAAGACCGAAAACTTCTCTATCATCCTTGTATGTTAACTTTTGGAACCTGCAACTGCACCTTTTCCATGTCTATTTCAGATCTTTCCAAATGAATTTCAGACATTAGATGGATTTCAGATTTCTGTAGCTGAATTTCAGATATCTGTCAGGATCACAACTTTGAAAAGATCTTAAATTCAACTGGAGATCTTCAATTCATCTGGATTATATCTGAAATTCATTTGGACAGATCTGAAATCGATTTGGAACTATCTGAACCATCTCAACTAGAAATGGAGGATGTGTATCCTCAACGAAGATATCGGACACTACGCCAGAAGATAGAAGCTATCATAGATATTCTTTTACTATTCACAGATATCTTTAGTTTCCAAATATCTCACGAGTTTACAGTCTTTATATCTTCCAATAGTCGCTCATGTATAATGCTGTGGTGGACTGTGTGCTTATGCTTCACATGTTCATCAACACATGGAGAATCTGTATCACTATGATCAACACTGCATAATAAAGATGAACTTTCAAGCTAACAATTAGCAAACCAAGATGAAGCATATTATTTTTGCTCCAGATCTTTCACATTGCATGACATTATGCCCCTATTGTAAAGCAAGATTCACGTTATTCCAAACGGTGTCTGTGTGATAATTAAAAATGCTAACAAATTAGCACAAGCCTTTGGTGGCAAAGGAATGTTAAAAAATCCGCGGACGGAACTCATGTATTGCTACGTCGCTTTAATCGAAATAATGATGAATTCAAGAATAACAAAAAAAGCAAACCTGCCAACTGTCCCGGATTTTCATCACTAGCGATTTTCATCACCCAATTTGAACAATTAAACCAGATTTCTTGCATGTTTTCGTATTCGTGTACCTAAGATGGCGTAGCACCTGAATATTTTGCTTGGATAATTTTCATAAATAAACAAATTTCAATATAGTGAGGCAGTTCTTGTAACCAACACATTTCAGAAAGAATAGAGTCGCCAATGTTGATTTATCAAAATATGTTGACATCGCGAGCGCTTTCGATGCCTCTAATCATGCGATACGGTCGAAGAAAAGTGACATCGCAGTGAAATGCGCACGCAGATAGATGCAATGAATTTTTATAAGTATTTATGTTTATTATTATACATTATGTATCTTGTGTATATAACAAAAAAAGCATACCTGCCAACAGTCCCCGATTTTGGAGCTGTCCCGGATGTCCCGGAAAAGTTAAAATGCTGTCCCGGATTTTGAATTTATTAACCTAAGATGAATTCTAGATTGTTTAAAAACGCATATTTCAAAAAATTTCTTAGTGGCATTGTCTTTTCACGCTGATGTCTTTTATTAATCATTATGTAGCCCGGATGTATTTCCTTCTATTGAGTTTAAAACGTTAGTAAGTGTTTTCCAAATTTGCATTTCAGTTTTTGCGACGAATGCTGTTAATAAAGTGGGATGTATCAATATATCAATATTTTTGACTGACAGGATGAGTGAGTCATGAATCAGTACACACTGCGATCGTAGCAATTGAATGGAGATGACTTAACTTTATGACACAAAAATAATGAAAATTAAGGATTAAAATTAGGATGCGTCCTATACGCAGGCATACAGTCTTTCCATCGCTTTTGGGGTCAAATATCCACTGCGTCCTATACATGGTATCGTCCTATATGCGGGTAGTTACGGTAATAAAAATTGTCCCGGATTTTCATGTTTCAAGGTTGGCAGGTCTGAAAATGTATGTATACTCGTATATATTCATTTATGTTTTTGTGTATGTGTATTCTATTTAGACTGAAACAGCTGATAACGAGGCATCAATCGTCCAACTCCGACAGAAAACGACGCTAAAATGACGAGAAAAAAGATTGAATTGCTAATATTGCTAGAGCCTTAATAAGGCATAAAAATATTCTGCATTGTCTGTCATCATTGTGATGTCCTTCTGCGACCTTCTTGACCTAATGAAAGAAAAGATGTTTCAAGTTTCACCTTTTATGTGACAGGTTCCAGTGATTTAGTGTTAGGCATGGTTTAACCCTCTCCTTTCATGGACGAAATATTTATCTCTTACAGATCCTTTCAGTCTGAGAGGTGTTACAAATATCTCATGGCTGACGATGTGATAGTAGGCCTGAAGAAAAAGTTAGTTCATGAACTTTAATGGAATTAAAGATGATTAAAGACGCTGACGAGTGCATTGTCTGAAGATCAGATGGAATTGATGGATGTATTTGAGTACATGCATTGTGTGAAATATAGAACATATTTAGAATTTGGAGGCTGCAAAGACAATAAGCATGAGTATTAATCGAAAGCGCTATGTGGAAGTCCGTTGCTTGATTCTCGAAGTAGTATGACCAGCTCAGGACAGGTGTAGGAACTTATTTGGATCTGCAATCTCCACGTTCGCGACTTGTGAGTTGTATCAACATTTTCAGTGATGATAAAAGCGATATTAACACTTCTGGGCGCAAGTATCACATCGCTTGCGAAACTCATTCAAATGCTCGTCCAAATTCTGGTGTTCGCGAGAAATTCAAATTTTATATGTGTTTTGCTCTTCAATATTTCAATCGAGATGGAAAGCAATTTATAGCCGATATGTGTTAACTTAATAGAAGCATTGCAAGCAAGCTTTATGTACAACTCTTCTTCCAGTCACAAGCTTTCACTGCATTTTGATTAAAATGTCTTGTATTGTGATGTAGGCATGCATGTAGAATGGTTTCATCTCCATAATTCTTCTAAATAGTCGATTCACAATGAGGCAGTACAAAATGTTAACTGCGCAGTATTTTAAAAGCGTACTGCAGATACACTTCTTGCCAAGCTGTAAAAATCATTCTTGATGAGATCACAGCTCTTAGATACTTTTCAACTGCTACTATGCTTGACATTTTGCGAATCCTTTATTTGATTGATATAGGAGGCTCATTGATCTTCATGTTGCATGGTATCGGATTCATAACCGCTTCATAAAACTTCAATTACGCTAAAAAGGATAATTTGCTTATCTCTTTGTTTTTTAACTTTCAATTTATTAACTCTATCTCTTCAGGGACTGAAGCTATATCAAAATCTAGGTTTGCAATGGTCACTTTGTCATTTCTTTCAAGAGGCCCTTTTTGAAGATATATGATTTTCTGATGTTCTAGGGAATCTTCGACCTTCGCTTGAGTATCAGTATTTGTGCAGTATATCAATTCTCTGGAACATCAACAACGGCGCGGTAGTATTCTCGCCCACTCTTTACATTCTCAGAAAAACCTGATAGATAAAAAGAGTAGTAAAAGATTGAAATAGTGAAAAATAAATATAAGTTTTTTGTCTATGTTCACCAATTATCAGGCTTGCCGTGGGAATTGATTTTGAATTCCCATTCCCATCCCATTCCCACAGGATTTTTGATGGGAATCCCATGGGAACTCCCATTCCCACGGGATTTTTCAGTATTTCCTATCAGAATTCCCATGGCTCATTACTCTTCCTATATACGGTTTATGGTTCTCTTCTTTCGGACTACAAGTCGATTAACGGATTTTCGTAATTGAACTGATGAGATTAAGCGCTTTTAATTGGATGAACCTATCTTTTGGATGAAAAAGTATTGGCATATCAATCTATCTTATTTTGTCATTTCCAAAAATTGCAAGTTTTTGCTAATTATCAAAAATACCTATCATTTTGTTTCAGGGATTAGTCAATCAATAAAGACGACTTCATCGAAATAGTCTTCGATTACATATAGGCCTATACCAATGGCGAATGCTCCGGGCATGCTAGGCATGCGGCGCATGCTCACAATTTGTGGCTTTAGAAGCACTTTTAACGCTGAGTAACTATTAATGCGATTCAAGATCAGACTGTAGCAAATCAGACCTTGTCAGCTCTGTCTATGAGAGCATGCGGAAAGGCAATTAGCCACTACACTGCTGCTGCTGCCGCTTGCACTGTAGAAATCTGTTACTGAAAATAGAATCGCATCGTTCCCTGTAACACTTGCATCGCTGCCGAAGGCATCTTCCCGGCATGCGCTCATCGAGAGAGCTGACTAGGAACTGACATGATCTGAATATGGATCAATGCCATCAACGCACGTTGCCTGACATCAGTGATGAATTCCCTCGCACACGTGAGCTGATGACCAATCACAAGGTGCCATGGGAATGACGACATTGTAGCTCCAACTTGATCGCATGGCCAGCTTAGAAACCGAGTGATGACATGTCTCGCGCGCACGCTTTCTCTCCTCAGAGGGTGTGAGAAATAAACATCTACTGCCATTCCTTCGTCGCTTAATTAAGTTTGTGTGAACAGTTACTTGTGTACGCCGACTCCCAAAACTAAAATGGCTGAAGATCAAATCGCGTCCTTGATTCAGACTCCGTAAGTAGGAGAGATATAGCCGAGAAAAATGACATCATTTCGAATGGAAGACCGAAGCCGGAACTACAAAACCTCACGCGCATTCACAGGGTGAAAAATAAAGAATTTGTAGGGCATTTTCATTCTTCCCAATATGATAATACATTTTGGTTGACTGGTTCAAGTGAGCTGAACATATTATTTTGTTGGCCATGCCTGTTGTTTTCAGGCGACCACAACACATGGTCTAAAACTGGGTTTGACAATCTCAATACGCTATCCATTTCTCTAACACGCCATGAAAAATCACTTAATCACATCAAGTGCTTTCTTCAATTAAACAGCTTCGGGAAAAACTATAGAATCGATCACCAACTTGATCAACAGAGGCGTATCAATGACATGATGCATAATGAAAAAGTTAAAAAAATCGCGAAATATTGACTCGCCTTATTGATGTCGTCTGCTCTATCGCCAAGCGTGACCTTCCTTTCCGAGGCCATGATGAAGCAAAAACTTCGGCCAATAAGGGTAATTATTTAGAGACTCTCGATTTGATAAGTCATTACGATGCAACATTGGCAACCCACTTGAACGAGTCAACCATTTTTAGAGGGACTTCGTCGGCTATTCAGAATGATTTGATCGAGGTGATCATTTCGTTATTAACTGATCACATCAAACAAGATTTAAAAAACTCAGAATTTGTGTCTCTCATTCTAGATGAAGCATCCGATATAGTTAATATGTCTCAGCTCTCAACTGTTGTACGATACGTTGATGAGAATTGTGAAGTTCAAGAAAGATTTCTTCATTTCACTGATATGAGTTCTGATCGGTCATCTGATGGACTACTACAACACGTGAAGCAATTGTTGATGAACTTCCACATGGAAGGTGAACTTGTTGCCCAAACCTATGATGGTGCTGCCGTGATGGCTGGCCACCAAAACGGATTAAATAAAAAGCAGGTCAGAGATGTTGAGCCAAGTGCAATATTTGTACATTGTTACAGCCATCAACTGAATTTGACACTTCAACAATCAGCCAAATTGATCCCTAAATGTACATTATTTTTCCAAACCCTGTCTTCGATGGCTTCCTTCTTTTCCCGATCGCCTTTAAGGACTGACGCTCTTCAAGATTTTGTTCAAAAAAGATTGCCTCGAGCTGCTCCAACTAGATGGAACTTCACCTCAAGACTGGTAAACACTGTTATGGAAAATTATGAAAATTTGAGGGCATTTTTTCAGCATGTATTGGAAAATTCCCAAAACTGGGAAGATGATTGCATTGAAAGATGTCTTGGATATATTGCTTTTCTTGATAAGTTCCAGACTCGCTTTTTGATAACCGTATTTTCTCGTATTTTTTCACTGACAGATACATTATTTGAAATTTTGCAATCAAAATGTATGGATATCTTGTATTGTTGACAAAAGATCCAGGAATTGATAAAAAATGTCAAAAAAATTAAAGAGAGTGATTTCGAACTTATTTTTCAAGAATCCTTTGTCCTTACTGATGCGTCTTTCGAAATGCGTAGAACTGAAACACCGGATCTTTACAAACATCTTTTTCAGGAAATAACGGATAATATTCTGACACAGCTGACAAACAGGTTCAAAACGATTTCTGAATTGGAATTCTTTAATTTACTTAATTCTAGTTTCTTTTCAAAACACAATCAACAATTTCCAGAAAGGGCATTGAAATCGCTAGATAAGCATTATGGCCGATTCTTCGATGTAATTCGTCTGAAAAATGAGTTGATTGCAATTTATTGCATGCCTGACTTCGATCGAAAGTCAGTGCTTGACATTCTGAAAAGCATGCATGAGCAGAAATTGTACCTTGAACGTTTGTATGCTTGAACTGTTCAAATTAGCGAAATTGGTCGTCTCCATCCCGTCTTCAAGTGCAGGTGCGGAGCGATCTTTCTCGGCTTTAAAACGAATCCATACATACTGCCGGAGCACCCAGAAACAAAACAGACTTTCTTCTTTGAGTTTAATGGCTATTGAGAAAAACTTGTTAGTTTTTCTTCAAAAGAAGCCTGCCTTTTTCGATAATGTAATTGAGAACTTTGTAAGAAAAACAGAAGGGTTGATTTTTTGTATCGTCAGAGAAGTGACAATCTTTTGAAATTGTGAATAATATTTGGAAAAAACGGTCGTGCTAGTCTTGAAATCGTCTTCTGTTTTAGAATATTATCATTTTGAGTTGTGAATATGGCTTTTATTCATTTACATATACCGTTTATGCGCATATGTAGTGTGCAGTGTATAGGCTATTACATAAATTAATTGCAAGGATATTAATTTTGTTCATCAACCCGAGTTTAGTATCATTGTACTAATAATATTATGTAATATTAATGATGATAATATTAGCATCATAAAGTATGATAAAAAAACTCAGTGTGGAGAAGTAGGCTATAGCATATATTGGTGACTAACATGATGATAATCAAGTTAATCAAAATAATCATTGAAATGAAAGTATCATAGGGTCTATGGTTTATGTTATGCATGTTGGTTTATGTGCATGCATATTTAGACGGCGCATGCCTATTGTGTGAACGCAGGATTCGCCACTGGCCTATACATACACATATTCGCATGTCTATTCACTCTGATTCACTTCATGCGGTTCCGTACTTGTGATAAACATGTCAAACTTCTAGCTCATCGCAATATCGTATTTAAGTTTACAATACAAGTACAGTGCCTGTATACAAGCAATGAAGTCAATAGTTCGCCTACGCATATTTCTATGACTGATCAACAGAAAACAACTACTGATTTATGAATATGTGATAATACGCTCGCTCGCATCCCATGTATTTAGGTACGGTGTAATTCCAATTCTATCTAACTTTGATGATAAAGCCACAAATGCAAAAAGACAAATTTATATTCGAGAAACAAACGTTCATTGAAAAGTTGTCCAAGGATTGACAAACGTTGCTGCTAAAAAGGCATCAAACATTAAAAAATATCAATGGATTGATGAAAGCTACATATTATAAAAACTCTCCAATGTAGGCCCTATTATGTATAAAGGCCTACGAATGGCAGTACTACAATCTAAGAATAGCAGATCTTCAATGGACTAACAACCGTTACTTTGAGACCCGCGTGATGTCGAATGAAGACCATCGATGGATTAACAAGCGTCACTTTGAAAACCATCTCCTGAGCTCTCGGCAACCGGTGATACGTCCACTTGCTCGGCCTTTGTCCTCGAATCAAGATTGGCACTATCACTGGTTAATGACTTCGGTGGCGGAACAAAAGATGCACGAGCAGCAGAAATGTGCTGCTGCAGAGTTTTTTGTCTACTTCGAAGAACTTGTTCGAAGACATCGCAGTGGCGACCTGCCTCAGAGTGGGAACTGAAGTTGCAGACGATTATAATTACATCATATAGCTCGGTTCCTCTTCGCTCTGCAGCCTAATGAATCATCGCCAAGCGTCAATCAGGGGAAAAGAATGTTTTGCGAGCTCACATTCCCTCACTTGAATTGTCAAAAGTTGCGTAAGTGAAATTGATCATGCAGCGCACGGGGCGAGAGAATCGGTCGGTCACTGACATGGATACTGATTCTCCTCCCGTCGGTTGACGATGCGAATTGACAGACAACCTCAACAGATAATTACATAATCCAGGTTCTCTCTCTCTCTCATTCAAGACCGATATTAGTCTTCTTATAAGATTGATAAGCCAAGAAAAGAATTGTTATGATGATGGCTACCAACCCGTGTTTCGTCACCCTGACAGAATCAGGCTTTTTTCAGACAAGGACAGCCTGCTTACTGTAGACACACCTGTACAATGTACATGTATAAATGTTGTATTTTCACTTCAATCTGTGCGTCATTCATGAGCGGCTTCGCCTAGTCATCCAGTAAGATGAGTGCAACTACAGCCTGCATTCTCGCTTTCTCACAACCTTTGCAAACCAAAAAAGAGTTGATACTTTCAAATAAGATTTAAATTTATCTTATTTTTGGTGATCAAAATTTTCATTTAATTCCCATGGGATTCCCATGACCTGAAGCAAGATTCCCATCTCATGGGAATTCCCATGGGATGGGAATTCCCATTCCCACGGCAAGCCTGCCAATTATGCATAGTGGTTTGACAAGTCACATACTATTCTCAGTACAGTGTACCTTTTCGTAAACACAAATGACAAGTCGTATCATTGTATTTCATACCGGTTTTGATGATGAAATCACTGAAGCGACTTTCTGTAAAATGGACAAATAACTAAATTTGGATATCGTTATGTCCTCCTTCATTTTCACTGATTGAGTTGTGAACTGAATGAAGTGGTGTATCGCTGTTTTTAATACATGCAAGCATTCGATTGAAAATCCAATGGATGATAGGATTGCAACCAGGCTGTTTCTGGACATTAAGAAGTACTTGACATTTCTTAAGCAACCCAAGCTGAAAATATACTTGTTTTTCAAATTTGCATTCCTTAGTTAATTGAAATGTTTCGCGCAGTGCATTTGCTAGACTTAAAGATCTGTAGAACAGAAGAGGACAGGTAGAGCAAAATCAAATTTTCACTTCTCATCGGAACATTTAAAAATCCTCTTTTAACAATAGATCATGCAAAATGCTCTGTTTGAGCATATGATGTAATTAAGCGGGTCGTCTGACGAAGAAGATATACAACTGATTCGCTTCTTCACACGCGAATAAATTTTCTTTTTGTGTATAATTGTGCGAGATTTTATTGTTAATATTTTTTTTTTACTGAATTTTCACCCCTAGCACAGCTATGAGCCATGAACGAAGCTAGGGGTTACTCAATGAAAAGTAACAAATTGTATTATTTTAAATAAATAAAATTAAAAAAAAACAGATCTTCCAATCTGATTAAGCTGTCCCCATCAGAAACCTATTCGCACGCCTCTTGAAAAGTATCAAGATTGTATTGGTCAAGGAAAGTGGTCTGGGGAAGCTGATTCCAAAGCTGTGCCGTGCGAACAAAAAAGCTTTTCGAGCGACTCACAGTACGTGCGCGTTCTAAGCTCACATTATAGCATGTGAGTGCATTAGCTCTGCGTGTGCTTCTGGAGAAGATCTTAGGTTTGGGTACGCACTCATTTACTGCAGAGCTGCTTCTACCGAAATAGTACCTGTAGAAGAGACTGAGTGAAGCAACATCCCGTCTGACGGAGAGCGGCTGCAACTTGCTAGCAAGTTTTTCACCCATGAGATTCTTGACACGTTTCTCAACCCGTTCAAGGAGGTTAAGATGCGTTTGTGGGGCGCCTGCCCACAGATGACAACAATACTCCATCAGAGGACGAATAGTGGACTTGTAGAGATAGCAGACCGTCTGTGGTGAAAGATAGCTGCTGGCACGATAGAGACTACCAATGCGTTGAGCTGCCTGCTTGCTAATGGATTGGATGTACGGTTTCCATGACAAGTCTTTCGTAACCGACAATCCAAGGAAGGAAATGGAATCTTGTTCTCTGATCCTATTATCTGACATCTTAATGCTATGATCATCATCATCTCCTTTAAGTCGTGAGTGCAGAATACTCTGAGTTTTTGAAGGATTGAAGGAAACAAGCCAATTGGCGCCCCATTCTGAGACCCTGCGTAAGTCTTCATTAAGAACGTCGCATAACTGCTGACGTTGCTGAGTGTTTTTAGCGAGTCGCTCATTGGAATTGAAGAGTGTTGTGTCACCAATTGCACATGACATCGCCAATTTACTCACTAGGCAGTCTGGGAGGTCGTTGATGTACAGCAGAAAAAGAGTGGGTCCCAAAATTGACCCTTGAGGAACTCCTGCATTGACAGACTTGGTGGAAGACTTTTGTCCATCTAAGACGACAGATATCTGCCGGTCACTAAGGAAAGAAGCAAGAAGTTTGTGGAGTTGATCAGCAACTCCATAGGACTTTAGCTTCATAAGGAGTCCCTGATGCCAGACTTTATCGAATGCCTTGGAAATATCCAAGGCAACTGATCTCGTCTCACCTTGTCTGTCAAGGACACGACTCACATGTTCAGTGACATATGAAAGAAGATCTGCAGTTGATCGAGAGTGCCTGAAGCCATACTGTTCTTCTGATAGAAGGTTCTGAGTTTCAAGGAAGTTAACAATGTGTTGGTTAATCACTGCTTCAAAAATCTTGCCAGCAATTGGAAGCAGGCTGATAGGACGGTAACTTGAGTCAGAACCTTTCTTTGGAACTGGAACCACGGAAGCTACTTTCCAACAAGAGGGAAACTCACCGCTGGATACACATCTACTAAACAGTTTAGATAAAAGTGGAGAAAGCTCAGGTGAGAGATGCTTGAAGACCGAAACCGGGATGCCATCTGGTCCACTAGACTTAGAGCTATCGAGACCGGCGATGATCTTTTTGACGTTTCGGACTGTGACTGAAGGAGGACTAATTGTCTCATCAGTGCGCGTGGGAATTGGAGGTGGAATTCTACCTCCATCGTCTAATGACGAATTCTTTGCAAACTCCTTGCAAATAAGCTCGGCTTTGTCTGCTGAGGTTGTCGCCATAGAAGTACTGACTTCGGCATGACGGAGTGCTGGGATGGAGGATTTGTTCCTATTGGTGACACTGTTGTAAATCCTCCAGACGTCCTTAGAGCCAAGCTTTTGGGTAGCAATGGATTTCCGTACATACAAAGCGTAACGGCTTTTGGCCTGATGTATGGTTTCCTTGCAATGTCAACGTGCGGTTTTGTACAATTCAAGATTGCCAGCGCTACTGTCACGCTTATACTTATGGAAAAAGTGGTCACGCTGGCAACTTGCAGCTGCACATTCTGGTGTAAACCAAGGTTGTGAATGGGGCTTCATTTGGAAAGTACGGTGAGGAATGTAGGCCAACATCTGAAGCCACTCTGTCAGTTCTTGCGCCGACTTGTGGACGTTCTCGCTCAGAATCAAATTCTCAGCTTGAACTTGACTAAGAAAAGTGCGGAAGCCACACCAGTCTGCTTTGGAGAATTGATAAACTGTTCTATGGAAGGGTGCAGACGGTGTGGAGCAAATTTGTTTGCCAGAAACTGTGATAACACAGTGATCAGACGTGCCGAGGGGAGAAGTAACCTTGTGTGAAAAACAAGTTGGATTTGAGGTGAGAAACAGGTCAAGGAGATATCCAGTATCCCCAGCTCGGTCAGGCACTCTGGTAGGACAAGTGACAATTTGACTAAGGTTGTGAGAGACAGCGAAATCCTGGGCTGCCTGACCGGAGAGATCGGTGGTGCGTGAGTGCACAAGCCACTCAACATTGTGCACGTTGAAGTCACCAAAAACGGCAACTTCAGCGCTGGGATACTCTTGTAGAAAATAATCGATCTCGTCAGAAAGAACTTTGAAAATATCAGCATTAGCTGATGGAGAGCGGTATAGGAAAAATAGAAGAAGAGTGGTCTTCTGCAGCGGCGCAATGAAGGCAAGATACTCATGCCTTGGATCCTCTGAGCTACGTAGCCTTCTCAAGGGAAGGCTTGTCTTGGCATAGACTCCAAGACCATGGCAAGGTGCTTTATCCATCCGGTGAAATATGTATCCATCAGGAGTAACGTCGCTTGATGACACACTGGGATCTAACCTGGTTTCCGACAGGGCTAGAAGATCTGGTGACTTACCTTGCAGGAAGATGTTGATGTCGTCGTAATTGGTCCATATGCATACTTAAATGTGTACTCGGATGATTTTTGAACTTGATCTCAACCGCATGTACGCTGGAAGAGAAGTCATTCGACGTGACTCTCGGCAGTGATAGCAAAGACCGCTTATGTCACACTCAGGATCAAAATCTACATAATGTTACGTTCATTATGAGAGGAATAAGTAATTTTATGTTGATACATATCAGTTCTGTTTTAATCATTTTAGGTTATTATATTTTTGAAAATTTTAGGGAACTCGCACATATAAAATAATTGCAGCCCTAATAGCAGGAATAAAATGGATGACGACTGTACAAGTAAATTTTTCTTAATCCATAATATATCAGCGAAATTATCAGAAATTTTACTTTCAGTTTCAACCTTTTGATAATAAAAGCCAATTATCGTGGCAATTTTCAGAATTTGCCGCAATAAAAAACTTTGAAGCCATTAAATTGTTGAAGTGATTTCATGAAAATATCTAGCCATTTTGATTACCGATGTGATGGGTGCATTCCTCGCATGTACTTTAGCGGTGCCGTACATCTCTCCAGGTTGTGCACTGAATGGAGTCGCGATAATAGACTCCCTCAAGAAGTAATTAGGCTGTTCTGAGTTCCGCTGACTTAATGATTTGTATTCAAAACAATGTAAACAAATATTGTTAAAATGAATTCGACGACCGGGCGGCTTTCAGACTAATGATAATCTCTCCTTATCCTTGAACGAGATAATGTACTCGCTTCCTCAAGGAAACTTTAAGTATCTTATCTTCAAACCAGCTTTTGCTCAATCCTACTGCAGAGATACATTGTTTTGTAAAAGCTCTGTAATAAAGTAGTGTCAAGTAAGTGTAATGAATCGTGTTTGCATCGTCTCAAATAGTAGTACCTTTTACCTGCTTCATTGATGAGGACATACATAAATTTTCGATAACTGTAGTGGTAGCTTCATTTTTTCATGTGAGTAACGTCAATTATCTTCTGTGAGGACACGCTCGGTGAACCATAGAGCCGCTTACTTTGATACACTATGGTCAGGTCAAGGATCACTCGTCTTCTGTATTGTTGAATTTAAATACTCTTCTAACCATTTAAAAAAAGTTGCTGAGTCACCGTGGCATTCATTCACCGAAAAGATTTTACTGAAGTATGTGCAGGTAAAAGCGTGATGACTATCATAAGCAAATGACCCTAAATGACTCACCGTCCCAAGACGACCCAAAGATTTATAACATCTGCAATAATACTGCTTGAAGCATCATTATACTGTGCTTAGAGGTTTTAAACAAGTAATGAAGCGATGACATTTTCAACCACTTTAGTAAGTCGTGTGGATGTGTTGAAAATGTTCCTTAATGCAAGTGGCCCTGTTTAGGCATGTCCCACGTGCTCTTTATTAGGGTGAGGGTACTTATGGGTTATCTCCCCCCCCCCACGTTTTTAAGTTTGTCTAAAAGCCGTAGAAATGAATCAATCGTCACAAAACTTAAAACACACGTAAGTGAGGATATTCTCTAGCCATATACCAAATTTTGGGCAAATCGGAGAAGTACTTTTGAATCGGAGCGATAACTTGAAGTGCAGCGATGCCGACAGCTTGATCTGACTTGTCAGCGACCTCATCGTCTGAGCAGAAGGCACTTGAGGTCAACAAAGTCATTTCCCGACAACTCGTGAAGCGATGATGACCAGGCCACATCCTTCACATTAGTATGCTTCTTAAAAAGTTGTGGCAAAGAAGTGGTCGTGGGAAGATTTCAAATGGCAGTGGATGCGACGAAGAGGGAGAGAGAACAAAGCACACACGAGTAGCAATGATGCGTCGAATAGACGAAGTCAGATCAAGCTGTTGACATCGCTACACTTTACGTTATCGTCTCTAATGCAAGAAGTACTTGTCTGATCTGTATGAGGTAGAAAATATTCTTAAGTACATGTACCCGAAGTTTGGTGACGATTGATTCATTTTTGCAGATTTTAGACAAATTTGAAAACCTGGGGGGATACAGCCTATTAGCACCAGGGAGAGGCATACAAAACTTATCTTGTTGATGTAGTTCCCCATTGCGCGCAGCCAGCAAGTTGCAGTCGACGGGCAGTCATCCAGCTCGGTCATGAGTGTTTTAGAGCTCAATTTTGAAACATGCGTTCACTCAACGCCTTCTTCAATTCCTTTCACCATCTCCTTCGAACTGATCGACCCAGCGTTTTAGCGCTTACGGATTCATAGATTCGTGAACCTCAGACAGAAAGCCATTTGAACCTCCCTGGTTATTCTTCACACTATATTTCTTAGCAAAGCAGTTGTGATCAATGACAGAGCTGAGGAGACGGAGGCGGTTTTTCTGCAGAGGCTGAGGTGACTGATGGAAAAGCCACCTTCATTTCTGGTTAATGGCGCCGAACTACTGGATTTTGTAGCTTCACTTTGGCATTGATGGTCGTCAGCGGTTTACAGGTTACTGAAGCAATAACTTATCTATTATTATGGTTTCTTTTCTCAATCTAATTCTTCATTTGAAATTATTGCCAGCTATTCCTCTGCAGAAGTTGTTTTACTCAATGATTTAATTGTCCACAATTCCAAGTGGTTGACATCTAATCACTGTGATTCTACTGGTGTTGCGGTAGAGTGCATCTTTATTTTGAATGTCAACGAGCAACTAGTTCTCTACAAGCTGAGCTTCAGTATCCTCAATGAGACTTTGCCTGCACACTTGACCTTTGATCTGACTGCGAATCTACGCAGTATGCATGGCGATGTGAAGATTGAGACGCTTTGGGGCAGTTCTGATCACTGCTTGATCACCGTAATACCCACGACGCTTGAGACTGTGTCCTTGAAACCTCTCAAGAGACAGTTATGGCGCTTCAATCAAGCATCCTAGGATGAAAAAGTGAAAAGGTCCTGATTAACCATGATAGATGAAATTATGTTGGAAAGTATCAGGAATGTTGTTGTGATGTTAAACAATTCAAATTATTATTACATGCAAATTTTTTCGGTCAGCTTCCACAGACCGTCTTGAGGTAAACATCAGGTTTTTGAATGTTTGAATTTCCCTTCTAGTACCACTGTGATTGAATCAACAATTTATTTTCTTGTGTCGCGTGCACATTCTCTTAGTGTGTAACAGAAGTGCAGATGGATGTGGACATGAAAAACAATGTCACGAGCCTCATGAGGAAACCGAAGACTAAGGATTGGATTAGTTCTACTTGGATTGGATTAGTTTCTTGGACATGGTAGATGTGGTTCGCTAATGTATCATGAGAATAAAATATGTTGAATGCATGTGGCAGTTAATGAATGCATTTCATGAAGCTATCAAATATGCGTAGAAAGAGTCAATAGAATTTCAGTCAACTATTGAAAGAGCTTGTCATAGTGGTTACACTGAAGTAGTACATAGTAGCACCTGCAATGAATGCAGTCAAAGCACATTGTTTCAGCATAGCTTCTCAAATAATGCGTGTGGGTGTAATTATGCCGGAGATTTTTATTTTGATCATGACTAATAATAAAGTCGACAATTCAATTTTCCACTCTATTGTTGATATTTATCATTAATTCATCGTAGATTCTGAATTCGGACTCCACCATCCAATGCAAAAAATTGTAGATTTTAAAGATCTACATAAATAAGAGCCATGAACAATATTCAGTTATGAAATCGTGAAAGAAATAAAGGTTAATTATAAAGTCTACGATTCCAACTGAAAATTCACGAAAAATCCACTGCCTATGTAATGTGGTCAATTTTTGCACAAGGATCAAGAAGAGAAATACTAACAAAAATACGAAAATTTCATTCAAGACTATATTTCATACATTTCAACATGAGCACCATCTTTAGCTACGAAGGCGCTCAAGCGGTGATCAATATCTTTTAAAACGGCTACTGCTATCTCACTAACGAGTTTGTGTGTACATGCTCGAATATCGTATCCTACTTTTTAATGTGGCTGAGTTATCTATCGGCGAGGCACGCGTTCAACTTTTATTCTTATCCTTGACATACCTTGACGCAAAGAAAAACTCCGAAGGGGTTATGTCCGATGACGAGAGACACGCCATTGGTTCGACTCATCCAGTTGAATAGGTTTCGGGTCATGTTTTTTCCCACTATTTTCATATACCTAAAAATGGCGAACCTCTCCTTCGGCTCGGACAGAATACTCATGAGCGTTTATCACTTTAAGTCAGTGGGATGATATGCAAAGTATGTGGCGTAATTCAAGGTAATATTGAAAAGCATTTCTTCAACACACCATTGTCAAATAAAGCATCATCTACTCTAGAAGCGATGAAACTCGTGAAACAATCAGGCATTTTAAATGGTCCCTTTGCGTAGGAGTACAATCACGAGATTGTGATATTCATAATTGAGCAGTTCATTAACCGCGCACACCACTGTGCTTAGAATCATCGTTTTGTGAAATCATTCTAAAATGCGTTCAAATTGGTTGATTGAACTTTGTGACAGGTTAGATGATTTATTTTTCAGGACACTGAAATAGAAGTCGATGCTGGGGAAACTACCTCTCTAGGACTCCGCTTTGCACCGAATCCGCTGGTCGGTATTCAAGAAATCTTTGTTTTCATGCAAGATGAAGACGGAAAGAACGAAGAAACTTTTGCAATCTCAGCCAACTATTCCTGAACTCCACCAGTGAAAGAACTATTCCTTCCGTCCCTTTGTATTGCCTTCATGGTTATGTCTCAGTATTTTTACAGGATTATGTCAAAATATAGTGCTATTCGATAAATGGCTTTTTCGCGATGACGACATGGTTCTTCAGCTAAATAACGTGCTTGATTTATCATTCTATCATCTTGATTATATCAAGTAGGCAACAGTACAACAAATGAAATCGTCCGAACTTTCCTGGTTATTATAGGAGGTCTGTGAAGATCTTTGAAAAATGTATAGATGAATTCATATTTTTTCTTACCAGCTATATGTCGAACATCCTCCATGGTAATATTTCGGTACTTGGTTAAGGCTTCATGATTTCAATAGCACATGAAAATGCGTAAACTTACTGGTTGAAATTTATGAATCAAGCTTTTGCGAAAGAAGTTGGAAGTCCAGTTTATGGTTGGAATTATTTTTCATTAATTTTTGCGATACCAGAATTGTCATCCAGATTCATCGATTTAGTTCGTAAAAGTCTAACCTGTCGTTAATTGGAAACGGCATCTAAGCAATCCTTCTGAATATTGACAAAGATGGTCATAAAAAGAGGGATATTGTCATTTGGATGCTCCGTTTGATTCAGAATATTTATGATCTGGATATGCCTACTATGTGAACACAGGATGTTCGCGATCTTCTTGTGGATTTTGTAAGTTGATCATAAGCAAATATGCAACTTTTGTAATGCAATGTTTCTAAGCATTGCAATATAACTTTGATCCGTATTTTGTTTGGATCCTAAGTTTGCGCGCGGAATAAGTTCATTTCAAAAATTTGAAAGTGTTCCAGCCGACTTTCATCAAAGTTTCTGCAATACTCACGTTTTTCCCGGGAGGCTACAGTGCGAGAAATAACATCTTCGCAGCAATGTTGCCCAATATATAGGTTGATCTCCGTCTAAAATCATTCCAAGCTTTTTCACGCTGTGTTTTGGATAATTTCGCATCTGGTCTCATGGCTAAAAGTTCATCACAGACAGGCATGGGCTTCTTGGAAAGGAGCTATCGTGATTGAAGAGCTCAATGTGGTGTTGCCTAGCTGCATTGTCCTGTTGACACATTTTGGAATCCTAAAATCAACAAAGGGACTACCAATATCCCGGAACAACTCAAGATATTCCTTTAAACTGAAGAAGGAAGCTGAAAATTCGGGGGCATTACAATCTTAGGCATTATATTCCACCTTGACAAATGAACATAGCTAGCTATCGTGGCAGAAGATCATGATCGAAAGGAAAATTGCAAATTACAGCAAAAGTATATGAAAAAGTTAAATTGAAGTCTCCTGCCAAAAGCACGTCCATATATTTAGTGATAATGCAGAAAAGGCCTGTAAAGCATTCGTGTTTGTTCATACTAATCTCCTGATTGCTGCATATAAAAGTGAACGTAAATTGCTTGTTGCAGCGTATTTGATAATTTTGTAAAGTTGATATCAATCAACATAAATCAACAATCAATATAAATTTTCCGATCTTAAGCTGTGGCTTTATCCAGGAAGTTTTCGTTTGAAAGATTCTCATTCCACGGAAATAGCGTTGGCAATGTAAGCTAACTACAGAGCTGATCACAAAAAACGGACCACCTAAATTTCACTGAGATTCAATTGATTGTCATGTCTTCTGTTCGTACCGTACATCAACGTGCCATACATTATTCGAGAGCTTGCATTATCAGCTTTCAAATGACCTATGGTAGACTTGTATCCGTTATCGTATTTGCTTAGCAGTACTCAAAATATGAAAATCGCTCAATTTTCAAATCGCAATTTTTCAATAGAAAATCACGTGAGTATTATAGGGAATCAAGCATGAGTATGATAGGAAAACGAGCATTTTCTGAGCTCTCTTTTGAGTTTCTGGTCATCAAAATCGGTGACCTAATGAAAAATTAGTGATATCGTGAGGTTATCACAAAATCATGACCGTTTTGGCTAAAAGAGCTATGCTCTCAGTTTTTCATCAAAAATGTCCATGTATGGCATCTTCAGAATGCCTGTGATGTGAGTCGTACGAATATGTAAGTTTTATTCATTCCATAAGTTCAGTAGTTCTTTTTCAAACTTCTGCAAGTTTTTCTTGTCTCCGCAAAAGTAAAAACACAATGAAGGTAAACAATCCACAGTCGCTGTAAGAGAACAAAGACATGCCTTCGCTAATGGTCCTGCTTGTGCAGGCCTACTTTTACGGAAATAAGAAAAAATATTGAAGAAAAAAGAAATATTGAACTTTCAGCATGAATATAAACTTACATATTCGTACGACTCACATCACAAGCATTCTCAAGATGCCAAACATGGACAATTTTGATGAAAGAGTGAGAGCACATCATTTTCAGTCAGAAGGGTCATGATTTTGTGATAATCTCACGATATCACTAATTTTTCATTAAGTCACCGATTTTGATGACCAGAAACTCAAAAGAGAGCTCAGAAAATGCCCGTTCTTCCCGTGCTTGATTCACTATAATACTCACATGTTTTCAATTGAAAAATTGCGATTTTCATATTTTGAGTACTGCTAAGCAAATACGATAACGGATACAAGTCTACCATACGTCATTTGAAAGCTGAGAATTCAAGCTCTCGAATGATGTATGGCACGTTATTATAATGCATAAGCACAATAAGCGTTTTACATATTTATAAATAAGCATTATAAATATCTTTACTTGGACTGATTTTCGAAATTCTATGACAGCAGGATTAATAATGCACATTAGGCCTACTTTTTGATCATTTTGATAGTTGTCTTGGAGTTTAGAGTTGCTGCTTTTTCATTGGGTTGAGTAAGGGAAATTCTATTACATATAGGAAGGCCTACCACAAATGCTTGGCTAAGAGAAAGAAAGAGAGAAAGAGAAAAATTTATATTTCAATTGAAAATCAAAAATCACAAATTCACAAAGTCAATGCATATACATCAGCAAGTCAAATTTAGTCAACAGAATGATTAAACATTGGCACAATTACCCCTCTGTTCATCATTTGAGGGGTTATACCGTACAAAGGGGATCTATACAATGGCACTTCTGATAGAACTGTACAAAAAGTCTCTTCCGGCACTTCAAAAAAATTGCCGAAGGCATTTTCACAATTGCAGCTGTTATAACAAATGATCTTCACGCGCCTAAAAACCTTCTTGACTATGGTATAACATTCTGCACTTAATATTCCGAAAAGAGGAGACGCATAAAACAAAAGACATTCAATAACTGCGGTGAAGACTGTCCACAGTTCATAATGCTATAGTGAATTTCGCAAGACTCTTTATACATATAAACGTCTTGAACATCATACTTCAACATCTTTGAAATGCCTTGGCCACTTACAACCATTCCTCAAGAAAACTCCCAATACATATGATCACGCGAATGTGTACCGGTGGTGCACGAAATGCATCGTGTTTTGATGAAGAAAGCATTTACCAAAGAACTTGGTTTTCCCTGGCTTCAACCTATTCCTTAAATATCAGGCAGGGACTATTCAAGCAAACCACACTTAAAAATTCAAATATAAGCATATAAATTGCCATTCTGAGGTTTAATTGAGGGATTATGTTATAATGTTCTACTCTACAGTTGTACTAGCTAAAACAGAAGCACAGTGCAATTAGACAGTGCGCTGCCGCAGGCCACATCAGATGACTGTAAGTATGCTGTCTTAAATAAAGCTTCATACTTACTGCTACAATGACACTATAATTATATATCAAGTTTGCCATTTCTAGCTTGGCAAATGCAATAGATATGACAAGGACATTTAATACAATTATACATGCACATGAAATGACGGTAATTCATAGCTGGAAGTTCATTTTCATTTGACAATTAATTTTCTAAACTCATTAGTACTTTTTAACAGTAGGTTAGATTAATTTAGTCTCAAAATGCTAGTAAATTCAAAATTAATTAGTCGATTACCTCGCTAGGACTGTCAAATTGCAAATAACATCTTAGCCGGTTAAGCCGATTTCTTCCCTGTTTACGACTCAAGTTAATATAAAAGCAAATGCTTGTCATGATGCAATCTGCCCTTCATAATCCCTGTTTATAGTGATTGCCGTGTCCTCCGCCTCATAGTCATGCAATTTGAATCGGATTGATCTGATTATCGTCATACTGTTTCAAAAGCTATTGAGGTATCAAATAACTGAATATGCAATGTTCGTAAATTGATAAACCGCGCAAGTTCAGGTTATACACAGTTATACATGTATATCTAGTAATTTGTTGCATGTTTTGCAATATTCAGGCTTATTAACTGTCACCAAGGTTTTTCAATATTACGTAAATTTTGACGCAACTGATAAAATGCACAGCTTTTGTATAAAAGTATCAGTATCAGTATAAAGCGTGAGAAGTGTTGATTTCATTTTATTTCATTGTGTGTTGCTACAAATTTTGGACGACAGTCGCTTTCAAGAAACCATTTTCTCAGTGGTCCTTTTGTCCTCATACCAAGTACATGTATGTCGCAAACTTTGGTTGCAAAAAATCTGCTGATTAATTTTCCCCTATCACTCTTTTACATTTATGTTTTTTTAATTTGAACTGCACGAATCAATTGAAGCAATAAGCATTTTTTATAATTGGTCGGCATTAAACAACACGAGAAATCAAATGACCTACTTGAATCTCTAACTTTATTACCTACCTTATTTCTTTTTAAATTCTTTTTAAGTTGATGTCTTATCGCAGAATGACAGCATGTATACTACTTGAAAGCAGGGTTTCGGAGCCGGAGCCGCCCGGAACCGTGGTAGCAAGTCGGAGCCGGAGTCGACAGAAAATACCATGACTATGGTTTGAAGAATTATATGCCAGCAGATGCATTTGAATTCAGTCACTTTGCGAGGAAAGTGATATTTGAAATTGATATAGCTGAAATGTACGAGAAGGTAATCGTTGTAGACCTCACAAAACCAGTCGTTCTTCTTTTTCTCTCAATACATAACCTACTCTGAATGATTTATCTGAAATTTAAGGTAGATCGCGAACTTCCTCGATTGTGTTTCAGCCGAAAACGCAACTATCGGGCGAAAAGCTCATTGGCCGGTAGCATGCACACGCATTATCGCCTTCAATTCAGCGTACTTAGTATTACTTAGTACTTCAGTATTAAAATACTTCTTAAGAAGTGCTTTTGATATAAAAAAAATTCTTTATCGCTCGATTTGGAAACATCCGATTGTTCCACTTGATTGATAAAGATAAGAGGCTTGACAGCCAAACGGTTGAATCACCTCGTCCTACCGTCAGCTCGAGTTTCTGCCCGGAACGAGGCTAGAAATTGGAAATCTGCGCATCTGCTGAGTTCTAGCCGGTTCCTGTTCTTCTCAGACAGGATGAAACATCACATGTCAATCAATCCAAGTAGATTACTTTTTGAAAATAATTACCAATTGAAAACTTTTTCACTGTGCTTTTGTGTCTGACTAAATACATCTTTTTAATTAAAACTGTTTAATTCTGGAAGAATGAAATATTTATATTCGTCTCCGATTAAACGCTAACAACGGTCGCGGTAGGGTCTAAATTAGAGACTTCACATCAGTTCCCTAAAAACTGGGAAAACTTTCATGGCTCCCTCTGCGACCGATGCCTCATAAACAAAGTCTTCCGACTAATGTCTCATAAGCAAAGTCTTACGTGGGAAGCACCAGCTAAGTCATTCACAATTTTTGGCATGGAATATCTTCAGGTCATTTTCCATCCTGCATGTGTTTATGCCTCCGATCGGCAATGTATGTGAAAATGTATTTAAAGGCTAGCTGTAATTTAATCAAGATGTTGTGTTTGACGATAAAAAATAAAATAATATAAAAAAATTTATATGTGCTTTCTTTGATCATGTCTAACAAGAAGATGTACCGGGTAGACCTCGACCAATGTACAGTTTCTTAGTAACCAAAGGGTGTAGGCTACATCATTCTGTGAGTGAAAGTCTCATTTTCGATCTCGTGTTAGCGGCCCGACTAAATGTCGAAGGGCCTTGGGTCGGAACCTCTCGGAGCCGTAGCCGTGGGAGCTGGAACATGGCTCCGAGACCCTGCTTGAAAGTATCACATTTTGATGGATATTATTATGTTTTTTACATCCTTGCAGAAGAATATCAAGTAATTCTGCTAATTTGTCCTAGAGCTAGAATTGCATGATAAAGCTCGGGTTTTATCGGATTGAGAAATATCTGACTTCAATGAAAATTCCAGATCCAGCTGCAAAATTTCACAAGAGATATGCTCCATTGTATCCCTATTGTCAGTAATCTGTACAAAATCTGATATGATTTTCAATTCGATAAGAAAATTTCATCGGGCGTTTTATCAACCTCTCTCCGAACTGTGAAGAAATCGTGCATGAGGCATAATTGACATTTAGAAGCAAACGAACATGACACCTGATTGTGCTCAATGAAAAACTTATTGAATAAAAACTTTTAACATGGAATTTCTGTAATGTGACAATTGCAGCTGACACATTCAAAATTGATAATTGCACTCTAGGTTATGGCGCATGCATGTTTTATGTATGTTTTCATTTTTGCGATATTTACACAAGATAAATTTAGTTGGGCAACCAAGTATACAGAAAATGGTAATTATTTTATTGCCAATTATTAATTTATTAAAATAATTACCATCTTCTTGACAGTACTTGATTTGCCAACTAAATTTAACAAAAAATGAATTACCAAGGCCTCTTCAGTACTTTATATAGGATCGTTTGTGTGTCGAAAAACAACAAAAACTAGGCTTGTCATTCACTCAAAATTTGGAAGCATCAATATTCTTAGTTCAAAAAGAGGGTTGATTATGAAATAATCAAAAACGTTGAGTGCACATTCCGTTTAAACACATGTAACTCAAAAAATATCTTTAGGCAATATTTGATGATTTTTCGTAATGCTCGATGATTAATGTTAATGTAAATTGATAGCCTAGAACTGAGCACATTTTGATGAATACATACTTGAAATTATTTTTTTAATAATCAATAAAAAAGCATAATTTTTGTCAACTTTAGTGTTATATTGTCATTATGCGTTTTTGATGTGAATGATTTAAAGCAATGGCAACGACTGTCTCAGTATGTTGCGATGATGAGTCACAAATTAAGATAGTCAACCAGCAGCATTTTCGATTATCTCACAGTCTTATAAATGCGAGGCCGAGTAATGTGCAATTTGTGAAGAATAAATACGAGGATAATTGCATCAAATCCAGCCATAACACTGAAACAGCCAAGCCAAACATTTACAGTGCTGGAAACATGGCGCAATGCGAAAAATAGTAGAGGTCCAATGACATTGGCTAAACCGCACATCATTTTCGTAATGGGGTACGCCTTTCGTGCAGGTATTCGAGTCGCTTCTTCTGAAGCAGTATAAGCAAAGGTCTGTAAAAGTCCTAGAAAAGCACCACTAAGAAAAGCAAATACTACATTGGCAACGAGGGCATTCACAGTGTCCAGGTAGACACGTATTGTTTGCCAAATTAATAGACTCAACATAAGCCCTACAGCACTTGCTGTATACGTGTGAATCAAGAAGCCTTTGATAAATTTCCCCAGAGATGCTCCAATTATGTAAGTCGCCGTCTGTCCACCAGAATAAAAGAAAGCTGAAAGCATTTCCATTCGCTTTTTACCATGTGCGTGTGGTAAAGTGGGATCGGTTGCCATGCCAGTTGTTCGAAGTAGCAGGAGGAAAACACCATTTGTAATAATTTCGACCAGCATTCTTTCGAACAACCATGCTAGGAGGGATGGACATTTAGAAATGTCTTTCGTTGTCACACCCAGTAGACGGAATCGCCATGGTATTTTTCTGTCTGCCGCCCTTGATGGAAGAATTACTTCATTAGGATTCTTTGGATCAAATGCAGTACAGCATACAATTCCAATCGTTGGAAATAACCACGCTGCAAGAAGCGATTCGAAGAAAACAAGTCCACCAATGATCATATACGTATACCGCCAATTAAATCGCACTAGAACTATTGAAAAAAGGTCACAAATAAAAAATGCTCCAATTAGAGATCCTTGACATAGCGATGTAGCTAGAATCCTATATGGGCTTCCTTCATCAAAAACATCGTCCATAACTAGAATGACAACACTTAAAATGATTGCAGAGCTAATGCCATTAATGAAAGCGTCAGTAATCAGCAAGTATTCTGGATTGTACACTCCTGAGCTTGTCAAACATCCGAGCAGTTGTAAAGCTCCACCAACAAAAACTACAAAGCGATAATTGAGTTCGCACAATTGAATTACCCCAGCAGCTAATGGCACAAACACTAAACTGATCGTAGCATAAAGTTCACCAATCCAACGCAGGTTATCTTTTGAATGACTCAGCTTGACCACTGGAGATGCCATTAGATTCGTTTGCAAGACAGGATAGAAGCGAATTTTCGAGGAAATAGTGAGGGACAGGAGTAAACCAGTAAATACCACCATAGCTGGTTTCAAGCATTTCTTTACACGTTGAGTGAACGGTAAATTTCCGTTTATTTCTGAGTTGTCGGGGTCTAAACAAGAGTTTTTTAATCTGTTGCCTGTCAGACGGTTCACCCTATCGAGTAGTGTTGGGGCAGAGTTAGACGACGTTTCATGTGAAGGTGCACCATATTCTGGAGGAACAGCATACCGTCGAGGCGCTTGCTGATGTGATTCATTCTCTTGTGAATGCATCCTGTCTATCTCGTCCATTGGATCGTCTGGTGGAGGTGGAGTTCTGTCGTTTTCCCAATTCTCCTCCCAGTAATGATCATCTTCTTGTTCGTCCTCTCCTCCGACTGTGCCGTCATCTTCTGGAACTGTAAACGTTCCTGATGACGAACGCTTATCAGGACTCAACTCATTATCCACCAACTCAATTGTATCATCCGCCATTCAAGTTCTTTATATCCTGACAGTGCGGATGCCTGCTAGCTGATGAAGAGATCGTTGCAATCTATTGCATGCAGAAATCGGAACAGGTGATGACTGAATGAGAGGGCGTGCGCTTCGTGTCTCTGACTGTCGGATTACTTAGGGGCCACTATTGTGTCATCATAGCACAATACCTTAAATAGCTGTCATGGTGAATGCGCGATTCACGCTATGCATAAGAGACGTTGACCAACAATACATCTTCTGCAGGAGATTGGGTTTGTGCGAAGATCCGATCAACAACTGACCATAACCTATTAAACACGCCCTAAGTTCGTTGATGTGTTCATTGAATAAGCAGCAGACTTACTCATTCAGAAGGTGAAGGACTATTCAAATTGAGGTGGTGGCCACAAGTCCGCTGCGGTAACCGAAAAATATTAGCTAAATAACTAGCGGTCTTCTTATTTAGGTTCCAGAAATTAAGTCCGCTCAGCTTTATCGACGCTTTATCAATATCTGACGTTGCTTCAGATGAAATTCATAATGAAATCTACCAGGACTATGGACTTGGAACGTGCACCAGATCGTGCAGAGTACTATTACGACAACGTCTGTTTTAAAAACTCATCATGGTTCCCATTTATAATAGCATAGACCCTATTCAGCATATCCAAGGTTGGACCTTGGCCTGAGTGACCTTGAGCAGGGTCGTCGTGCGCCCAAAAAATTTGATGGCACTGGTTGTCGACATCACTAGCCTATAGAGGCCATGAGATCATTGTCTGTGAAAGTCTTCAGAACGTTATTTAAGCGCTCGTTACTTTTGTTATTATCTGATATAATAATTCATGGTGTGAGAGAATATTTAGAAGTATATTTTCAAATAAATCAAAAAAAGCGGACAAGAATGATAAAATTTCACAAAAACATGTTGCATAGTCTAACGAATAATATTTTAAAACAGTAATTTTGCAGCGATTTATTGTAGGAAACACTTGTATTGTCAATTTACATGCTTTAATAAAGGATGCATTTTGAAATGAATCAGAAAGCGAGCTGGGAAGATAACATACCTGTCAAGTCGCCCGCATTTGCAGATTACACCCGTATACGAGGTTTTCTCACGCACACCCGCAATTCAATAACTATCACCCGCATAAATAGGTGATACAGTCGAAATATCGATTTACTATGTTGAGTGTCTCTAGGCGCGATAATCCAATGTCAGCGCTATTTACAGCAACATGTGGAGCATAATAAAGAACACCAAGAAATGACATTTATTCATCATGTATTTTCGATGATTATAAGATCAATTGGATAGCGAAGTTTTACTTTACTTTTCGTGATCATAAACGGGGTTTTTTTATTGAAAGTTTAGGATGACGCGGTCATCAGTGGTGCGTCGGTAAGTAATGAAATAGGACTGTATAATTCTAAGATATTCTAAGATTTAAAGATTAGAAATTACAAATAGTAAATGCAGAAAATTACAGATTTGTTGAAGAAGAAGGAGAACCATCCGGCACGGCAAAGTCAACTCCAATATTGAATTTACTCGAAATTGACTTTTTTGTACAATAGCTTTATGCATGTTTTTGCCCGACATTATAATCTACATAAAAGCGATAACGTAAAACAAATGACTGTTTCATCAATCCGAACGGCATGGCAAAAAAATATTTGGAATTGCTTTGAGGATTGCAACATAAAGAATTACTGCGAAGCAAGTGAATAGCCTTAATCATCATTTCTATTAGCATACAAAATCTATACACATACCAAATTTATCAAAACAAGAGCAGCCGCATTCGGTCTTACAAACATTGACAGGTATGAGACAGAACTCGATCAAAAAGGCTGACACTGACTGAATCAAAGGACTGAATAAGCAAGATCACTCCTCTACAGATGCCTTTATTAAGTTGGTTGTATTGTGGATATCATACCAATTTGTCTCGTCTCCCTAAGAATATGTTTGCTGCTTAAAATATTAACACTTTATTGCTAAAAACTATTTACACTATTTACATGCTATGTGCACGTCCCAATGAGAGTATTTAACGAGACAAATTGGTGTGACATCCACAATGAAATCGAACAACCTCCCGTCGGCTGCCATCAACTAAGTTTATTGCAATAACATGTTATGAAAATGTCGACACAGCATGCAGCAAACAAGAAAGAAAGCAAATCAAAAGAAAACAGGATTGACAATGCAAAAATCGAACTGGTTATGCATACAAAAACTAGCGATGTCACAGATTTTATAACAAGCCAAATCATGATTGGTGCAAAAGTAGAAGAACTTGCAGGGAACATGTCACAAAAGGATCGCTATCAAAATGAAACAAACTTTGATTAGAAAAAATTGTAAATTCACTCTCACTAGATTAGAAATATGTCATGAAAACAGCTAATTACAGCTAATTACACAGCTAATCAATTACACGCATGTGATATGTAATGCGGTTATGATCTGCAACTCAATTATACGCAAACTGTGTGTAATTGTGATCCGATTGTCCGCACATGTAAACAATTTTACACATAGATGATTAAAAATCTGTTTAAGCAGCGTACCAAGTTCAAATAAAGGAAAACTAGAAGCTGCTTTGCAAATCCTAAATTGCTATTTTTGAAATATGCACTTGAAAAATTGTTAATCACTTAAAGTATTGTATATTTTTTCGGCTGCCAATGTCTCGTCAGGGTCATAAGATAACTGATCTGTGATCACCCTAACCTTGACGCATCATGAGTAGCCGAAAATATGTTTCATGTACAATACTTTCAGTGATTGGTTACTTTTCAACTGTATGCATTTTCAAAAATATTAACCAAGGCTTCTAGTTTTCCGCTAATTATACACATGCACATATGTGCACTTCTTTATGCAAGCTTTTAATTTTGTCAGTATAGGTTGAGAATCAGAGAGGTGCTTTCTGACATCTTTCACAAAATAGGCACCGTTTCAGAATGCTGTCAACCTGCCGACGATCTACGGCAGATGATTCCCAAAAGTCACGGCAGGAGTCAAGCGATAATATCTAACGCTCTTGATTGATATCCCTAATAACACGCTTCTGACGGCTCCACGCTGGCTCATGAATGGGTCGTCGTGCGTGGGCACCACTTTTTTGAGGATTGTCAAGGTGAGGGCA
The DNA here is from genome assembly GCA_907163375.1 of Prostheceraeus crozeri. NCBI lineage: Eukaryota > Metazoa > Platyhelminthes > Polycladida > Euryleptidae > Prostheceraeus > Prostheceraeus crozeri. The sequence continues at coordinate 318,586 of CAJQUW010001186.1, forward strand.
CAACTTGAGCTGACCCATACCCAATAAAACCCTTACAGAACAAGTGAGGGGTCAGCTGCAGGCCAATGCTGACACATATGGCCTCGTTGTGTTCACCGATCGTTTGCTCAATCGTATTTCCACAATTTCGATTAACGGGAACTGCTTCAACAGAATAATGGGTCAGTGAGATTGAAAGAGCTCGCCTTTTTTTGGAGATTTCTGAAGTGATACGATCGCCGACTGTTCGAAGGACTAGCGAATTTTCAATTGTGTAGATGCAGAAGGAAAACCGTTGACTTCAAGTTGTATACAATCCCCTCTGCCCATGTACTCCTTTTATCTGTAGTCATCGCGTCAAATGATAAGATTTGGTCATCGTTGCTCGGGGTGAAAATTACGTCGTCATAGAATACCGTAGTTATAGTAAGACTGTGTCACCTGAGTGCAAATCCTCGATGCGACTGTTGTCAGCGTTATTCATACGGCTACCGTCTGATGGGCTACAACCACAGAATTAGACTAATCTGCGCGCGCTTCGGTTTCCTAGAAAGGAAGAATTGTATGTAACCTTAATATCGAAATGGCACCACAGAATTAGACAACTAACTTGCTCCTTCTCAAATGGATAATTCGTGTATCATTTGCTATTGGAAATGGCAAACAATAAGCTGTCAGCAGAGGACACCAGAGCCAGTGAGAAATGCGTATGTGTTGTGATATCACTTCGCACACACCACAACACCATCGATACCTGGCTTCGATTCAATGTATGCACTATACAGTTAGAAATGCCAAGGAGGGGATGTGAAATCATCTAGAGAACTAATTTTCGTACGCCTGCTACTTTCTTTAATAGAAGGGCCAATATTATGGAGATAACTTGTGGGCAATGATCTGAATTCTTCGAATCTGAAGGAATTTTGGCAATGGAAGCACTTTGCTGGAACTCACATTAATCCGCAAGCGACGCACGACTTTTTTCCTATCTCTGTAAGGTATTAGGAATTCCTTTTTGCCCACCTACTAGGTTCCTCTATTTGGCGTCAATTTCGTATTAATCACACTTCTAGCAAACCGAAGTAAATAAACAAAATATTTAATTCTGTGGCTACAACTTCTGGCTTTGAACGAAGCATCAGAATGCCACTGTTATTTCCTGGAAGTCAATGGGTGCCAAAATTATAATAGCTGCAAAAGAACGCGCTTGCATGATGAAGACGTCACTGTTAAAGTTAACACAAGTCGATATAATCTGACCAATCTGGAGAATACTTTGTGCTGGTTGCTTTTCAACACATACAAGTAGGCCCACAGATTGTGAATACCAGTTGAGTCACAGATAGCCTATATCTCAGTGTGTCTGCCGATAACCCGTACTTGATTAAATATTTTCCTTACAACAACCTGAATAGCAGAAATGTGAGTATTCAAATCGATTGACGAACAGATGGAAAATTTTAGGTCTACTTCGAATTGTGGAAAGAAAATATAGTTAGAGGACTGAAAAAACACTCAAGATAGCTTGACAATGGTGCGCCTTGAGCCTCAAGAAAATTGCATTCTTATATCCATTGGCTCTTGCAACTTTTTAACATGTTAAATAAAGATCTTTGGGGCGCAGGCGATCATGTTTACGAATGAAGTTACTTGCAATATTGGTAATGTCGCTTATATAGTCTAAATTCGAGCATATTTTTCTACATTGGATGCATAATGTAAATTTTAAATTAAATGCTTTGCATGCAACATTAGGAGTAGCTACTGAAAAATTATAAATCTACCCATTGCAGTCAGCATTAAAAGCAATAAGAAGTATGAAAATGGAATACAAGAAATTTTGGATACACAAAAATTTGGGGGCGCCCGGACGCCACTGACCTTGGGTGCCATGACCGCAAGGTTCCAAAAACATGGATCGCGCAAGCAAGCGTGTCCCAAATTTTGAAGATTACTTTAGCAATCGCAATACATGTTTTAGATGGGCAATTTTGAAGAATTTTTAATGTAAAGCAAAATTAAAAACCTCATGCAAAAAACTAGATGATGTCATTTCAACATGTAACATCAATGAAACTCATGCATGACAAATATAACTGGTTCACATGCAGACATGTGCGATTAAGCTAACTTTGTTGGTGTGAATTTGGTCCCATGGAAAATGGTAAAGGAATGGAAGAACATGCTCAGATTCATTTTCACATGGGAAAATTGCCATTAGAAAATATTCGACAGCAAAGCTTAATTCCCAGTGGGAACGTCGCTTGCTAAAATCAAAAGAGTATCTGGTGATTTAGCGATTTTGTGGCTAAATTTCTTTTTTCTCATTTTCCTGATTAAACTATCGCAAGATGTGTAAGTCGTCTTTATAATTTTGGAAATGCATCTAAAATCCAAAGCAGCAGGTGGCGAATAAGTTGCTACAGGCAATTTAATCAATATTTGTTGACTCATCTGTGCTGATTTTTCGCCAACACACGAAGTAATAGATATTGTAGTAACTAATTATCAGTAAGCAGCTTTTATGCTAGCTTCACATGAAAATATATTGCATGCTGAATCTGATCAGTTAAAAGGCCATTTTTTAAATTCACGAGGGCTTAAACTTAAAAAATATCTATTTTACATGAAATACTGCAGTAAATAATATGAAATGATTTAAATCAGGGACGGCGGAAGACGATGAATGGGGCAGAGGCACCAAATCAGAAGAGCACTTTCATGCCTGAGCTCTTCTACCATGGTATAACTACGAAATATATTTTAAAATGCTGCTGACTTTAAAAATAAAATTTGGGTGTGCGTGAATATAGGCCATATCAGGCGCGTGTTAGTTGAATAAGCTGCAAGAAACTGAAGAATTTTCCCAGGCATTTCCATTCAACATCTAGTTTATTCATTAATCATATCAATCGGACAGTTTGTACGTAAGGTGCAGCCACTTAAATATTCCGCACATTTAAATGAATTAGACTTTTCTTGAAAATTATTGAGATTCCATTTATCAAACATGTAGATTCCGACTTCGATTTATTTGTTCGCTTTTTCAATTGCCTGTCAAGTAAGTAATTAAATAAGCGTTTAATGATTGATAATGGAAATCATGAAATCACAGAGCTGAACATACCAAAATTTAAGTAAAATACGAGTAATACAAAAAAGTTAATAATTACAAAAGGAAATTCCACTTGCCATTGTAAGTAGAGTACCATGTTAGCAGAAAAAAGCGAAGAACTTTTCTATGACCATATGCAGACATGTTGCTGAGTTATCTGAAAGACTATCAACAGTTTCAAATTCATAACCATGCCGGACCATGATAAAAACGCATCCAACCTTCTTTGCGTGCGGCAATGAGGCAGAGGAAGTGTTCTGATAAACTCAAACGATGTAGAATGATATCATGAAGAGGTTGTGACAAGTTGGTTTAACAGTAAAAAGAAAATTGCCTACAACACTCTTAAATTTTGATTCATAAGAAGGGAAACAGTTGGAAGCGCATGATGAACCACAAATTATTCGATGTGCTCTTTTCTGAAAAGTATCTAAGTTAACAAGCAGCTAGGATCGTAATCTGCCAAACACAGGAGAATTATACGTAAATAAAGAAGTTATAAGAGCATGGTAGACAATTTTCAAATCGTTGACATGCATTGTACTATTTGATGTTCGTCTTTGATACAATCTTTGAGAAGCCCACTTTGGAAATTTGGCCGTCTCACTTCAATTTGTCATTCACAATAATTACGAGAATTTTAACTGAGGTTGCCGATTGCAAGTCGCTTTGGCATTCACTAGAGTTAGGATTTCGACGTATTCATAATTGTCGAGTCTTTGATGCGTTTACTTGAAATCTCATAGCATCGACCCTTCGTCAAAAACAACCGATGAATGGTCGGAAACAGTTATTGACTGAATAATAGTAAGATCGTCAGCATAGGGCCTAAGTAAGAATCCTAGTGTTCACGCGTAGAGTGCAATTGTCCCATATAAATGTCAAATGTAAAGTCCCAAGACTGGTTCTTGTGGAACCCCTGAATTCACAATAAACGGTGGACCAAACGACCCGTTAATGGCAACTCGCAATTTTTGGCTCTGTCAAATCAAGGAGATGTCTGCAAATTTTGAACATCGACTAAGTTATGGGAAATGGCCATTAAAAGTTGTTAATTTGGGGGGACGTCCCCCCGGTTCCGCCGTGCCTGATCAAAATATTTGCTTTTGTTGTAAAATCCTGAATGTCAGAATATGTTATGCAAATCAATATAATCAGATTCTTTATTTATTATTCATTATCGAAGACAGCAACTTCTGCTTGCTAGACAGATCGTCCATGTATGGGAGTTGATAAGGAGGTATGGGAGAAATTATAGCCTCGGCAATAGCGACGGAAAACAAGGATTACTAGAGAGAATAAGAGAGAATATTAAAAGGAAGCGTAGAGCTCTAAGTCGCGAACTATCTCCAGATAACTTGACAAGTGAATGTGTTCAAAAATATATGAACTTTAGCATGACATCATGTATCTGATGATGTACCAGCTTTTCGTAAGATGCGTTCCCACAGGGCAGTATTTCTGTGTATTTACTTGTAGGTGATGAGCGACGATGACATTCAGTCCTGGACGAATTCGACCATGCGTACACAAAAGTTCATTTCTTTAAATGGCTAGTCATCATTCTTACTGACGAAACATTGCTTCTATCCACGAAATTAGACTGTTCAAGCGCGTCCGTTTGCTAGAAGTGCAAACTAATGCAAAGATTAACTTTCACTCTAACATAAAGAAAACTTCGTCAGTTGGTTTCTTGAGATGGTTGCTGTTGGATATAATCTTTGACAAGACGAAGAGCGATTACATTCGAAGAATAACAGAATTCCACTTATTAGATTATTGCAGCTTAGCATAGTTAGAAGATAGTAATCTGGACCGCTGTTTATTTGGATGGTTGATCATGAAAGGGGCAACGAATCACAATGTACATGTAGTCCCACTCAGACATAGCCCGGCCCAGGCCCGCTGCATCGGAACATTTCAGACCCAAAAATCTCATCTCGAGCTGCTCGGCCCGTAATTAATGCTTTTGTCATATATGATACATCGGCCTTTATAGTGCTGTATTTGTTGTCCGATCATGATTAATTTCATGAATATCTAACTTTTGATCTACAAATTTGCGGCTTTTAATTGCAACTAGATTTTTGTCACAAGCTTTACAAAAATGATGCGTAATTTAGAGTTGGATTATTCATTCTACAGAATTAGATTCAAAAATATTTAATTCTGTGATTCATTCAGTTGGTTTTCAGAAAAGCAGGACATCAACAAGCCGGAAATTGACAAGGAAATATTCGTCTCCCTTTGTCTCACGCGACTGGCTAAGTTCAAGGAAGCGTAGTTCAGCAGAATTAGAGAACACACGTGAACTTCAACAGTCTACTTTATTACGTAGCATCAAAGCATTCGTCATATTGAAATATTTTTCACTCTGGTTAGATAACGAACTCAATTTATTCCAAGAATTTTCGATTTCTCAATTCGTTTTCACGATCTGAATTTTACTAACCGTGCACGCTTAAAGTGATGTAAATGTACTGATTCGTCAGAATTCAGACTTGAATTTACACAACCATCCGGGACGAACACATCAGATGCTTTTGTTAAATATTTGGCAAATACTTGACAACATTTTACTAAACTTCTACTAAAATTTTATCAAATATTTATCTAACATAGCTGATGATCAGCCAAATTTTAGCAAATTATTTGGTAAAATTCTAATAAAATGTCTCAAATTTCTCTCTGATATTATCTTACACAACACTTACGTGAATTCCCAACAAAAAAACATTCCAAAATGTTCAGAAAATGT